>SJXQ01007310.1:0-36495 GCA_006408695.1 Aepyceros melampus | reverse complement strand
CGCAATGAGTCAGACACGACTGAGCGACTGAACTGAACTATATAGGCACAAATCTTTTTTCCAGCTTTACTGGGGTATAACAGACCAAAGAAAATGGTAAGATATTTAAAGTGTACATGATGATTTGATATACATATACATTGGGAAATGATTCCCTCATCAAGTTAATTAACACACCCATCCCCCCTTTATTTACTTTTTCTTCCCTTTTGTTTTTGTGATGATTAAGTAAACAACATATGGAAAATGTTTAAAAACATATATGACACATAATAAGCATTCAAAACTTAAAAGGAGTGAAAATAAAACATAAATTCTGCCATTTATCAAAGGGTTTCCTAGATGACACAGTGATAAAGAATGCAAGAGATACATGTTTGATTCCTGGGTCAGGAAGATCCCCTGGAGAAGGAAATTACAACACACTCCAGTATTCATGCCTGGAAAATCCCATGGAGAAGCCTCATGGGTTACAGTCGATGAGGCTGCAAAGAGTTGGACACAACTGAGCACATACACATACACACATCTTTTATAAAAGTTTGCAATAATCTTGTGTCACAATGTACTATTATTATCATTATTGTTGTTACTGCTGTTGCTGCTCTCACTATTATGTAACTGGAGCTAACATTTATTGAACATTTACTATATGTCTGGTATGATGAGAAGAGCTTTATGCCTTATTTTACTTCATAACTTAACCAAGATCATCCAGCCAAGAGAGAAATACAATCACTTTGATTTCAAAATTTATGCTATGTATGAGTTAGACTGTATCAAAACAGAAATACATGGAATACAGTAAGGTTATATACATTAGAAACAAACTTATGCCACAATAAGAACAACTCTTTTTAACACTTTTAAATATATGTAATATATATTTATATTTGTTTAATATGTATGACGCTTAATGACAATTCCCAAATCTAGTGGCCATTAAAGTGAATTCTACTTTATAATTAGAAAGCATAATATTTCTCATTACATAAAAATATTCAAAATTCACAAGCATTAGATTTTTTAAAAATCAGGAGACCAAATCTACTACTCACTCTCATATATTATAAGCCATGATGAAGGAAAAAGATTCTGTTAATATAAGCTATAAAAATGAGGAATAAGCTGAAATCTAAACTCTAGTTTACCAATGTGCTTACTTGTCCTACCATAGAGGTTAATCAGAGGAAGTTCTTTAGCTATGATTCTTGTATCATTTGTCTGACCCTTTATCCAGTGATGACTCTGATGACTCTATGTTTTATGCCTTCCTGCAGATACCACAGGTTGGGCACTAAATCAATACAGAAATTAAACTGGCAATCCAGAACACATTGATTTATGAGGTTGAATTTCTCCTTTACATTTCATAACATTTCTGAACATTCATAAATTAAACATAAAATCAATTTAAATTAAGAGTTAAGGGGCAGTAACCCTCAGTTAGATGTTCAGTGGTTTATTAGTTTTATGAAATTCATAAGAAATGCTAAACTTTATACTGGTGGTATTATTTAATGTTTCTTACACACTAACAAGGTACCATCAATTCCTGTTTACCCTAGACCCAATTATCCAGTTTTTGAATTATATAGGCTTCCCTATTCTACAATTAAACCTTTGACTGTTTATTTCATTCTAAATGTTGGCTCTTCAAGTGAAAAAATATTAAACACAAAATCACTTTGTTGTATGTTGGAAGCTCTATTAAAACTTAGGAGCAATCTCCTTATTGGGCAATTATTCATTTGCAATTATCCAGGCTTTAAAAATCATACACTTAGACAACAACACTGAAAAATGAGAGAATGTTATGATACAGTCATGAGAAATACTCTGCACAGCAGGTCTATCATCAACTTATTTTCATTGTTATTTATTCATTTATTCAATACTCATTTATTATATTTCTATTATGCACATGGCATTATGAACAAAGTAGAGAAGAAAAAAATTTAGACATGGGTGAGCTGTCTCCACAGAGCCCACATTCTAGCAAGGGGAACAGAGATTTAACTCTAACATTAAACAGGAATATTCCATGGTGCTTATTGCGTGGGAACCACTATTCTAAGTATTCTCTGTATCTTGCCTCATGTCATGCTCTTACCAACTTTAAGAGGTGAATACAGTTATTATTCCCATTTTACAGATGCTTGCACTGAGGCCAAAGAAGTTAAATAACTTGTCTAAATCCAACACCCAGGATGTGATGTGCCAGGATGTGGACCCAGGCAGTCTGGTGTCAACATGCAGGTGCTAAGTTTCTAGGTTATCCTGTCTCTCCAGCGGGAAGCATGTAATGAATAAGATGAATTGCTGTATATGACACGGCCATGACAGGGCACACGTGGTGTCCAGGAGATGAAGCAAGATTTTCTCAAGGAAATTACAATTGGGATAAGATCTAAAAGTTGAATGGACACGAACTAGGCATTGATGTGAGCAGAAAGGGATCTGCTGATTCAAGGACCCGACTGTGCAAAGGGGTTGAATACGGGAATAGCAAGGGAAATGAGAGGAGCAGAGGGAAATTCAAAATGGCCAAAGTATGGGCAGTCAGGGGTGTGGATCAGGATTGCAATCTCTCTGGGTCTGGTACGTCTGGATTTATTATCTAAGTATTTAGACTCTCTTTATATCAGTGGATTTCAACCTTGAGTACAATTAGAATCACCTGCTGCTTAGTCACTGAGTCACGTCCGACTCTTTGTGACCCCACAGACTGTAGCTCGCCAGGCTCCTCTATCCTGTCCTCTGTCCTTGCCCGGGATTTCCCAGGCAAGAATACTGGAGTGGGCTGCCATTTCCTTCTCCAGGGGATCTTCCTGACCCAGGGATCAAACCTGTGTGTCTTGAGTCTCCTGCACTACCAGGCAGATTCCTTACCACTAGTGCCACCTGTGAAGCCCACTAGACTCACCTGGGGAGCTTTTATCACACATCATCACAGATCAATTACATCAGAACCTCTAGAGGAGTGACCCGGGTATAAGAGCTCCTCCCAAGGTGCTTCCATTGTACAACCAAGGTCGAGAAGCACTCTTAGATGATTATCAGACTATTGCCTGAATCAATGGAAGCCTCTAGAACCAAACAGATAAACAATATTGTCAGGATGATCAAGTTTGGGTTTGAATTTTGTTTTATTTGCTAAGGTGAACTGGAGTAATATCTGATGGGGGCCAATATGAGCTTCAAAAACCTCAAGCAAAGAAAATGTTTGCAGTTTAACTCTGGGGCACTTGGATGCAGAGTACACATTCTCTAGCTGTGCTGACCTCATGCAAAAGTGTTCTCACACCCAGATAAGAGGAATGAAGACAAGCCAGGGTCTTGAGACCAAGCATCATCCCCATTTTCCCCCTCCTCACTCTCCCCACCTCCTCCTATGCCTCCTCTTCTTTTCCCTCCTCCTTCTCCCCATTCTTCTCTTTCTTCTTTTTATCCTTCTTCCTGGTTTTTCTCTCACTCTCTCTCTCTCTGCCACCTGATAAATCAATAGTAGAATATTCATAAGATAAGGGAGGATTGCCTCTGTTTTGTGTGGCTTTTAAAAAAAATTAATTAGAGAAGGGAAAAATAGATGTTGAAACACCAGTATGGAGACTTTGTGTAGACAAATGAGAGATGACAGTAGCTTGGTAGCTTGGAGGAGAGCCTAGTTGCAGTGAAAGAGGCAGAAGCTGAAAGAGAGTGAAGTTTGGCAACAAGCATTAAAGATGCTAAAACAAGAGAAAGGAAAACAGATAAATGGTAGAAGAGATGAACACAGAGATGTAAGAAATATACACTCTTGTCAACTGTACTCATTATTTCTATTTTCCCTCCAAAAGTTATTATTACCTTACATTTGTACAATTGGTGACTCATGAAATGACAGCATAAACACAGAATGTACACCTAATTATGTATAGAAAATTGACCGGAAAAAAATACTTCCACATGTTGACAGTGATTAACTCTGCGTGAGTGGTAAGTTTCACTGGGTAATTCTATGAAGAAAAATGTCAAGACTTCTTGAGGTCCATTGCATGTAAATCCTGATTCCTCTACTTGCATTTTCCATTTAATCCTCAATTTTCAGGTTATGGAAATGTTTCTCAGAGCTGGTAGGTTAAACATAATATTGACTACCTGATCTATTTTTAAAAAAATACTAAAATTAATATATTATGAAATCCCAAAATCGAACACCAGCTTAATTGAGACATAAAAGTAGTAATAATGATGATAAGAGTTGCTAGACATTGACTGTGTGCTGAGTACTGTGTTAGGTGTTCAATAATATTAACTCATTAAATTCTTGCCACAAGTCATTGAGGTGAATACTCCAAATATCTCTATTTTACAAGTGAAAAAGATATCTCTTAGGTTAACTATGTTTTCCTTAGTCATATATCTATCTGACCCCAGAGACTGAAACTAAGGAAATCAACATAAGACTTAGTGGTCTAGAATTAGAGTTTCATTCTCCATCATGGAGACTCCACGGAGTCCAGATTTTTAAAAAATGGAAATACACAGCATTATCATCTCTAAAATGGTCAATATCCAATTTTACAGAGGAGCTTAAAATCTTGTATTACCCTAGTGTGACTTCAGCTCAGTTCAGTTGCTCAGTCATGTCTGACTCTCCGCAATCCCATGGACTGCAGCACGCCAGACCTCCCTGTCCATGACCAACTCCCTCAGCTTGTTCAAACTCAGGCCCATCGAGTTGGTGATGCCATCCAACATCTCATCCTCTGTCATTCCCTTCTCTTCCTGCCTTCATTCTTTCCCAGCATCAGTGTCTTTTCTAATAAGTTAGTTTTTCACATCAAGTGACCACAGTATTGGAGCTTCAGCTTCAACATCAGTTCTTCTAATGAATATTCAGGATTGATTTCCTTTAGGGCTAACTGGTTGGATTTCCCTGCAGTCCAAGGAACTCTCAAGAGTCTTCAACACCACAGTTCAAAAGCATTAATTCTTCAACACTTTTATGGTCCAACTCTCACATCCATACATGACTACTGGAAAAAACATGGCTTTACTAGACAGAATTTTGTCAGCAAAGTAATGTCTCTGCTTTATAATATGCTGTCTAGGTTGGTCATAGCTTACTTCCAAGGAGCAAGTATGTTTTAATTTCATAGCTGCAGTCAGCATCTACAGTGATTTTGGATCCCAAGAAAATAAAGTCTGTCACTATTCCCATTGTTTCTCCAACTATTTCTCATGAAGTGATGGGACCAAATGCCATCATCCTAGTTTTTGAATGTTGAGCTTTAAGCCAGCTTTTTCACTCTCCTCTTTCATTTTCATCAAGAGGCTCTTTAGTTCCTCCTCACTTTCTGCCATAATGGTGGTGTCATCTGCATATCTGAGGTTATTGGTATTTCTCCCTGAAATCTTGATTCCAGCTTGTGCTTCATCCATCCTGGCATTTTGTATGAAGTACTATGCATATAAGTTAAACAAGCAGAGTGACAACATACAGCCTTAACGTACTCCTTTCCCAGTTTGGAACCAGTCTGTTGTTCCATGTCCAGTTCTAACTGTTGCTTCTTGACATACATACAAATTTCTCAGGAGGAAGCAAAGGTGATCTGGTATTTCCTCTCTAGAAGAATTTTCCAGAGTTTTTTGTGATCCACACAGTGAAAGACTTTAACTTAGTCAATGAAGCAGAAGGAGATGTTTTTCTGGAATTCTCTTGCTTTGTCTATGATCCAGTGAATGTTTGGTTCCTGATCTGTGGTTCCTCTGCCTTTTCTAAATACAGCTTGAACATCTGGAAGTTCATGGTTTATGTACTGTTGAAACCTGGCTTGGAGAATTTTGAGTATTACTTTGCTAGTGTATGAGATGAGTGCAGTTTTGTGGTAGTTTGAACATTCTTTGGCATTGCCTTTCTTTGGGACTGGAGTGAAAATTAACTTTTTCCAGTCCTCTGGCGACTGCTGAGTTTTCCAAATTTGCTGGCATATTGAGTACAGCACTTTCATAGCATCATCTTTTAGGACTTGAAATAGCTCAGCTGGAATTCCATTACCTCCACTAGTTTTGTTTGTGTGTTGCTTCTTAAGGCCCACTTGACTTAACACTCCAAGATGTCTGGCTCTAGGTGAGTGATCACATCATTGAGGTTATCTCAGTCATTAAGCTCTTTTTTGTATAGTTCTTCTGTGTATTCCTGCCACCTCTTAATATCTTCTGCTTCTGTTAGGTCCATACCGTTTTTATCCTTTATTGTGCCTGTCTGCATGAAATGTTCCCTTGGTATCTCCAATATTCTTGATGAGGTCTCTAGTCTTTCCCATTCTATTGTTTTCCTCTATTTTTTTGCATTGATCATTTAGAAAGGCTTTCTTATCTCTTGCTATTCTTTGGAACTTTGCATTCAATGGATATATTTTTCTTTTTCTCCTTTGCCTTTTGCTTCTCTTCTTTTTTCAGTTATTTGTAAGGCCTCCTCAGACAACCATTTTGCCTTTTTGCATTTCATTTTTTGGGGAATGGTTTTATCATTGCCTCCTGTACAATATAACAGACATCTGTTCATAGTTCTTCAGGCAATCTGTCTCTCAGATCTAACCCCTTAAATCTGTTTGTCACTTCCACTGTATAATCATAAGGAATTTGATTTAGGTCATACCTGTATGGTCTAGTAGTTTTCCCTGCTTTTTTCAATTTAAGTCTGAATTTTGCAATAAGGAGTTCATGATCTGAGCCACAGTCAGCTCCCTGTCTTGTTTTTGCAGACTGTATATAGCTTTTCCATCGTCAGCTGCAAAGACTATAATCAATCTGATTTCGGTATTGACTATCTGGTGATGTCCACGTGCAGAGTCATCTCTTGTGTTGTTGGAAGAGAGTGCTTGATATGACCTGCAGTGTTCTCTTGATAAAACTCTGTTAGACTTTGCCCTGCTTCATTTTGTACTCCAAGGCCAAATTTGCCTGTTACTCCAGGTATCTCTTGACTTCCTACTTTTGCATTCCAGTCTTCTATGATGAAAAGGAAGGTCACTAGGTTCCAAACGTTTTGTCAACTGCAGTCAAAGAAGAAAAGGCCAATATATAAATTTGATTGGGACATATGTGGCATAATTTCACTTAAGTTGATTATAGCCAATTTAATGCAAACGTTTTTATTACCCACCCCCTAACTCTACCAGACTCCCATGTATAACAATTGAATGTCAAGGGACTAAAACTAAATTTCAAGTGGAACAAAGAATCACAAGTTGAAAGGGAGGAAAAATTATCTATATATAGATAACTAACCTTAAATGGGGCTCCCCAAGTGGTGCTAGTGGTAAAGATTCTGCCTGCTAAGGCAGGATACCTGGGAGATGAGAGTTCGATCCCTGGGACAGGAAGATCCCCTGAAGGAGGGAATGGCTACCCACTCCAGTATTCTTGTCTGAAAAATCCCATGGACAGAGGAGCCTTGAGGGTTACAGTTCATGGGTCACAAGCAGTTGGACACAACTGAGCACTTGTGCACAGAACCTTAAATATCCAAAGATTAAAGTAAAGGAACTCAAACACACACTTGGGCTTTTGATATTTTTGAGACCAGTATATGTGATCATTGATAAATTATCAGTACCTAAAAAGAAGAATGTGCCTTTCTGAAATGTAATTTAAGTGTGCAAAGGAATGCATATATAGTTCTCAAGTTTTAAAGTCAGATGATGTGATATTTGGAAGTCAGAATTGTTCCTTAGAATGTCAAATCTATTAAAATGTGTTTGCTTTACTTAGGATTAAGCAGATGTAGAGAAGAAAATGTTTTTTCAACTGAGTTTTCAAACAGATGGATTTTAGTTAGGAAATTTAATACATTTTGAAATACATCAGAAATATTTAAGGAAGAGAACTTCATAAAACTCCGTGGACGTCACCTTGCTAGAACCTTGTGCTAATGACAGAGTCAGGTGAAAAATAAAAAAGTTCAGGCAACAGTTTTCTTTTTTTTTTTTTTAATGGAAAGCCATTTTATTTTAAATATAGCAGTGTGTCGGTATCAATCCCAAACTCCCAATCTATCCTTACCCTCGCCTTCCCTCTTGGTAATCATAAGCTTGTCTTTAAGTCTGTGAGTCTCTGTTTGTAAATAAGTTCATTTGTATCATTTTTTTTTCAGATTTCACATATAAGCAATATGATATGATATTTGTCTTTGTTGGACTTAATTTCACTTAGAATGATAATCTCTAGCTCCCTCCATGTTGTTGCAAATGGCAGTATTTCAGTCTTTATAATGACAGTAATATTCCATTGTATATATGTACCACATCTTATTTATCCATTCATCTGTTGAAGGACGTTTAAGTTGTTTCCATGTCTTGGCTATTGTAAACAGTGCTGCAGTGAACATTGGGATGCACGTATCCTTTTGAGTCATATTTTTCTCCAGATGTATGCCCAAGAGTGAGATTGCTGGATCATATGGTAGCTCTATTTTTAGTTTTTTAAGAAATCTCCATGCTATTCTCCATAGTGTCTATACCAATTTCCCTCCAACAGCATAGGAGAGTTCCCTTCTCTCCACAATCTCTCCAGCATTGCATAGTTTTTGATGATGGCCATTCTGACCAGTGTTAGCTAATACCTCATTGTAGTTTTGATTTGCATTTCTTTAATAACTAGTGACATTGAGCATTTTTTCATGTGACTCTTGGCCATCTGTACATCTTCTTTGGAAAAATGTCTCTTTCAGTCTTCTGTGCATTTTTTGGATTGATACTGACTTGCATAAGCTGTTGGTAAATTTTGGATACTAATCCCTTGTTGGTCACAACATTTACAAATATTTTCTCCCATCTGTGAGTTGTCTTTTCTTTTGTTTATGGTTTCCTTTGCTATGCAAAAGCTTTTGAGTTTAATTAGGTCTCATTTGTTTATTTTTATTTCCATTATTCTGGGAGACAGATTGGAAAAGATATTGCTGCTATTTTTGTCAAAGTGTGTTCTGCCTATGTTTTCCTCTAAGACCTTTATAGGATCCAGTCTTAGATTTAGGTCTTTAATCCATTTTGAGTTTATTTTTGTGTATGATGTTAAAGAATGTTCCATTTTATGTTATTACATGTAGCTGTCCAAGACAACATTTTCTTTTCCACAAGCCATACAAACAAGCCAACGTCTGAACAAGCACATCATTCATCTCATAATTGCCCTTTGTATATAAAAGCTTCTTGTCTCCAAGACTATTTTGTTGTTCATTTAAAATGGAGACCATGTACATCATTCTCTTTTATTTTAACTAGAAATCCTAGTAAGGGGAGTTATTCTATCATCATTGAAGCAAAAACCAAGTGACCAATCAAATAAAAAACTCCAATCGAACTTATAGCAACTAACTGGTGGTTTATGTCTGAATAATGTGTTAGTAATTATTTGGCCCTAGACATTTGGAGATATGGGGGAAAAGAGCTGCTGCTGCTAAGTTGCTTCAGTCGTGTCCAACTCTGTGCAACTCCAGAGAAGGCAGCCCACCAGGCTCCCCCGTCCCTGGTATTCTCCAGGCAAGAAGACTGGAGTGGGTTTCCATTTCCTTCTCCAGGAACTTATAGCAACTAACTGGTGGTTTATGTCTAAATAATGTGTTGGTAATTATTTGGCCCTAGAAATTTGGAGAGATGGGGAAAAAGAGCTAAAGACTACCTAATCCAGTCTCCTCGTCTGCACTAGGAAAGTGAGGCCAAAGGAAACTAAGCGGCCTGCCTTGGTGGATAGAATTCCAAGATTTCCCACCACCCTGATGTACACATCTTACTTAATCTCTGGGCCTGTGAACAGGATGGGCTTTATTTTCATAATTAGGCTACATGATGTAACTCAATTGGCCTTAAAATAAAGAAATTATTTGGGTTGAATGTCACCCGATCACATAAACCCTTTAAATGCAGAGAGTTTTCTTTCATTGATTGCAAAAGAAAACAGTCAAGATTTGAAGACGAAGCGTCCAGTGAACTACTGCTGGTGTAAGAGGGAGGGACGCATGTGACAAAGGATGTGGGCAGCCTCTAGTAGCTGAGAGCAGCGCTAACAGCCAGCAAGGAAACAGGAACCTCACTGTTAACAGCTAATACAGGGAATGTATGCTGCCTACAACCAGAGAGCTTGGGAGAGAACCCCAGGCCCCAGAAACTGTCACCCTGACTGACACCTGGTTTTCAGTCCAGGGAGATCTTGAGCAGAATCCAGTTACTCCATGCCCAAACTTCTGTCCTACAACATTGAGTGCTAATACATGGATGCTGTTTTAAATTTGAGGTTTTATAGTACTTTGCTGACCAGCTACAGCTTATTAATACATTTGTCCAAGACCTTTTGTTAATGAGCAACATCCCAAGGCTTCCTGTCAGGACAAAGTCTTTTACTTCCTGTTAGAGGCAGAGATGATCACTAAAGACAGTGATTTAAGAATGAATTTGATCTACCAGCACCAAGGTATCTAATAGAGATATTAATTAATGCCCCTTGGATTAGAAATAGTCAGTCAAATTACTATTTCTCAATCAATGAGACAGTGTGAAAATTAAGACTTATAGCTGGTCAAATATTCTGAATAAAATAAAATTTCAGAGTAAATGGAGCCTCTCCTCCATCAAATTACAGATTAGAAGTAAAAAAGGAAGCTATTCCAACATCCCAGCTTCTCAAGTCTGGTGGTATTAGCTAGAATCTAAGAAAGGACATTTGGTGACAAAAATATAAACCTTGAACATAATCTTTTAAAAGCATCCTCACCCTATTAAGACTTAGATAAGATTTTTGTAGAGTGCAAAATTTCCCATTCCACTCTTGAAATTAGTTTGAAGAAAAATGTTCTTATCGCAAATTCAAAATAAATCCAAGGCCATTAGCCATTCATCCAGTTAGAGATCTCTCACTTTCTCTTCTTCCTAAAACCAAATTAGAAATTACTTGCCTAAAGGAGAAAGGGACTCACCAAGTATTTGCATCTTTTTCAGTGTATATGAGGCCTGGAGTCATGTATGTCTTGATTTCCAGCACTGGTCAGTATCAATTTCCATACATCTGACAGTGTGAAAAATCATGTAATTTCTACCACACACACTCTCACCATTGTGACTTGCTGATGAGGGAAATAGTAGTGGCCTTGACTTTCCTGTGGCATGCCATCTCTACTGGACTTTGTAAACTCAGCAGTTGAAATCTTTAACCAGCCATTACTAACAAGCATATGTTAATTGTAGCAGAGATCATAAGCAGGTCAATTAGAAGGCAAAGACTGGAACCGAAGGAGACATTCAGCTGGAGGGAAAAATCCAGGGCAGGTGTCGGCCAGCGTGGTCTGCCCTGGCGGGAGCTCTAAGCATCTTGGGTAGGAGCTCATTTAACGTTTTGATTTGCTGAATTTGCATTTCAAATTTTCATTGCTAATAGACAATATAGTCAGTCTTTGTTAATGAGGATTCTGATTACATGTGCCATTATAATTGGGAATTAGCAGACCAGCCTTGTTTTGGAGATTAAACCCAAAGCAAATTGGATTAAATACGGTGTGACTAAAACCTCTCTCTCTCCCTTTTTTGTTTTTTTGTCTTGAGTCAAAGGTGAGAAAAAAATCCATTTGTTCCAGGCATATGGCTCATAACTTTATTATCATTTTTATAACTTTGATATTTATTAACTTTAAAAGACTGTCTTTGGCAGAGCTGATCTATAGTTTTTAAAACATATGCTTATGAAATTTCCCTCCATAAATGGAACAGACATGTGAGTAGATTACTAGATATTCAGAATTGATTATAAAATGAATTATAGAATACATACACATATAGTAGTCGGTTTGTTTTATTTTTATGCAATAAGTTATATCTAAAAGCAATGGAGGAGTAATTTAACAAAGAGAGCTTGAGATTACACAGCTAATCTCTTCACATTAGTATTATTTAGAATCATTGCATTGTAATCCAACAAGCCTGTGAAACTTGCTCCATTAGATTTTGACATCTTATGTTCAGTGAAAAGATGAAATAAGAGATTTTACATTAATGTTATTAATTCACTATAAGACATTTATTATGACAATTACAATGCAATCTTTATATTTTATATTTCAGCTACCATAACCCTTAAGTGGTGTATAGGTTAGGGTTATGTGGTCTTTCTTTAGTCTCTGGGGTCATTTACTATTATAATCCAGTTACACTCCAACATTTCATTGTTAAGCTTAAGATCAATTCTTCAAAAACTGCCACTAATCCCAAATCATTGGGAAATCATGCTTATTAATTCCCATGAGATTCAGTTAGATGTTTGTTTGGCTATAGGCCACCTTAATTACACAACAAAAGAAGATCTTTACAAGATGAAGAGAAAATCAAATATTTTCTGAGTGAATATTGGCCTTTGAAGCCACACAAATGAGGGTAGACACAGATATAACATTGAGGTATACTTTTTCAGCCACAAAATGTTTATCTGTGGGGAAAATGAAGGAAGGGGAATATTTTATATTGGAATATGACTTTTCATCAATTGTACTGTGTTCACAGAGGGAAGTAATCTTAGTGGCAAGTAGCTGTGCAAATAAAAGTCAAAGTACCATTAGCATGCCCTTATCCATCCGAAGTCCTCTTACAATGGGAATAAGAGGAAGTGGCAGTTTTTTAGGATTGTGAATCTGGTTACAAGAGGATTAGTAATCATATTTTTAGTGAGGCCTGATAATTGGAGTAAAAATGAAGCTTAGGGACCACAGCAGATAGAGGTGGGCCAGTAAACTTTTACAAACCAAGTACTTATACATCCAATGATGCTAAGATAATTTCTGCAGAACCACCTCTATCGCCCTCCCTCTCTCCCAACCACATACACAGCCCCCTCCATAAAAATTATTGTCAATTTCTACCATAGTCAATCACTGTTAACGATGAGAGTGTTGTATCCTTGGGGTTTACATTCAGTTCAGTTCAGTTCAGTTGCTCAGTCGTGTCCGAGTCTTTGCAACCCCATGGAATCACAGCACGCCAGGCCTCCCTGTCCATCACCAACTCCCGGAGTTCACTCAGACTCACGTCCATCGAGTCAGTGATGCCATCCAGCCATGTCATCCTCTGTCGTCCCCTTTTCCTCCTGCCCCTAATCCCTCCGAGCATCAAAGTCTTTTCAATGAGTCAACTCTTCGCATGAGGTGGCCAAAGTACTGGAGTTTCAGCTTTAGCATCACTCCTTCCAAAGAATCCCAGGGCTGATCTCCTTCAGAATGGACTGGTTGGATCTCCTTGCAGTCCAAGGGACTCTCAATGGCAGACCAAAAAAGAAATAAAGAATGTACAATAAAGGATTAAATCTGGAGGCTTTGAGGTTACCTCATTTGGAACATCTTTAGGATTGGCCTTTGACTGGCTCCTAGCATGTAAGCTCTAAGCCCATGGAATTTCCTCCCTGATAGAGTGTCTTTGTATACCTGAGAGCTTGGGCTGTGCCAGATGGTTTATTTTAACACCCATCACATTTATAGTGGCTTATGGTGAATGCCTGTTTGTGTATGCCTGAAACTTTGGGCCATGCTATATTAGCTTGACCTCTGGGGGTGCTGGAGATGGAGCAATTAAAGTTAGTTAAGTGGGTGCTCCGTGTGATTGATTCCCAATAAACCCCTTGAACACCAAAACTTGGATAAGTTTCTTTGTTAGTCTCTCAGTCATGTCCGAATCTTTGCAACCCCATGAAGTGTAGCCCACCAGGCTTCCTGTCCATGGAATTCTCCAGGCAAGAATACTGGAGTAGATAGACATTCCATTCTCCAGGGGATCTTCCCAACCCAGGGATCGATCCCAGGTCTCTTGAACTGACAGATAGATTCTTTATCATCTGAGCCACCAGGGAAGCCCTTAGTTTGGTGAACACCTGGAATGTTCTGTCACATATCAATGCTGGGAACTTAAATACTGTCCATGTGACTCCACAGGGAGAGGAA
Source organism: Aepyceros melampus (assembly GCA_006408695.1). NCBI lineage: Eukaryota > Metazoa > Chordata > Mammalia > Artiodactyla > Bovidae > Aepyceros > Aepyceros melampus. Next base: position 22,538 of record SJXQ01007310.1, on the reverse strand, counting down.
AACTGGAAACTTGTGCCTGGTTTCTCCTAGACATTTATGTACCTTTTTCCCTTCACTGATTCTAGTCTGTATTGTTTGCTGTAATAAACAATAAATATGAGTAGAGGAGCTTTTCTGAGTTCAGTTGAGTCCCAGTAAGTTATTGGATCTAATGGTAGTATTGAAGATTCCCAGTACAACAAAGGAATGATCAATCTTACCATTTTTGATGGTCACAAAGCGTCCCATTGTATAGACATGCAGTAATTCACTTTACCAATCCATTACTGGTATTTATTTTCAGCTTTGTTTTTTGATAATATAAATAACTCCATATGCACAACTTTTTCCAACTTACTGAAGTTATTATTTTTACCATATATGACTGGTGATAGAAGCAAGTTCCGATGATGTAAAGAGTAATATTACATAGGAACCTGGAATGTCAGGTCTATGAATCAAGGCAAATTGGAAGTGGTCAAACAGGAGATGGCAAGAGTGAACACTGACATTCTAGGAATCAGCAAACTAAAATGGGCTAGAATGGGGGAATTTAACTCAGATGACCATTATATCTACTACTGCGGGCAGGAATCCCTTAGAAGAAATGGAGTAGCCATCATGGTCAACAAAAGAGTCCGAAATGCAGTGCTTGGAGGCAATCTCAAAAATGAAAGAATGATCTCTGTTTGTTTCCAAGGCAAACCATTCGATATCACAGTAATCCAAGTCTATGCTCCAACCAGTAATGCTGAAGAAGCTGAAGTTGAACGGTTCTATGGAAGACCTACAAGACCTTTTAGAACTAACATCCAAAAAAGATGTCCTTTTCATTATAGGGGACTGAAATGCAAAAGTAGGATTCAAGAAACACCTGGAGTAACAGACAAATTTTGCCTTGGAATGTGGAATGAAGCAGGGCAAAGACTAATAGAGTTTTGCCAAGAAAATGCACTGATCATAGCAAACACCCTCTTCCAACCACACAAGAGAAGACTCTACACATGGACATCACCAGATGGTCAACACTGAAATCAGACTGATTATATTCCTTGCAGCTGAAGATGGAGAAGCTCTATACAGTCAGCAAAAACAAGACCGGGAGCTGACTGCGGCTCAGATTATGAGCTCCATATTGTCAAATTCAGACTTAAATTGAAGAAAGTAGGGAAAATCACTAGACCATTCAGGTACGACCTAAATCAAATTCCTTATGATTATACAGTGGAAGTGAGAAATAGATTTAAGGAACTAGATCTGATAGAGTGCCTGATGAACTATGGAACGAGGTTCGTGACATTGTACAGGAGACAGGGATCAAGACATGCCATGGAAAAGAAATGCAAAAAAGCAAAATGGCTGTCTGGGGAGGCCTTACAAATAGCTGTGAAAAGAAGAGAGGCGAAAAACAAAGGAGAAAAGGAAAGATATAAACATTTGAATACAGAGTTCCAAAGAATAGCAAGGAGAGATAAGAAAGCCTTCTTCAGCGATCAATGCAAAGAAATAGACACAAATAAGAGAATGGGAAAGACTAGAGATCTCTTCAAGAAAATTAGAGATACCAAGGGAACATTTCATGCAAAGATGGGCTTGATAAAAGACAGAAATGGTCTGGACCTAACAGAAGCAGAAGATATTAAGAAGAGGTGGCAAGAATACACAGAAGAACTGTACAAAAAAGATCTTCAACACCAAGATAATCACAATGGTGTGATCACTCACCTAGAGCCAGACATCCTGGAATGTGAAGTCAAAGCGGGCCTTAGAAAGCATCACTACGAACAAAGCTAGTGGAGGTGATGGAATTCCAGTGGAGATATTTCAAATCCTGAAAGATGATGCTGTGAAAATGTTGCACTCAATGTGCCAGCAAATTTGGAAAACTCAGCAGTGACCACAGGACTGAAAAAGGTCAGTTTTCATTCCAATTCCAAAGAAAGGCAATGCCAAAGAATGCTCAAACTACCGCACAATCGCACTCAGCTCATATGCTAGTAAAGTAATGCTCAAAATTCTCCAAGCCAGGCTTCAGCAATACGTGAACCGTGAACTTCCAGATGTTCAAGCTCATTTTTGAAAAGGCAGAGGCACCAGAGATCAAACTGCCAACATCTGCTAGATCATTGAAAAGCAAGAGAATTCCAGAAAAACATCTATTTCTCTTTATTGACTATGCCAAAGCCTTTGACTGTGTGGATCACAATAAACTGTGGAAAATTCTGAAAGAGATGGGAATACCAGACCACCTAACCTGCCTCTTGAGAAACCTGTATGTAGGTCAGGAAGCAACAGTTAGAACTGGACATGGAACAACAGACTGGTTCCAAATAGGAAAAGGAGTACTCAAGGCTGTATATTGTCACCCTGCTTATTTAACTTCTATGCAGAGTACATCATGAGAAACGCTGCTCTGGAAGAATCACAAGCTGGAATCAAGATTGCTGGGAGAAATATCAATAACCTCAGATATGCAGATGACATTACCCTTATGGCAGAAAGTGAAGAGGAACTAAAAAGCCTCTTGATGCAAGTGAAAGAGGAGAGTGAAAAAGTTGGCTTAAAGCTCAACATTCAGAAAAGTAAGATCATGGCATCCAGTCCCGTCACTTCATGGAAAATAGATGGGAAAACAGTGGAAACAGTGTCAGACTTTATTTTTTGGGCTCCAAAATCACTGCAGATGGTGATTGCAGCCATGAAATTAAAAGACGCTTACTCCTTGGCAGGAAAGTTATGACCAACCTAGACAGCATTGTAAAAAGCAGAGACATTACTTTGCCAGCTAAGGTCCGTCTAGTCAAGGCTATGGTTTTTCCTGTGGTCATGTATGGATGTGAGAGTTGGACTGTGAAGAAGGCTGAGTGCCGAAGAATTGATGGCTTTTGAACTGTGGTGTTGGAGAAGACTCTTGAGAGTCCCTTGGACTGCAAGGAGATCCAACCAGTTCATTCTAAAGGAAATCAGTTCTGGGTGTTCTTTGGAGGGACTTATGCTAAAGCTGAAACTCCAGTACTTTGGCCCCCTCATGCAAAGAGTTGACTCATTGGAGAATACTGTGATGCTGGGAGGGATTGGGGGCAGGAGGAGAAGGGGACGACAGAGGATGAGATGGCTGGATGGCATCACTGACTTGATGAATGTGAGTTTGAATGAACTCCAGGAGTTGGTGATGGACAGGGAGGCCTGGTGTGCTGCGATTCATGGGGTCGCGAAGAGTTGGACATGACTGAGCAACTAAATTGAATTTCAAATGTGAAGGGCAAAAATATGTCTCATTTTTACTTGTATTCCCTTGATTATAATGGCGCCAAATATCTAGTCACGTTTAATGAGTCTTGTATTTCTTCTTTGGAGAATTACCTATTTACATATGTTGCCCAATTTTCTATTAGAGTGCACAGTTTTTTTTTTTTAATTGATCAGTGCTGCTCATTTTGAATGACTGAAGCAGATTAGTGAATAAGTTGGAAATGAAAACTCTTTTCAAACAAATGCAGTTACATAGCTCCTGGTGCTTAACAAAACTTGACCTAAATACTACAGAATATTGCCAGTAGGGCTCTTTTCAAGATGATATTAGAGAACAGAAGATTCAGACTCTTATTTGTATATAGTTGTTTCCCTTGGAAGTGACTGAAACTGTGCATGGTCATTTTAAGCTTTTCACTTTGCTGAGCAAAACTTTTCTTCTTAGTCTAAAGAACTGCCAAATAAAATTCAGCCCAGATTTGGTCATTGCAGCTTTAAGAATAGTTGAGTTTAACTGTCAAGTGGCAAATAAAGGAAAAGGTTATACAACTGCCGTATACAACTTGGTCAAAACAAAATGACAACTTGCTTACACCAGTGTCTTACACTCAACCATGAAACACCAGTTCTTCCTCATCTCCAATTAAAAAGCAGTTTCAACTTACTCAAATGCATTACTGTCAAGTTTACTGGGAGAAACCTACTTAATGTTAGACACACATACCACACGTACATAACATGCTGTCCATTCAATTTAACTTTTATAGTATTTTTCCATAGCAATTGGCTAGTCATCAGAAACAATGCAGAGAAGAAACAAAGAAAGAGAAGTCTTCTAGTAGTTAGTTGAATACATGAGGAGGCACAAAAATCTTTAAGAACCCTGTTCTCAGTCACTCAGTTGCTTTGCAACCCCAAGGACTTTAGGGATCGAACCCGTGTCTCATGTGTCCCCTGCATTGGCAGGCGGATTTTTCACCCTAAGCCACCTGGGAACCCTTTAAGAACCCTCCTGCTGCTGCTGTTAAGTCGCTTCAGTCGTGCCCGACTCTGTACGGCAGCCCGCTAGGCTCCCCCGTCCCTGGGATTCTCCAGGCAAGAACACTGGAGTGGATTGCCATTTCCTTCTCCAGTGCATAACATGAACAGTGAAAGTGAAGTTGCTCGGTCGTGTCCGACCTGTAGCGACCCCATGGACTGTAGCCTACCAGGCTCCTCCATCCATGGGATTTTCCAGGCAAGAGTACTGGAGTGGGGTGCCTTCGCCTTCTCCTAGGTTACTATTAATGCCAGAGAAACAGAATAATAAATGAAATGTTTTTCACCATTTTTTGAAAGTTTTTTTTTTCCTTCTTTAAATTAGTAATATAGTACTCTTGGAATCAACTTAGCCTCATACTACTCCTGAAACTGGAAGATTATTTTATACGGTAGAACATACTACTGCTAATATTATTATTGTTATTGCTATTACTGAGCTTCCCAGGTAGCTCAATGGTAAAGAATCTGCTTGCCAGTGCAGGAGATGCAGGTTTGATCCCCTGGTTGGGAAGATCCCCTGGAGAAGGAAATGGCAACCCACTCCAGAATTCTTGCCTGGGAAATCCCACGGACAGAGGAGCCTGGTGGGCCACAGTCCATGGGGTCACAAAAGAGTTGGATACGACTTAGTGACTAAACAACAACCTTGTTATTACTATTATGATTATTGGTAGGAGGTTATTTTTGTATTTAAAGTACCTTTACATATATTTTCTCATTGCCGAATGGTCAATGAAACTAAGCTATTATGTCCCTTCTGGAAGTATTTAGAGGCACTTGGGAGGAAAAAATATATTGTAAATATATTTACAATATATTTACAACAAAATTTATATTACAAGAAAATAATCAGTAAATATATTGACATATTATTGTGGTAATTCACAGTTTATAAAGAGCCTTCACCCACATGATTTTGCTTCATTCTTATGAAACCTTTCTGATAGGCTCTATACACTCCATTTTTAGGGAGAAGTAGATGGTGGCTTGGAGAAGTTTGCTGTCCTACACAGAGTTGTGGCTGATACAATAAGTAATAGAGTTGGTGCTCTTGATAAACATTCATTCATTCACTCAGGAGTACTTTTGAGGTCCCCTGCTAAGTGGTGATAACTGTATAAATTTTAAAAAAGTGACTAGTTGTTTTTAAGGAATTTATGGCTCATCAGATACACTGAGCATGAGATCATGTAACTATAATGTATTATCTTTGTTGGTAGCAGAGAAATGAAACTGCTGTGGTAGCACAGGAGGTACCATTCTAAGGGAGCACAGAACAGTGGTGTATGGGCGTGGGATGGAGTCCAGTAGTAGGATTACAATGCTCAGTGTGTTTCTGTGACCCCCAAAGGGGTCACAGGTATCTCAGAACAAGTTCAGTTAGGAAACCATTATCTTCTGGCACCATCTTGAAATCTAAGGAAAAAGGTGTTATTACTCAAAGGAAAAAGTATTGCCTAAATCCTGAACTTAAAATATATTCTCATACTGTGAGATAAACATGCTTAAATTTTTTAATTATTATTTTAAATATGTTTTTTTCCTTCCTGATCACATAACAAGACACACTAAACAAAATTTAAGATTTACATAAAATTTTAAAAGGAAATTAAAAGCATATAATCCAACCTAACTTTTACTTTCCATGTGTATTATCTCACAAATAAGACTATTCTATATATATAATTTGTATCTTGTTTTTGATATTGACATTGTAAGTTATAAGTTTTTGTAATATTTACTCCATAATTTAACTATTGCCATATTACTGAACATTTTTTTGTTTATGGATTTTACATTTATACGTGATGCTATTTCTAATTTTTATCAATTTTCTCATTATTTTGTCTTACTTATTTAGAATATTATTTTCATAAAATAGGTAACAACAAACAGAATTATGTCAAAGGGTAACCAATTGGTAAAATTTTGACAGATGTTATCAACTTTGTCCTTCTGAAAGATTTTACCAGTTCATGCTCCCACCAGCAGAGGATGTTATCATTCAGTTCAGTTCAGTCGCTCAGTCGTGTCGACTCTTTGCGACTCCATGAATCGCAGCACACCAGGCCTCCCTGTCCATCACCAACTCCCGGAGTTCACTCAGACTCACATCCATCGAGTCAATGATGCCAATAACAGATAGGTAAAAACTGAAACCATGAGATATTTTATTTTCCTTTACTAATTTGTATTCTTATTTTGTGAATTTTGTCTTTTTCCATTGACTCATTAGAATCTAAGCATTTTTAATCAATGTGAATATTATTACATATTAGGAACATTAACTCCTTATAGTATTTGCTATCAGTATATTTCTGTTTATTATCTTTGATTATAGTATATAATGTTTTTAAAGTAGAGACTTTAGAGTTGAGTCCATATATCCTTTTCATTGTTTTTTTCCACTTGTTTTTTAAATTTAAGCTAGAAAGTCATAAAAGATCTGCAAATTAATAGACCTAAATATCTCTAAATGTCCCCCAGTATCAATACAACATGGGCTATGGTGGGAGCTGCTATGGAAATATATTGCTTCTAAACATGAGAAAACAGTGGTTAGCAGTTGAAATTATATGTTGTGGATTGGAGCACATATGTCTTCAAGAGGGAATAGATATTTTAAATATTTTTAGGTTTCCTCCATTTCTTTTAGAAGAGACAAGAAATATTCTGGAGTTTTTTTGATCCCCCAAATGACTCATTGGGTAAAGAATCTGCCTGCAATGCAGGAAATACAGGCTATGCAAGTTTGATCCCTGGATTGGAAAGATACCCTGGAGAAGCAAATGGCAACCCAGTCCAGTATTCCTGTGTGAAAAATCCCATGGACAGAGAAGCCTGACGGTCTGCAGTCCATAGGGTTGCAAAGAATTGGGTACCACCGAGAGTGCACACACACACACACAAACACACACACACACACAAATAATGTTAGCATATCCATAAACTCATTATAATAAATACTACTTTTAGATTGACTAGGGTCATCTTATGAATTAAAATCATTGAGCGTACATACTGTGAGTCTAATGGTCTCTGCTAATAATATGGAATGAGTCTGCTTAAACAGTATCGAAGGACCCCACTTAATAAAAGCTTATTTTTCCTGACTGTGGACAATCTGAGTCGCCTGTGTTACAAATGATCCACTCACTTCATCCACCCCTTTGGTTTGTGGAGAAAAGTTATGACAGAAAATATCTTGTTGGCTTGTCAGTGTCTCTCCTTTCTCTGGATGCCACTTGGAGTGACATGTTGGCAGTTTTTCAGTGATCAATCCTAAGTATGCCAAAGCAGAAATGAAGCCAGACTTTCAACTGACTTCAATTGACCTGTGTGATACTACATGCCATGAGAGGCTTTCCTAAGCCAAACAACAAATGTAGGACACTAATTCATAGAACTGTGGTGAGTAGGATCTAAACTTCAAACTTTGACAATTTTCCTCTTGTACCCTGCTCCATAGCAAAATGGAGCACAACTGACTGAGCCCACAGAATACTTTCTGTGAGTTGGGTTAGTAATAATTCAGACAATGAAAGGGTATTTCTGCTTAAATAATTGATATCAATCTAGAGAGAGCTCAATTTTGTTGAACATTTTTCTGTCTGACTTGGGAAAGATATAGGAGGCTTACTCAACAAATTCATAGTGTCTCATGTATTTCATGACAGCTTCAGAATCTAAAAAGACCTCAATAGGCTGCAGCAGTGGTCTAAACTCTAGCATGGTAAAGTTTCACAGGAATGAATATGAGAGTCTGCAGTGAGGATTACTAACACTGCAACTACCGATGTGGGATACAGGAAAAAGCGTGGCGGCTGAAGATGCAACAGGGTCTTGGCCATCACCCGCTTACCTTATTTAAGGACATCATCTCAATTTGAGATAACAATGCCATCTAACTCCTTTGGCATTTTGTCAAAAGTTGGTCTCCACTTATCAGAGTCAAACATTACTACAAAGACGCCCGTTTCACTTTTGTCTTTTAAGATTACATTTAGACTAATGCTTTCAAATCTAGACACTCCTTAGATGAATGCTTTCAATTCTACACACTACCTTCACTGGAGATTTGACAAACTGGAGCTCCTTAGGAAGAGCTCTTCGTGTCAAGGAGCTTATGCCCTCCTTCCTTCTAGGAGTTTTATGGTGTCAGACCTTACATGTAAGGTCTTTTATTATGGTATGTAAGATGGGTGTCGAGTCTCATTCTTTGGCATGAATGGTTGCCCAGTTTTCTCAGCAACATTTATTAAAAAGACTGCCCTTTCCATATTGCATATTAGAACTTAAATATTCTTATAAAAATTAAAAAGTAAATATGTGAGATAATGGATGTGCTAATTAATTCAATGAAAGTAATATTTCACATTATTTGTGTGTGAGTGCTAAGTCGCTTCAGTCGTGTCCGACTCTTTGGGACCCTATGGACCGTGGATCACCAGGTTCCTCTGTCCATGGGGTTATCCAGGCATGAATACTGGAGTGGGTTGCCATGCCCTCCTCCAGGGGATTTTCCCGATCCAGGGATCAAACCCAATTCCCCTGCATCTCCTGCTTTGTCAGGTGGATTCTTTACCACTAGAGCACCTATTTTGCACTTTAAATATCTTGTCATTTTATTTGTCAATTACACCTCAGTAAAGCCGAAAAAAGAGCAACTATTTAATTGACATATAGTTAATTTACAATATTATTTGTTTCAAGTGTACAAGATAGTGACTCAAAATTTTATATTCCATTAGTGATCATATTCCATTTAATATTATTATAAAATATTGGCTATTCTCCCTGTTCTGTACAATGTATTGTAGTAGATTATTTTATTACATAGCAAATTGTACCTTTAACCCCTTATCCTTATGGTGCCCCTCTCTCCACCCCTCTTTCCACTGGTAACCACTGATTTGATCTCTATATCTGTTTCTGTTTTGTTATAGTCATTTGTGGTTCTTTTTAGATTTCACATATAATGATGACAAACATATTTGTCTTTCTCTGTCTTATTTATTTCACTAAACATAATACCCTCTAGGTTCATCCATTTTATTGCAAATGGCAGGATTTCATTCTTTATAGATATAGTACAACTTCTTTATCTACTCTTCTGTTGATGGACACTTAAGTTGCTTTCATATCTCCTTGGCTATTGAAATAATGATGCTATGAACAATAGGGTGCATGTATCTTTTTAAATCTTTTTCTTTTTCTTCAGATATATACACCCAGAACTGAAATTGCTGGATCATATGGTAGCTCTATTTTTAGCTTTCTGAGGGACCTCTATGCTGTTTTTAATAGTGGCTGCACTGAGTATGTGGATTTATTTTACTAAATATGTACTACAGTAGTATGCTTTGCTGTGCTTAGTCGTTCAGTCGTGCCTGACTCTCTGTGACCCCATGGACTGTAACCCGCCAGGCTCTCCTGTCCATGGAATTCTCCAGGCAAGAATACTGGAGTGGGTTGCCATGCCCTTCTCCAGGGGATCTTCCCAACCCAGGGATTGAACCCAGGTCTCCTGCATTGCAGGCAGATTCTTTTACCACCTGAGCCACCAGGGAAGCCCAAGAATACTGGAGTAGGTAGTATATCCCTTCTTCAGGGGATGTTCCCAACCCAGGAATGGAGCTCAGGTCTCCTGCACTACAGTACCATGAGATCCAAATTGGTGGAATCTGTGGATGCAAACCGAGGATACAGAAGGCTAACTGTAAAGTTATATGTGAATTTTTGACTGCACAGAGAGTGGGTTCCCTAACCCTCATGTTGGTCAAGGGTCAACTGTACAACCAATGATGTAGCAAATAACCTTATGCCACGAACCTTTTTATTGTTGGAGGTGTAACTATAAGACAAATTCCTATAAATGTTATTGCTAGGCCCAAAAGTAGGTGCATATGTAGACTTATTTAATATCATCAGATTCCCTTTCAGATATGTTATATCAGTTTTCATTCTTACCAACAATGAAGGCAAGAACCTGTTTTCTCACAGCAGAAGTAAGACAACAGAATGTACTGTCTTACTTTAAATTTTTTTTAATCTAATGGGTGAGAAATAGCTCAGTGTTAGTTTGCACTTATCTAATTAGGCATGAGTTTGAATATCTTTCCACATTTTAAAAGCCAGTTTATAACCTTTTTGTGAATTGTCTGCTTATGTCTTTCCATTTTTCTGTTGAGTTTTTGGTCCTTTTTCCCTTAATTTTAAAGAGTTCTTCTATATATGAAGATATATAGGGATATCAACCTTTCACGATATATGTTGCAAATATTTTCTTCCAGTGTTAGTTGACTTTGCCTTTGGAGTTTTTGCCATGGGAAAAATATAGTCAGCAAAGTTATCAATCTCTTCTTTTTTGGCTTCTAGATTTAGATTCACAGTTGAAAAACACCTTCCTGCATCTAGGTTAAATAGGAATTCAGCTATGAATTCACCTGGTATTTACATGGCTTCACTTTTGATAGATTTGGATTTTATTATTCTGTATCATATAAAAAGTAGATCTGAAAGTGAAAGTCACTCAGTCATATCTGACTTTTTGTGACCCCATGGACTATACAGTCCATGGAATTCTCCAGGCCAAAATACTGGAGTGGGTAGCCTTTCCCTTATCTGGGGGATTTTCCCTAGTGAGGGACCGAACCCAGGTCTCCCACATTGCAGGCAGATTCTTTACCAACTGAGCCATCAGGGAAGCCCCAAAATAGATCTAGTTTCATTTATTTCTAAATAACTACTCTATGTCATTATTTAAAATTGTATCTTTTCCCAAGTCATTTGAGCTACTACCTTTATTTTATACTAAATTTACCTACATATTTGGTCTGCTTCTAGGCTTTTTTTTCTATCTTCTTGGTCTATTTGTCTTTTCATGTACTGGTACAATAATGCTTTAACTGCAGAGACCTTATGGTATGCTTTAATGTCTGACAGTTTTTCTTTTAGTACTTTTATGAGCATTCTTCCATGTCTTCTATTCCATATAAACTTTAGCATCAACTTGTATAACTTCAGTTTATAAAACTCCATTATAGAATGTTAATCAATGAAAACTATTGGGAGACAATGTTTAGCTCAAACTCTTTAAACAGTCAGATCTGTCCAAAGGCAGAATGTTTGGCATTCCTATCAGTTGAGACATCCAAGCATTGATAAACTTGGAGTACTGCTTCTCAAATTTTAATGTGCATAAGAATCACCTGAGGATCTTGTTTAATTTAATCACCATGGCAGAAGTGGAGAATTTACTAATCACTAGAACTCATGGGCACAGTCTATCCAAAGCTTCACAATTAATACTGGGAGCAAAGTCAATATCACAAGAACCTTAAGAAATATAAATATGCATATTGTTAAGCCTTGCCTTGTGGAATTGCTGTTTTTAATTCAATGAGATAATAGGGTTACAAGAATTTTCTTGTGAGTAACTTCTCCCTTTATTTGAAGCTGATCAGACCTTAAATCCCATAGAGAAAGCAAAGGACTTAAAGAATGCCATTTGACCTCATGGATGGTGATAAAGCACTTGAGCATGAGAATCATAGAACTGGTTTTAGATCCGATTTTGCCACTTGCTGGGCAAACCTGAAAAATTTTCTTAACCTACCCCAACTCCAGTGTTCTCATCTATCAAATGAAGATAAGTATAGAATCTGCCTTCGAAGGCTATTGTGAGGGTTAAATGAGATAATGTCTGGAAAGTACTCAGCAGAGTCTTGCATAAGTGGTTGCTATTATTACAAAAAGTTCATGCTCATTTGGGGATAGACCAGTTGAGCAGAGTGTTCCTCTTTGAGTTGCTCCTCATGCCTACTTGACAAGGCCCTATTATCTATGAAGGATTAAGTTCTATTACCCTCCCAGGAAGTCCTGATTGACCAGCCTTGGGCTCTATCAAAATCACTGGAGCTGGGGTTTACTCTAGAGTTTCCCAGACACAGATATCTGATACAGCAGACCTTTGAAAGGCAAAAACTTTGAGTTTAGTGCATTTGGATCTTTATCATTCGTAGCTTAACATATGGAATGTGGACCTAGGTGACTTTTCTCTAGACTTTAATTAACCAGATTATTGATAAGGAAGAAAATCTTTTCATTTTAGAAATTTCAGCCACTACTTAATCCAAAATATCGATGAGTTAGTTGAGAATATGAACTAGTAGTCCTTACTTTTAAAGGGTTTGCATATTATAGCTTTATATTATGTCATTAAATCGTTCTAGTTTCTACTCTCTATTCTAATAAGTAGTTTTAGATGATGCTAATGACCTCAGAGAAAATACATAAAATATACCTTTCTAATAAAACATCTAGCTTCTTATGAAAGGAACATGGAGTTTAACACACATACACAAACCAAAAGAGACAATTGAGTTCTACATGAAAATCATTTAGGTTTATATGCACAGCAACAAATAATAGGGATATCGTGAAGGCTCAATGATGATTTATTAAAAGAATGAATAGGAGAATTACTTACTTATGTGGATATATATAAGAAAACTTGCACAGATGTGAGTATATAGCCATATGCTATACATTTTCTATGAAGATCTCTTTAATTATCAGAGCTACATATTATTTTGAAGTCACTCAATAAAGTTCCCCTTTTTTACATAAATACCATTGCTATTTTAAGCAGATAGGGGCTAATAAATGATTCTACAAGATATTTTGTCATCCTGAAGGGGTAGCAGATGTACACAGGGAATCAGTTACTTAATTCCCCTAATCACCCATTTCTCCCCTCCCTCTTCATTCTGAGCTTGGAAACTTCAACGTTCCCCAGTGTGCTAATAGCTGACCCTGGAAACTGGCAGAAACCAAAACCTTCTCTTGAAAGCAGCAGGCTCCATATGGTTGTTTCAAGCATGTGGGGTGACCCTGCCAAGTCCCCTGCAAAGGGATTTCACAGAGCAGAGAGACAAACGTGTCCCTTTAAATGCTAGTCATTGAGCCAGACAGAAGAAACCGCCTTCCTCATGAAAGGCAGTTAAAGTACTTCCCAGCCTCTGATCTACAACCTATAGGAAATTTTGTACAATGGCGGCTCAATGCCAAGCATTAAAAATAAATGTAATTGTCAGATGATTAGCTCTTAAAGTCTTCCCTCACAAAACGATAGAGCTGTCAGTTATGATCGAACATACATATGCATATTTGAAAACAGGGAGACCAAGAGTAACTTCCAGTGGATGAAACCAGCCCTATTCTCCATGTGTGTGAGGGTAACAGAGGCTATGACATAGCATAGGAAGTCAATGGCGGAGTTGTTATTATTTATCATGAGTAAAGATTACAAATGCAAGCCCCAGCTCAGATCTCTCACCCCCTGGATCTGTGAAACCTGTCACTCAGTCTCCCGTGGTGTGTCTTCCTGTCTTGGAGCCATTGGACCACCTGCTGCCAAGACTCTCATCTACTGCATCGCCCGAAGGCCTCGATGATAACAGCATTGATTCCAATGTACATCTAATTACTTCTCATAATCTATTCATTTCACAATAGCGCAGCGAAACATCTGTCACATCATAAACTCTTTAGTAGCCTTATCAAACCACCAAAACACACTCGGCTGCCAGTTGGCAGCTTCCTCGGTTTCCCGTTTATTAATATGATGCAAACATTTTTAGTCCTTTTCGCAGCTTTAGATGAATTTCCCCAATGACCAGTGAAGCAGAACTGGGCAAACTGCAGTTTAAATGTCTGTGTATTGCCTACTGAGGGACACATCCGGATGTCACACAAAAATCAGTTAAAATAGCATTGTTTCCTTGGAGGGATCATCTCTAAATAAAGTTCTCTCATTCATAACACTGAAAGATATGGCTCCTTCCTTGGCTTCAATGTCTCTGATTAGTTCACCAAAATAACCTGCAGAGATATTACTGCCTTTGAATAGGATATTGGACAAGAAAGCCCTTTTTTAAACCTTTGTATGTTTAATTTACCATTGGGGAAATTATGCTTTTTCCTTTTCAATTTTCTCTCTTCATCCTTTCTCTTCCTACTCATTCCCTTTTCTTTCTACCTTTTTTGTAGAAAATCTAGTAGAGACCTCTCACGTCATGGCTGATTAGTAAACGCTTCCACTACTTGGTGAGGAAATCCATAAAATGTTCTAGGCACTCTAGAGCTACAGCATATTTCACAAAAGACCAGGTACTGGTTGTTGGTGAACTTGCTTGTGCTCCTTCTTCGGGCCCCAGGTGAACACCTGCTTAAGCAGCTCTCCCAGGGAAGATTACTCAGTCCTCTCTTCATACGCTCATAACAGCTTGACATCTCTACTCATGCACTTAACATATGATTGAGAATCACTGGTGTGCATATCTGCCTTTTTCTAGATGATAAATCCCTCGAGGGTAAGGACTATGCCTTTTTCATGTTTGTATCCCTGGCAACTCCCTGGGTGTCTAACACCCCAGACAATGTCAAATAGGCCGATGTAGAACATTTTCTACTTCCCTTAAGAGAACTGAAAAACAGCAGAGGTTCAAGAGCCACTTTCCATTTATTATGAACAGTATCAGTATAATTCTTTATATTCAACTCTAATAATAATAATAGCTGATGCCTCCATGTGCCAGGCACAGTTCTAAGTACTCCACATATGTCAGCTCATTTAATCCTCATGACAACTCTGTGAGGAGAAACTATTTTGACCCACATTTTGGTGGCTCAGAGGTTAAAGCATCTGCCTACAATGCAGGAGACCCAGGTTCAATCCCTGGGTCTGGAAGATCCCCTGGAAAAAGAAATGGTAACCCACTCCAGTATTCTTGCCTGGAGAATCTCATGGACAGAGAAGCCTGGTAGGCTACAGTCTAGGGGGTCTCAAAGAGCCGAACACAACTGAGCGACTTCACTTTCACTTTAGAGCCAAGGAATTGAGATACAGAGAGGCTGAATGCTTTGCCCAAGGTCACACAGTGGGATTCCGCTGTCTGGCTCCGGTAAAAGGCTATCTGCTTTTAACTCACACACTCTATCCCCTCTTCAGTAGCTAAAACTGTTCTCTTGTTAATATGATTGGTTCTCAGTTTAAACTACTTGATCAGTTATTCTTTCTTGAGTAATTTTAGAAGATCCATAGAGAGAGAGAGAGCTTATTCCCAGCTGTCTGTGTGGGTGTCTGTGTGGCGCTCTTTATTCATATGATGTACGCAAGTAAATTCAGCACTGCTTTTTTTTTTTTTTCTGTTTTCTTTTTTGGCTACACATCATGGCACATGGCATCTTAGTTCCTTGACCAGGAATGGAACCCATGGTCCCTTCACTGGAAACTCAGAGTCTTAACCACTGGACCACCAGGGAAATCCCAGCACGACTTTTGATAATATAATAAGAAGGGCTATTTTTCATATCTGTAGAGTAAATGCAAGCTTTCTTCTATATCTCCAATACAAATTTGGGGAAATCATTTCTGATATAACTGTCAACTCGTATTAACATACTTTTAAAGAAAAAAATTTCTTCTAAGAAGTCATAAATGTTAGAATGTTTTGTAGATAAAATTCCTGGAATCTACCAGAATATAAATTCATTTCCTATACGGCATTAGGTAACCACAGAATAGCTACTTCTGGCCATTATTATCCTGGGTTGGCTTTAGTACTATTAACACGGAGATGTAAAGCTCTTTATCATATTACAGATTCCCTAAGGAAAAAACATCCCTGAGTCTCCAAGGGTCAAGGCTACAGGGAAATCAACTGTTTCTCTCTCTTTATTGTCACTCCATATAATGTATAGCTAATAGCAGCATTATTGTTTAGTTGCTAAGTCATGTCTGACTCTTTGCAACCCCGTGGACTGTAGCCCACCAGCTGCTCTGTCCATGAGATTTTCCAGGCAAAGATACTGGAGTGGGTTGCCATTTCTTTCTCCAGGGGATCTTCCTGACACAGGGATCAAACCTATGTCTCTTGCATTGGCAGGTGAGTTCTTTACCTCTGAGCCACCAAGCCTTTCCTTACAGCTGCATGTATCAACAAAAAAAAAAAAAAAAAAAAATCATATACCGAACAGGCCAAGTTTCCATTTTAGCTGATCCTATCATAATGAACTATAACCTGGTATATTCCAAAAATCATAAATCCTGGAGGACCAGGTTTTGGTATGGTAGCAAAACTGAATGAAAACTTGACCATCATGGTATATTGGAAGAGTACGAAGCCACAGTAAATGCCACCAAACTAGACCTAGTATCCAGTTATAGTGCATGACAGAGTTCAGCTTATATTTTCAAGGGGAATAGATGAAAGAATTCACCTAACCACAGAAGAAAGGCTGTAAAGGTCAATGATTAAGAGCTGGAATCTGGCCTCAGATAGACTTTGGTTCAATAAAAAAAAAAAAAAATCATATACCGAACAGGCCAAGTTTCCATTTTAGCTGATCCTATCATAATGAACTATAACCTGGTATATTCCAAAAATCATAAATCCTGGAGGACCAGGTTTTGGTATGGTAGCAAAACTGAATGAAAACTTGACCATCATGGTATATTGGAAGAGTACGAAGCCACAGTAAATGCCACCAAACTAGACCTAGTATCCAGTTATAGTGCATGACAGAGTTCAGCTTATATTTTCAAGGGGAATAGATGAAAGAATTCACCTAACCACAGAAGAAAGGCTGTAAAGGTCAATGATTAAGAGCTGGAATCTGGCCTCAGATAGACTTTGGTTCAAAATTTGGCTCTTCCTTGTCCCAGTGAATGGGGACTTTTGGTGAGTCATCTCCATAAATCCCAGTTTCTTTGTCTCTCTAATGAGCATGATAATAGTACCCATCCCAAAGGACTAATAGGAAGAAAACACACATAAAGCACTGAGCATAGCAGTACTTTCTGTAGATGAAGTTCAGCTAGTGCTGTGACTATCATCACAGATACAGAGCCTATTCACTCCCATGTCAAAAAAGAAAATGCAAAGAGGGTCAATGTGTTCAAAGTCAACACTATAATTTATCCTGTTTCTTTATGGTAAAACTAAATCTTGTGATTTTTTTTTTTTTTTTTTTTTGTATTTTACTGTGCTCTTTAAAAGTATCTTTAACCAAAAGGCTCTACTTTTTAAAATGTTGATTTAAAAAGAAAGATATCTCTGTGAAATATCTACAGCATTGTAGGATTTGGTTCAACTGGTTCCATGTTGACTAATTTTTAACAATAAGTTCCTGAAAGTTGAGGACATAAAATAATGAGTCACAGATGTTGCCCTAAAGAAACAATTGGTCCAGTTAAGGCCAAGGAATTTCTCCTCATGAAATATCTAGAAAGCAACACAATGTGGCTGCATAATAAGGTGTATATAGGCAGGATGCCAAAGATTATTGATGAGGAGAGTGTGGGCAGTGTAGGCCCAGAAAAGGGAGGGGCAGCCATGAGCTGCATTATCAGAGAAGGCCCCCTGGAGCAAGTAAGAGGGAGCCAAGCTTTAGAGGAAGGGCAAGACGCAGAAAAAGAGCCCTGTAGTGGGAAGTCATTCGGAGAGAACAAGAGAAATTCTGACTCCTGCTGCTCACCAATTGGTGTAGTTGGCTTATTCAAATTAGAGTTTTCCAAAACACATGCTGCTGTCCATTCTTCCCTATCAATTCTTGCCAATTTTTCATGTACAAATTCAAGGTGGATTTGTGTTGAGGAGAGGCAAAAAGTCACACACAGAGGATCTACTAAAGCCAGTTCTCCTCAATCTGTAGTTATCCTGTGGCCCATTCACTTGGTTGCTTATGTGTGTGTGTGCTAAGTCATTTCAGTCATGTAGAACTCTGCGTGACTCTATGGACTGTGCCTGCCAGGCTCCTCTGTCCATGGGATTCTCCAGGCAAGAATACTGGAATGGGTTGTCATGCCCTCAGGCACTTCTCTTCACTCTTTTCTGTTCCTATTTCTCTTTCTGTCTCCATGCTGCCACCTCACCCCTGCAGATAGTTTCTGAGAGGCACCCTCCAGTCATTAGCCTGCTTTGTCTGGTAGGGGAGACCAAATACTGAGAAGTGCCATTCCTGGTGGTAGTCTTCCTTAAGATAGAATTAGAAGGTGGAAGAAGATTCCCGGGGTCCCTCCCGTCACAAGCCTTTCCCATCTCCCTCCTGGAATAGAAGCAGCTGAGGATATAAATCTACATCAGACAGAGTTATGACTCGGATAGGCTTGGACCAAAAAGCCACAAAGTTGAGAAGCCCAGGTCCTGGCAGAAAAACATCCAGAAGGGTAACCAAGTTAATACAAAAAAGAGGAAGGAACAAGAGTTTCAGGAAAGGAAGAACTATTGAGACAGTGAGAAGAAAGGGAAGTTGAACTGGCCAGGATGGGGAGACATGGATCTAGATGAGCTTTGATCATCTTCACGGTGTCTTCTTTACAGCCTCACCACAGATGAGCAGGGGGCATCCCAGTCCCGCTTTCCCCTGCACTTGGTACCCGTCTGCCTGGACTACACCTTGACTCTGCCCCACTCTCCAAGCCATTCCCTGCATCATTCCCGCTATAGCCACTTCTTGGCTGTCTAACCTACTACTTCTTCCCATTTTACCACCTGGAGATTCTCGGACAATTTGAGGCAGA
This sequence comes from Aepyceros melampus, assembly GCA_006408695.1. Lineage (NCBI taxonomy): Eukaryota > Metazoa > Chordata > Mammalia > Artiodactyla > Bovidae > Aepyceros > Aepyceros melampus. The sequence continues at coordinate 3,679 of SJXQ01007310.1, read as the reverse complement.
ACTGGTGACAGAGAAGGCGTGTGAGGTCCTCCTCAAAGGAAAAGTTGACCTCAGCAATGTGGGCAGAAGCCAAGTAGAGGGCAGTGCTCCTTGGAGAGATACAATCTTCCTTTATAAGTCATTTATTCTCAATCCAAGGGCCAAAGTGCTACCATCTCTGTATCTTTCCTGTGTCATCAAAAACAGCCACCGTTACCGCTCAAGTACTTATCCATAATAGGGGAAATTGCAGAGAAGTTGCAGCCCAAAAAGACAGAGGAGGGCCTGAGTTGAGGCTTCTAGGAATGGTTGAATGATCTGGTAAGGAGGCAAGAGAGACACGTGGGGTTCAAGTAGGGAGTTACCACTTAAAACAGGACAGTGAGGTGTGAACTGAGGAAAATGAAGAACTGAAGTGAGAAGTTGAGAGCATACAGAAAGTGAGTGCAGGAAGAGGGGATACTGGCTAACACAAAATTTACTTAGACTCGTTCATGCTCAAAGTATTATGATGACGCAAAGTTTAGTAATATAGTTCTCCTGTCTGCAAGGATTCACAGTCTATGAGGCTGAAAGAGATGTGCACAGAAGCTGTAATCTAGGGCAGAGTGCAGAAGTACCATAAGAGCAACACCTACAAAGAGGACTCAGAAAACAGAGATGGACGATGAATTCCAAGTCCAAGCAAATCTCCTGGGAGCATTTGACCTGGACCATGAACAGATAGGGCTATAATAAATGAAAATAAAACTGGAATTGTGAGGGAAAGACTTTCCAGGTAGAGAATGGAGTGCACGCAATGCAATGGCAGGACTGTGAAAGACATGCCCCTTGTCTCTCATTCACCCACTCATGCAAGGAACATGCAGTAGCTGCCTGCTTTGTGTCGGAGTCTGCATCAGGCACAGGAGAAATAAAATGAATCCAGCTTGGTGTCTGTGCCACTTCTTTCTAACATCACTAAAATCAAGTGTGTGGAGGGGATTAGAGCCCAGTTCCAAAGGGCCACAAATGCCAAGCAAGACACCTGAGTTTTGTTCTGTTTTCTGTAACTGTGTCCCATTCCCTGATGTAAGGAGAGTGTTATCAGATGTGTTTTGAGATAGCAACTCTAGCAAAAATACAACGCGAAAGAGCTCTTGGAAATCTTTGGTGAGTGTGGTAGTTTAGGGAGCAAGAGAAAGCCTAGCTCTATTGAATTTCCAGAATCCAAATGACCAGCAGCTAGTGTGGACAGATGAATCTTTATTGAAAGTCAGGATATTTCGGCCCAAGTCTTCATCTTATCAGGCACACAGGCAATTGACTTGTCCCTCCCCATATCACACCATTGTACTTGTGATCTCAGGGTCCAGTGGTAAGCCCCTTGGAGATGGAGCAATATCTAGGTTGGTATACCATCAAATCTCTGATAAGTTTGGTTTTCATGATGGCTAAGCTGTGAGTGGTGAGCTAGAGGAACTCTAACCAGCCAGTGATTTTTCTAGATCTTGACCATGAGAAAGATTGGTTAAGGGGCTTTCAGGGATCTCAGGGGGACCCAGGGCTACACCATTCAGGAGCACATCGGCTCCTAAACTGGTCTTCTGAGCATTCCTCGGGTACATTCTTTTCCTCTCTAACGCTCTGGCCAGAGCTGCTGATTAAATATGTGTAGCCTTCAACTCCCGCTATTTCATTCTAATTCTGTGCCCAGCAAAGATGGTAACATCTTCATTTTTCTTAACGATCTATCATACTGTTATAATAATCACATATCGTCCTTTAATACCATCATTAAGGAGTCGCCTCAGTCTTCACTTCTCCAGAGATAATAATTCCAGAATTTATTGCTGTTCTTCATCAGGACTATTTAAGAATCTTAGCACTAGCTTTTTAAAACTTTTCTTCCAAAAATCTTGACTTTCACTGCCTATTTATACTCTCTTTGAAGCACATACGTTACTCTTAGGTGGCTCACTTGATTAGAGTTGGGAAATGACTTTAATCTTGAGTCAGCCACAAATCGGTGAAAGGAGAAGGCAAGTTATTTAAACTCATTGTGTTGCAATTTTTCTAGCAATAAAATAAGAAGAAAAATTCCTGCCTCACAAGGGGGCTGTGAGATTACATACAGTAAGTGTAAAAGTATTTCTGTTATCAAGCTGAATTTGAGTCTGCATGCCCTCCTACAGTAAAGTTCATCTACTGATACCAGGTGTGGTTAGCCACAAATCGGTGAAAGGAGAAGGCAAGTTATTTAAACTCATTGTGTTGCAATTTTTCTAGCAATAAAGTAAGAAGAAAAATTCCTGCCTCACAAGGGGGCTGTGAGATTACATACAGTAAGTGTAAAAGTATTTCTGTTATCAAGCTGAATTTGAGTCTGCATGCCCTCCTACAGTAAAGTTTATCTACTGATACCAGGTGTGGTGAACAAAAGTGTAGTATTTATTGCACGGTGGCCAAGAAGCCAGCTCAAAAGGCCCAAACTCCACCATAGCTTTCAGAGCAAGGCTTTTAAAGACAGACTGAGTGAGAGGGTTAAGGGGTAAGTGATCAGCTTATGGATATTCTTCTGACTGGTTGGTGGTAAGGTAATAGGGAGTCACCATCAACATTCTGGTTCTAGCTGGTCTGGGGTCTATGTGCTTGGGGCAGCATACACTAACTTCTTTCACCTGATGGGGGTGTCAGTATCTGCAAAACAGCTCAAAGGATATGGCTCAGAATATTATTGTTTAATGGCTAAAGTATTATTGTTTTGTCTTCTTTGACTGTTTCCCTTTCTTTCTGCACTTTTTCACTTCTCTGACTAAATTTATTCTTTGGAACTTAGAGAAGGTCTAGAAGGCTAAAGTTTTTCTACCAACAGAAGCAGGCGGAGAACTTGGGAAAGAGAGTCTATCCAGGAAGACTCCATAGGGTCCCACTTGGTTACAATTCCAAAAGCAGACTATGCTAATTAAATGCATTGCATTTAAAGAAATAACAGTAGTGGTAATCATATTAATAAATGATAGTAATTCACTATACTGCAGGAAAAGGATTTCAGGCATTATTCTTCCTTCCAGGAGCAATCACTCCAGCTTTCTACCCACCAGCCAGATTCTGCCAAGAGTAAAGAGGAAGTTCTTCAGCCCTTTATGCCTTCAGCAGAATATTTACCTTGCACACACTATGTACCAAGCATTGTTCGAAATACTGGAGAGGGACTTCCCTGGTGGTCAAGTGGCTAAGAATCCAATGCAGGGAACATGGGTTTGATCTCTGGTCAGGGAACTAAGATCCCACATCCTTCAGGGCAACTAAGCCTGCATGAGACAACTAGAAAGAAGCTCACATGATTCAACTAAGACCCAATGCAGCCAAATAAATAAATAACTGAAAATAAATATTGGAGATATTGCAGCTTTTATAGTTATTAGGAAAAGATTGGATAATGATGTTATTTATTATAAACAATATTACTTTTATCATAAGATTATTTTATGTTACAAAGTAAAAAGATATTAACTTTGAGCTTGATCAAATATATCTCCTTTATTTGAAAACTATTGCAAAGGAAGTCTTTATTTTGCCCTTGCATATTTTAGAAGAAATAATTTTCATTTTATCCATAAACTTGAATAAATACACTTTGTTGAATTCTTATCTTTGCTCCACTTCTTTTGAATTTAATGGAAAAGAAAGGAGGATACAAGAGGGGGGAAAGAACACA
>SJXQ01007309.1:117757-130272 GCA_006408695.1 Aepyceros melampus | reverse complement strand
TCTGGACCTGGGCTTTTGTTTGCTGGAAGGTTTCCTTTTACTTCTTTTTCCTCTCTTATGGCTGTGCTAGGATTCCCAAAACTGTGTTGAATAAAATTGGTAAGAGTGGGCATCCTTGTCTTGTTCCTGATCATAGAGGGAATGCATTCAGCTTTTTACCATTGAGTATGATGTTAGCTGTGGATTTGTTATATACGCCCTTTATAATCTTGAGGTATGTGTCCTCTGTGACCTCTTTCTAAAGAGTTTTTCAAAAATCATAAATGGATGTTGAATTTTATCAAAAGTTCTTTCTGGATCTATTGAGATGATCATATGGTTTTCATTCTTTTTTGTTCATATGTATAACATTGATTGATTTGTGTGTATTGAAAAATCCTTACATCCCTATAATAAATTCCACATGATCATAGTATATGACCCTCTCAATATTTTGTTGAATTTGATTTGCTTACATATATATTTATTTGCTTGTATTTTGTTGAGGATTTTTGCATCCATGTTCGTCTGTGACACTGTCCTGTAACTTACTTTTTTGGGGAGGGAGTGTCATATATTTGTCTAGTTTTGGTACTAGGGTGATGGCAGCCTCATAGAATAAGTCTGGAAGTGTTCTTTCCTCTTCAGTTTCTTTGGAATAGTTTCAGAAAGATAATCATTAATTCTTCTCTAAATATTTGGTAGAATTTATTCACAAAGCCATTTGGCCCTGCTGTTTTGTTTGTTTGAGTTTTAGAATTATTGATTCCATTTTATTACTGGTACTTGATCTATTCATATTTACTATTTCTCTTGGTTCAGTCTTGGGAGATTGTATGTTCCAAAGATTTGTCCATTTCTTCTAGGTTGTCTAATTGTTGGCAAATACTATTCATAGTATTCTCTTATGAATTTTTTGTATCTCTGTGATATTCAGAGAAGGCAATAGCACCCCACTCCAGTACTCTTGCCTGGAAAATCCCATGGACGGAGGAGCCTGGTAGGTTGCAGTCCGTAGCGTCGCTAAGAGTCGGACACGACTGGCGACTTCACTTTCACTTTTCACTTTCATGCATTGGAGAAGGAAATGGAAACCCACTCCAGTGTTCTTGCCTGGACAATCCCAGGGACGGGGGAGCCTGGTGGGCTGCCATCTATGGGGTCGCACAGAGTCAGACATGACTGAAGTGACTTGGCAGCAGCAGCAGCAGCAGTAGCTGCTGTGGTATTGGTTATTTTGATTATTGGGGTCCTTTCCATTTTTTACTTGATGAGCCCAGTTAAAAGTTTATCAATTTTGTTTATCTTTAAAAAGAACCACCTCTTGGTTTTATTGATCTTTTCCATTTTTGTCTCTATTTTATTTTTCGGCTCTGATCTTTGTTACTTCCTTCCTTGTTAACTTCTTTTCCTGCCATTTCAATTCATTAATTAATTTTAAATTTTTAATTGGGAGATAATTTCTTTACAATATTGTGTTAGTTTCTTCTGTACAAGAACGTGAATCAGCTATAAGTATACATATATCCCCTCCCTCCTAAACTTACTTTCTATGCCCCTATTCCACCCCTCTAGGTCATCACCTTGTTAATTTTGACTTAGTTTGTTCTTTTCTAAAGTTTATCAATTTTGTTTATCTTTAAAAAGAACCACCTCTTGGTTTTATTGATCTTTTCCATTTTTGTCTCTATTTTATTTTTCGGCTCTGATCTTTGTTACTTCCTTCCTTGTTAACTTCTTTTCCTGCCATTTCAATTCATTAATTAATTTTAAATTTTTAATTGGGAGATAATTTCTTTACAATATTGTGTTAGTTTCTTCTGTACAAGAACGTGAATCAGCTATAAGTATACATATATCCCCTCCCTCCTAAACTTACTTTCCATGCCCCTATTCCACCCCTCTAGGTCATCACCTTGTTAATTTTGACTTAGTTTGTTCTTTTCTATTTCTTTGATGTGCAGTGTTAAGTTGTTTATGTTAATCTTTTATTTTTCTTAATATTGCTGTTTATCCTTCTTAGACTGCTTTTGCTGCCATGTATAATTTTTGGTATGCTATATTCCAACTTTTACTTGTTTCAAGCTTTTTTTTTTTTTTTTTGCTTTGTTGATTTATTCTTGACCTACTGGTTGTTCAGGAGTGTGTTGTTAATTTCTATGTACCTAAAAGATTTCCAGCTTTCCTCTTATTATTAATTTCTAGAGTCATGCTGTTGTGGTCAGAAAAGTTACTTGGTGTGATTTCAGTCTTAAATTTACTGACTTGTTTGTGGCCTATAATATGATCTATCCTGGAGAATGTTCATGTGTGTTTGAGAAGAATTGTGTGTTCTGTTGCCCTTGGATGAAATGTCCTGTATTTCTCTGTTTGGTTCTTTTGGTCTAATGTATGGTTTATGCCCTGCTTTTGTTGTTGTTGTTGATTCTTTCTGGATGATCTATCTCTTACTGAAACTAGGGTAGGGAAGTCCCCTACTAATATTGTAACTTTTTCCCTTCAAGTCTGTTAATGTTTGCTTGATAGATTGAGGTGCTTCAATTTTTGTCTAAATATATTTATGATTATTATACTTTGATTGATTAACCTCTTTATCATTATATACGGATTGTCTTTGTCTCTTGTTACCATTTTGGCTGATAAAAGTATAGATGCCTTGCCTGTTTTCAATATTCATTTATTTGCACATACTGTTTTTTTTTCACATGTTCACTTTGAGTCTATGTGAGTTCTTAAAGGCAAAATGAGTCTCTTGCAGGCAGCATATATTTAGGTCCTGCTTTTCTCCCCCCACCCAGCCACTCTATGGCCATCGATTGGACTATTTAATCTATTTACATTTGAAGTAACTACTGCTAGGCAATAGCTTACTGATGCCATCTTATTAATCATTTCCTGGCTATTTTGTAGTTCCAGTTTTTTCCCTTTCTTCCTCTCTTGATCCTTACTTGAATTTGTGATTTTCTGAGGTGATATGCTCTGATTCCCTTCTCTTTGTCTATTGGAATTTATTATAAATTTTTGCTTTGTAATTCCTACACAGCTTATATAAATTTATAAAGCTTTCCATTTTATTCTGATAGAAACTTGCTTTGATTGCATAGAAAAAATTGCCCTTTTACTCTGCTCTTTACGTTTTTATGTCACAAATTACCTCTCTTATATTGTGTATTTGTTAAGAAGTTATAGTAGCTATAGTTATTATTAATGCTCTTGTTTTTTAACCTTTATACTATAGTTAAATGGTTAACACCCCAATGTATTATAGTATTCTAAATTTTCATATATATTTATCTTTACCAGTGTGTTACATATTTCCATGTTTTCATGTTACTAATTAGTGTTCTTTTATTTCAGCTTTAAGAACTCCTTTTACCCAATCAAAAAATGGGCCAAAGAACTAAATAGACATTTCTCCAAAGAAGACATACGAATGGCTAACAAACACATGAAAAGATGCTCAACATCACTCATTATCAGAGAAATGCAAATCAAAACCACAATGAGGTATCATTTCACACCAGTCAGAATGGCTGCAATCCAAAAGTCAACAAGCAATAAATGCTGGAGAGGGTGTGGAGAAAAGGGAACCCTCTTACACTGTTGGTGGGACTGCAAATTAGTACAGCCACTATGGAGAACAGTGTGGAGATTCCTTAAAAAATTGCAAATAGAAATGCCTTATGATCCAGCGATCCCACTGCTGGGCATCCACACCAAGGAAACCAGAATTGAAAGAGACACGTGTACCCCAATGTTCATTGCGGCACTGTTTATAATAGCCAGGACATGGAAGCAACCTAGATGTCCATCAGCAGATGAATGGATAAGAAAGCTGTGAAAAAAAAAAAAAAAAAAACTCCTTTTAGCATTTCTTATAAGGCAGACCTAGTGGTGATGAATTTCTATGCATTTTGTTTCTTTGGGAGTCTTTATTTCTTCTTAATTTTTGAAGGATAACTTTACCAGATAGAGTGTTTGTGATTGGCAGGTTTTTTTTTCCCCCAGCACTTTGAATGTGTGATTTCACCTTCTCCTGGCTTGTGGCCATTTTACTGAGAAATTTGCTGATAGCCTAATGGGTGTTTCATCATAGGTTATAATCATTTTTTATTCTTGCTGTTTAAAGATTCTCTCTTTGTCTGGTTTTTAACAGTTTTATTGTGATATGTCTTAGAAAAGGTAGTTTTGGATTGAAATTTTAGGGTAACTTGTAGCCTCAAGAACTTGGATGTACAGATTTCTCCCCAGGCTTAGGAATTTCTAAGCCATTATTTAATTTTTTAGATTAAAACTTTTTTTTATTTTTAAAAATTCATTTATTTTTAATTGAAGGATATTTGCTTTATGATACTGTGTTGGTTTCTGCAGAAACCAACCAAAATTCCTTCCTGACAAGGAGATTTTAATGGGCAGTCAAAAAAAGTTGTTAATGGAAGATTTTTGAAGTAATAAACAAGATTGATAGAGATCATCTAAATGTTCAGAATAAAAGACTTGAGTGGTATCTGTATTATTTTCTGAACTTTCAGATATAAAGTTGAAATTGAACATAAAAGATAATTGGAAGGGTGTAAATGATGTGGATAAGTTCTCAAAGAGCACCATATTAGTAAGAAAAATTATAGTTTTAATGTATTTTATTTATTTATTTTTTGTCTCTTGGCTCCCAAACCTTGCCTGCTCCTAATCAAGTGTCTTGTAAATGTGGGCCTTAGCCCCATTGGGAATTGCGGGGAAAAATTGGGTGACTCAGTATACCCCATTCCTTTTATTGCCTATGCAACTCAAAGCAACTTTTAATGTAGATTGGTGAAAAATTTATCATCACCTTAGTGTGAATATAATCATCATGCTGAACCCTTTCTGTGAAGTTTTTTCCTGTGAAGACTAACACCAAAGACCTATATATAGAAAACTATAAAACACTGATGAAAGAAATCAAAGATGACACAAGTAGATGGAGAAATATACCATGTTCATGGGTCAGAAGAATCAATATAGTGAAAATGAGTATACTACCCAAAGCAATCTATAGATTCAATGCAATCCCTAACAAGCTACCAACAGTGTTTTTCAGAGATCTAGAACAAATAATTTCAAAATTAGTATGGAAATGCAAAAAACCTCAAATAGCCAAAGCAATCTTGAGAAAGAAGACTGGAACTGGAGGAATCAACCTGCCTGAATTCAGACTATACTACAAAGCTACAGTCATCAAGACATTATGGTACTGGCACAAAGACAGAAATATAGATCAATGGAACAAAATAGAAAGCCCAGAGATAAATCCACACACCTATGGACACCTTATCTTTGACAAAGGAGGCAAGAATATAAAATGGAGAAAAGACAATCTGTAACAAGTTGTGCTGGGTGACCACAACAGCTGGGAAAACTGGTCAACCACTTGTAAAACAATGAAACTAGAACACTTTCTAACACCATACACAAAAAATAAACTCAAAATGGATTAAAGATCTAAATGTAAGACCAGAAACTATAAAACTCCTAGAGGAAAGCGTAGGCGAAACACTCTCTGACATAAATCGCAACAGGATCCTCTATGACCTACCTCCTAGAGTAATGAAAATAAAAGCAAAAATAAACAAATGGAACCTAATTAAACTTAAAAGCTTTTGCACAACGAATGAAACTATAAGCAAGGTGAAAATGGGAGAAAATAATAGCAAATGAAGCAACTGACATAGAATTAATCTCAAAAATATACAAGCAGCTCCTGCAGCTCAATTCCAGAAGAATAAATGGCCCAATCAAAAAATGGGCCAAAGAACTAGACAGACATTTCTCCAAAGAAGACATGCAGATGGCTAACAAACATATGAAAAGATGCTCAACATCACTCTTTATCAGAGAAATGCGAACAAAACCACAATGACGTACCATCTCACACCAGCCAGAATGACTGCTATCAAAAAGTCTGCAAACAATAAATGCTGGAGAGGGTGTGGAGAAAAGGGTACCCTCTTATGCTGTTGGTGGGCATGCAAACCAGTACAGACCCTATGGAGAACAGTGTGGAGATTCCTTTAAAAACTGGAAATAGAACTGCCATATGACCCATGAATCTTACAGCTGGGCATACACACCGAGGAAACCAGAAGTAAAAGAGACACATGTACCCCAATGTTCATCGCAGCACTGTTTACAATAGCCAGGACATGGAAGCAACCTATATGTCCATCAGCAGATGAATGGATAAGAAAGCTGTGGTACGTATACCCAATGGAATATTATTCAGCCATTATAAAGAATGCATTTGAATCAATTCTAATGAAGTGGATAAAAGTGGATCCTATTATACAGAGTGAAGTAAGCCAAAAAGAAAAACACCTCTACAGTATACTAACACATATATATGGAATTTAGAAAGATAGATGGTAATAATGACTGGATATGTGTGACAGCAAGAGACACAGAGATAAAGAACAGTCTATTGGACTCTGTGGGAGAAGGTGAGGGTGGGATGATTTGAGAGAATAGCATCGAAACATGTATATTATCATATGTGAAACAGATCAGCAGCCCAGGTTTGATGCATGAGACAAGGTGCTCAAGGCTGGTGCACTGGGATGACCCTGAGGGATGGGATGAGGAGGGAGGCAGGAGGGGGTTTCAGGATGGGGAACACATGTATACCCATAGCTGATTCATGTCAATGTATGACAAGAAACACTACAATATTGTAAAGTAGTTAGCCTCCAATTAAAATAAATAAATTAATTAAAAAAATTAACACCAGTCTAACCAGGCAATCACTTTGAAGGACATTAATTACAACTTTGGGATTTATTTTCCCAATGGCCCCAGTCAAGAAAGGAAAATCACATTATTCTCTTTGTTTCTGTAAAGGTCCTGTTTGCTCTGGGGTAAGGGGTGCATCCCCGATACCTTATTATGCCCTGAAGAGTTCCCATGTTCTGCTAAAAGGAAAATTTTGGACAAACTCATTGTCTTGTTTGTAACAATGGTAATCACAGTTATTTTCAGATTGCTTTACACAGTTAGATTATATACATTAGTGCAGGTGGGATAGGAGGGCAATTAGGTTGATGTTTCAGGTCACATGATATCCAGAGAGCCTCTCATCAGTTTATATATGATTAGGGCATAGAAAGAAAGAGAACAGCAGGGAAGGCGAGCAAACACAGGAACGTCACTACTGAAAGAAGTTGATGGAGAGCTAAACCAGGTTTAATAAAAAGGAATAAATATGACAAGAATTAGAAAAATGTTTGTTAGTAACAATGAGGGTGAGAAGAAAGTGCTAAGCCATCCACTTTCCCCATAGTATTTGACTTAAGGGAAATATTTTATTCTATGGTGTATAAACAGTATCTTTGATAGGGTCTTTATTTCCCTTTTATCTGTTAGGAAGGAAATCAAACCATAAAGCTTTGAAATTTAATTTCCTGAATTCTGTAGTTTTTCATCCCTAATCTCTTATCCCTTTTTACTTTGAGAAGAATGCTGAAAGAAAGGTAATACAAAAAAATACCACAAAACTCCCAATTTCTTTTAATTAATGTAATGTGAAATTCAGGCAGCTTTATAAGGCAGAAAAATTATGTATGCATCAAAGAAGGTACCCACAGTATTTGAATTCAAATATCTTGTGATGCATTAACTCTAATTCTGAGGAAATTTTAAAAATCCCTTAGAATTTCCCCATCATATCTCAAATGGTTAATAGTTATTTTCATTGTCAATATTAAGTGGTGCATTACTATCTTTATGCCTGCCTAAATCAATCTTAGCCAAATTCAATGTTCCCAGCTCTCTAGCTTGTAACTCAACTAATTAGACATCTCTTATAGCTTTTTAAAGATTCAAGATTATAATATTAGAGCAAATAAACATTCCCCAAAAAACTTCAGGTGAATCTGTTTTGGTTGAATTTGTCTTTTACATATTCCATCAGAGAATGTGAGAGAAGCAGAAGTAGCAAGGCAAAGCTATTTAGGAATATTTAAATGATGGGATATTGTGCCTTGCATCAATAACTATATAATAAAAGAGTGGTTTTTTTTCTGTGAAAAATGGATAATGCACATGAGAAAATAAGGAACTGAAAATCAAACTATTAGTACACATTCAAATTTCTTAACTTTATTTTTTTTTTTTTACAAAAGAACCACGAGAAGATGACCTTGTCATTGGACTTTATGTAATATTCACATATCTTTGTCTATTAAAAATTAATGAATTTTCTCTTTAGAATTTCCCATTCCAAATTGTGGAAAACCTAGACATATTATGTAATTGTAGGTTGTGACTCAGAATTTAATGTCTTAACTATTGTTCTAAAGCATATGCAGTTTTGTGGACACAGTCTTTAAACCCTGTTGTTCATGTTTCATAGACACTCAGAATACACACTTTGTATTCCAAATACCACAATCAGAATTCCTCTTTGCTTTCCTGCTCCAACCACCCTCCCTTTCTTGCTCCCTCTTAACAGTTTCCTTCATCTTTTTTTTTTTCAATCTTCCAAAACAAGTTGTATTCTCATTTATGTTTGGAAGTATTTTATCACCAAATTCCCCAATCTACTTCATTTTTCAATTAATCCAGATTATTAGCTGTTTTATTGTTGTTGTTTGTTGTTCCATAAGGCCACTTGGATAAGTAGCTTTTACACCTCAGTATTTCATTTCTTCTTTACCTTCTGGGTTTCCTTGTGTGGACATTGCTCGGTGGAGCACTTCTGTGGTTTTAGCACTTCTATGATGATCATGTGTTGATACCTGTGCAGTGAACTTCAGCTAAACTCATTATTATGAATATTGATAAGTTGGTGTGTGCTCACGCATGCATGTGTCTTTGTTTATATTTACATTTGCATGTTATTTGTGTCTGGAAATAAGGTGATAGCATAAATAACAAGTATGAATGTTTTATTTTGTCTATAAACATATCAATTGAAGTTTCTTTTTTCATCCAATATTAACACTTTAAAGTTACTGGTGAATTGTTTTTTTCTCATGATAAATTCTCACCTTTGTGCAAGAATGTTAAGACTGCAGATATTTCTTTCTATGTAACCACAAAATCAGAAATAACCTGAAAACGAGGAAAAGGGGGGTAGAGGTATTTTTTTCTCTAAGAAAAGAGAGTTTTTAAAATGAAAATTTTCTTAGCTATGAAAAGTCTTTAATCTTCATTTATTCAAATGCTAGCACAGATAAAAAATAACTAATTCAGATGAGAAGTTATTGATAGTATCTACAACAGGACAAATGTCTGAATGAAACATAAAAACAAAACTATAAAAATCTTATTGTTATAATGGCAGTATTTGGAAATGCATTTTTTCCCTCAATCAGTTTGCGAGGGTTTGACAATGAGGGGGCGGACCTTCAGTTTATATGATTCTTCAGGTATTGAAAGAAAAAGAAAGATGAAGGGAAAAAATGCAAGTTCTGGTTACTTTGTTCTACTGGGTTTTTCTAACTGGCCTCATCTTGAGTTAGTTCTCTTTGTGGTTATCTTGATATTCTACCTGATGACACTGATAGGTAACCTGTTCATCATTTTCTTGTCATATCTGGATCCCATCTCCACACTCCTATGTACTTCTTCCTCTCAAACCTCTCTTTTCTGGATCTCTGCTACACCACGAGTTCCATCCCCCAGTTGCTGATCAACCTCTGGGGGCCAGAGAAAACCATCTCTTATGCTGGTTGCATGATTCAACTTTATTTTGTCCTTGCACTGGGAACTGCTGAATGTGTGCTGTTGGTGGTGATGTCCTATGACCGTTATGCAGCTGTGTGTAGACCCTTATATTACACTGTCCTCATGCACCCTCGTTTCTGCCATCTGTTGGCTGTGGCTTCTTGGGTAAGTGGCTTTACCACCTCAGCACTTCATTCCTCATTTACCTTCTGGGTACCCCTGTGTGGACATCGCCAAGTGGACCATTTCTTCTGTGAAGTTCCAGCATTGCTTCACTGTCATGTGTTGATACTCATGCTAATGAGCTGACCCTCATGGTCATGAGCTCCATTTTTGTGATCATACCACTTATTCTCATTCTCAGCTCCTATGGTGCCATTGCTCAGACTGCGCTGAAGATGCAGGCAACAACTGGATTTCAGAAAGTCTTTGGGACATGTGGAGCCCATCTTATGGTTGTATCCCTCTTTTTCATTCCAATCATGTGCATATATCTACAGCCACCATCAGGAAATTCTCAAGACCAAGGCAAGTTCATTGCCCTCTTTTATACTGTTGTCACACCTAGCCTCAATCCCCTAATCTACACCCTCAGAAACAAAGATGTAAAAGGAGCAGTTAAAAGATTAATGGGCTGGGATAGGGAGAGGTGAGAGATCACCTGTCCAGCAACTTTTGTTCAGAGAGTCTTATCTATCTTAGAGGTTTCCTCTGCTCCTTTGAGACATGTTGGTATTTTTGGTCTACAATCCACCAAGCATAGAAAATAAGTTATGCCCCTCAAATTTGTTGTTCTTTTTATTTGTTCATTCTGAAATATTTTCTAAAGATAACCTTTTTGATTTGTATAAGCTTAACCTTTAATTATTCTATATTTAGTGTTCCCAGAAATTAAGGGCCTGGTTTTAAAATTAATATACTAATTCATGGAGCAAACTTTAGTATCTACAGAAAGAGAGAGTCAATAATAGCAAAGATTAGGCTAATAGAGTTTTTGGACATTGACAGTCATTACATTTACATAAGTGGTAAAATTCTTTGGCTGAAATATACTTTATTCAAGAAACTAAATTATTTGGCATTTTGTCTTATGGATCTATATATACACTTGTTGCACTGAAAGATTTAAAGAATTACCTGTTCAAATGATTCATGCATTCATCCATTCCTTTATTCACTGACTCTCTCCAGGGTATTTGTCTTCCTCTCTCTTCATCCTCTTTATCTTTCACTAGACATGATCATGACTGTAGGGTACAGACTCATGTCTTTGAATCCACCTCTCTACCAAGGCTTTTGGGTAATAGAATTTTTCCTAAATAATTGGGGCCACATGATGGATCATTTCACATATCACACAAACTTTGCAAAGTGTGAAAACATTTACTTTCCTGCCTCCATGGAAAACTTACCATTTGGCATTCCACATGTAGCAATCCAGTCTTTCAACATATAAATGGTTCTCCTTTTTAAGGCTTATTGAAGTATAATTTACATATAATAAAATTCATCCATTTAAAATGTACAGTTCAATGAGTTTTGACAAATGTATAATTGTATAAATATCACCACAATCAAGATATAGTACATTTCCATCACTCTCCAAGGAATGCTGTCCTTTTTCTGTCAGTTATTTTACCCGTGCCTGAAGCAACCATTGATTTTGTCATAATGGTTTTGCCTTTTTCATTTTTTTTTTTAGAATTTCATATAAATGTAATCATACAGTGTATAATCTTTGAGTTTGGCTACTTTCACTTAGCATGATGGTTTTGAAATTTAGACATGCATCAGTGGATCCCCCCCTTTTACTTGCTGATTAGAATTCCATTGTATGACTATGGCACCATATATCCATTTATCTGATAATGAGTTTTTGAAAGTATTTACTTTTTTGGTTATTATGAATAAAGCTCTTATAAAGGTTGGTATACAAGTGTTTGTGTGGCTGTTTTCCCTAAATTTAGGTAAACACCTAACAATGGGATTGATGAATCATAAACTAAGTATATGTGTACCTTTATTAGAAATTTTCAAAATGTTTTCAAAGTAGCTTTACCATTTCATTCCGAAAAACAGTGTATGAGTTACAATTACCCCACATTTTCTATAACACCTGGTATTGTGAATCTTTATACTTTTAGCCTTTCCAGTGGGTTTATAGTTATATCTCATTGTGGTTCTAATTTGCATTTACTTAAGGGCTATGATGTTGACCATCTTTTCATATACCTCCTATATCTTATTTTGTGATGTTTATGTTAAAATATTCTACCCATTTTTATTGGGTCATTTATCTTTTTATTATCTTTTTATTATGAGTTCTAAGTATTACTTATACATTCTTAACTCAAGTCCTATGTCAGATAAATGTTTTATAAGATATTCTTCCAGTCTGTGGTGTGCTTTTACTTTTCTAATTTTGTATTCCAAATATCAAGTTTTAAACTTTAATGAAATACATGTTTCTACAAAAAAGCATGCCAGCATTTTGATTGTGATTGCATTGAATTTATGGATCAGTTTGGGAAGAACTGACATCTTGGCAATATTGAGTCTTCTGATTCGGGAATACAGTGTTATATCTCCATTTATTTATATCTTTTAAATTTCTCTCAGAAGCTTTTGAAGTTTTTTATAATATTATTATATTGTGATCTTGTGTATATTTGGTAAAATTTATCCATAACTATTTAATGTTTTGAATGCAGTTGTAAATGGCATAGAAATACAATTGAGTTTTCATATATTGACCTTGTATCCTGTGACTGTGCTAACTGCACATTTTATTTTTGGAAGACTTAATAATTTTTTGAAAGATGATGTGGGGCGGGAGG
>SJXQ01007309.1:91364-117333 GCA_006408695.1 Aepyceros melampus | reverse complement strand
AAAGAAATGCAAAAGGGATTGTGGACAATCTATTTACCATTCATTTAAGACCAGCACTTTGGTCTAAAGCCTGCCAAAAGTTCACTTAAGTCTATCTAGGAAGTTACTTTTTTTGTCTCCTGTTATGGCTGTCTTTAAATTATCCCCAGTTGAAGACTATCAGATTTTAAAACCAGATTGCCAACTAAAAATAACCTAAAATCTTGCTCAGTGACATATTTTAGTAATCAAGGAATGCAATAAATTGACTTCAGACTGTAATGCAAAGCTACAGTCATCCAGACAGTATGGTACTGGCACAAAGACAGAAATATAGATCAATGGAACAAAAGAGAAAGTCCAGAGATAAATTGATGCTTTTGAACTGTGGTGTTGGAGAGGACTCTTGAGAGTCCCTTGGACTGAAAGGAGATCCAATCAGTCCATCCTAAAGGAAATCAGTCCTGGATAGTCATTGGAAGGACTGATGCTGAAGCTGAAACTCCAATACTTTGGCCATGTGATACAAAGAACTGACTCATTGGAAAAGACCCTGATGCTGGGAAAGATTGAAGGCAGGAGGAGAAGAAGACAACAGAGGATGAGATGGTTGGATGGCATCACTGATGCAATGGACATAAGTTGAGAAAACTCTGGGAGTTGGTGATGGACAAGGAAACCTGGAGTGCTGCAGTCTATGGGGTTGCCAAAGAGGTGAACATGACTGAGGGACTGAACTGAACTGATGGACACCTTATCTTTGACAAAGGAGGCAAAAGTATGCAATGGAGAAAAGACAGTCTTTTAAACAAGTGGTGCTGAGAAAACTGTCAACCATATGTAAAAGAATGAAACTAGAAAACTTTTTAACACTATATACAAAATAAACTCAAAATGGATTAAATATCTAAATGTAAGACCAGAAACTATAAAACTCTTAGTGGAAAACATAGGCAAATATTCTCTGTCATAAATCACAGCAAGATCCTCTATGACCCACCTCCCAGAGTAATGGAAATAAAAACAAATATAAACAAATGGGACTAATTAAAGCTAAAAGCTTTTGCACATTGAAGGAAAGTATAAACAAAGTGAAAAGACTGACTTCAGAATGGAAGAAAATAATAGCAAATGAAACAACTGACAAAGAATTAATCTCCTAAATATACAAGCAGCTTGTGCTGCTCAATACCAGAAAAATGAACAATCTCATCAAAAAGTGGGCAGAAGAATTAGATAGACATTTCTCCAAAGAAGGCATACAGATGGCTAAAAATAGATGAAAAGATGCTCAACATCACTCATTATTAGAGAAATGCAAATCAAAACCACAACGAGGTATCATCTCATGCCAGTCAGAATGACAGTCATCAAAATGGCTAAAAACAATAAATGCTGAAGAGGATGTGGAGAAAAGAGAACCCTCTTACTCTGTTGGTGGGAATGCAAACTTCTACAACCACTATGGAGAACAGTGTGGAGATTCCTTAAAAAACTGGAAATAGAATTTCCATATGACTTAGCAATCCCACTTCTGGGCATACACCCTGAGGAAACCAGAATTGAAAGAGACACGTGTACCCTGGTGTTCACTGCAGCACTGTTTACAACAGCTAGGACATGGAAGCAACCTAAATGTCCATCAGCAGATGAATGGATAAGGAATTTGTGGTACATATGCACATGGAATATTACTCAACTATAAAAAGGAACACATTTGAGTCAGTTCTAATGAGGTGGATGGAACTGGAGCCTATTATACAGAGTGAAATAAGTCAGAAAGAGAAACACAGATAGTGTATATTAATGGATACATACCCACTCCAGTATCCCTGCTTGGAAAACTCCATGGACAGAAGAACCTGGTAGGCTACAGTCCATGGGGTCACAGAGAATCAGACATGATGGAGCAACTAAAATGGAATTTAGAAAGATGGTAAAATAGACGCAGAGCAGTGAAATAGACGCAGATGTAAAGAACAGACTTTTGTACCCTGTGGGAGAAGGCGAGGGTGGGATGATTTGAGAGAATAGCAATAAAACATGTATATTATCATATGTAAAGAGATGACCAGTGCAAGTTTGATACATGAGGCACCCAAAGTTGGTGCTCTGGGACAGCCCAGGGGGATGGGGTGGGGAGGGAGACAGGAAGTGGGGTTCAGGATGGGGGGAAATATGTGTACCGATGGCTGATTCATGTTGTTGTATAGCAAAAACCATCAAAATATTGTAAAGTAATTATCCTCTAATTAAATAATTTAAAAAATGAGTTTCTGTTATGGCAATTTAAACATGATCCAGCCTCAGTATTGATAGTGTTGGGAAGTTGCATCCCTCATTTGAATGCTTTCTGAGTCTGAGAGTCAGTACCTTCAGTTTATTTTTCTGTCTACATTATCTTTTTGACTTAGTTTCAGTGTTTCAGTGATTTCATTCCTGAAAAGTCCTGTTTTTAGTGCAGGGAGTAAAGCTTTCACCAAGTCTGAAAATGTAAAGAGAATTTCATTTTCACCTATAGCTTGCAGAACATGCAACCAGTTAGTGTCCATTCCCATAAGCATTGGAGGCTGACTCTAGCAAATTCTCTTCAAAGATTGTTGGAAGAATGGTGGATGCCAGGGCACCCCAGGCTTTCAGAGTCCAATCACTAGGGTAGTGCCAGGGAGTCCAGAGCAAAAGTGAACGAACAGCCTCAAGTTCACCAGAACAACTCAGGGCCTGTCGTCTTCCTTCTTTGTCCTTCTGCTCAAGAGTCAAAGCACTGGAGAAAGTCAGCCTGATCAAGCCTCAGTCCTGTGTCCAGCTCTAGACTAGGGACCAGGGCTCTCTGTTTGACACACACTCACCACAACTGCACAGGAGGGAGGAAGTCCTAGATGAGAAGGAAGTTCCTAGATGGAGGGGTACTGAACAGGAGGAAAGACCCTCCCAAGTCATCCTCTCACTGCTGCATGAGGACGGAGCTGTGCTTTACTTATTTTTGCCAGACACACAGTAGGCCCTCAGTAAATGTTTTTTCATTTGTATGTTGTTTAATCACTAAGTCGTGTCTGACTCTTTGTGACCCCATGGACTGTAGCCCACAGGCTCCTCTATCCTTGGGATTTCCAGGCAAGAATGCTTTAATAAATTTTTAAGAATTTTATAAGTACATGTTCATGTTATTCACAAATAAAGACTGTTATTTCTACCTGTCCAACTGCTGTTCCTTTTATATTGCTATCTTACTTTGTTGCACTGGCTGTGATTTCTATATCAATTTTGACTGTAAAAACTGGGAGCCAGAATCCTTGCCTTATTCTCCATTTTGAGGGGAAGTAGTCAGTCTTTTTATCAATAGATATGTTTAGCTTTTGTTTTTTTGTATCATCTATTAGGATTAGAAAGTTTCATTCTCTTCTTTGTTTGCTGTGATTGTCATGAAAAGGTGTGAAATTTTGTCCAGCATTTTTTTCTGCATTTCTTTGTTTTCTTCTTTATTCAATTAACATGGTGAATTTCACTGGTTAATTTTCATGAGTTGAACTAATTTTGCCTCTTGGCAGTGGACTCTTGATCATAACGTGTTGTCCTTTTCAAATCAATCTGGATTTCAGTTGCTAATTTTTTTTTGTCCAATTGCTAGGGTAATTACTAGGTGAGAATTTTTGAGTCTGTAATCATGAGTGATAATAAGCAGTATTTTTCTTTTCTTAGGATGTTTTTTGTCTAGTTTCTGTACCAACTTAGTGTTGGTTTCATTACATGACTTGGGAAATACTCTCTTCTCTATTTTCTGAAAGAGTTTGTTTAGCGTTGGTATTCCTCTTAAGTGTTCAATAGGACACTGATGTAAACATTTACTATTTCCTTTCTTTTGCTTACTTTTAGTTTAATTTCATCTTCCTTTTTCAACTTTTGAAGGGTGAAAGTGTAGATCATTGATACTAGATCATTTCCCTTTATTTTAAACATAAAACATTTAAAGCTATAAATTTTCCTCTCAGTACTGATTTAGCTGCATCTCACACATATTTTACCATATGTAAAATAGATAGCCAATGAGAATTTGCTGTATGGCTCAGGGGACTCAAACAGGGGGTCTGTTTCAACCTAGCGGGGTGGGAGGGGAGGGTATAGGGAGGGAATATCCAAAGGGAGGGGATATATGTATACCTATGGCTGATTCATGTTGAGGTTTGACAGAAAACAGAAAAATTCTGTAAAGCAATTATACTTCAATAAAAAAATAAGTAAGTTAAAAGAAAAAAAAAGATATTACGTTGCCAGCAAAGGTCTGTCTAGTCAAAGCTATGGTTTCTCCAATAGTCATGTGTGGATATGAGAGTTGGACCATAAAGAAAGCTGAGCGCAGAAGAACTGATACTTTTGAACTGTGGTGTTGGAGAAGACTCTTGAGAGATCCAGCTAGTCAATCCTAAAGGAAATCAGTCCTGAATATTCATTGGAGAGACTGATGCTGAAGTTGAAACTCCAGTACTTTGGCCACCTTATGCGAAGAACTGACTTATTGGAAAAGACCCTGATGCTGGGAAGATTGAAGGTGGAAGGAGAAGCGAACGACAGAGGATGAGTTGGATGGCATCACCGACTCAGTGGACATGAGTTTGAATAAGCTCTGGGAGTTGGTGATGGAAAGGGAAGACTGGCGTGCTGCAATCCGTGGTATTGCAAAGAGTCCGACATGACTGAGTGACTGAAGTGATACTGATTAAATGAGGATGAACAGGTTCTTCTGGCATTGCAGTAACCCTGTTCAATCCCAGCCTCAGTGGTGTCATCATATTATACATTACTGGTGTGTTCTCACACTTGGAGTGTGTAATTTTTCTGACAGCCTATGAAGATTAAAAACATGGGAATAGAAGTTAATCATATCCAGTAATAATTATCAGTGCCCATAACTCAACTCCAAGTGAAGTTCTCTCCAGGATACTTTAATAGTTTATAAAGTATTCTAATTCACTTTCTTCTCATGTAACTCAGCTTGCCAGAAGCGTACAGAAATGAATTAATGTCATTTGTCCATTTTCATCCCTCATATATGACTTGTGCCTTATGGTCCATGACAATCTGATACTTAAAATGTTTTGCATGGATTTTATGTAACTGGGAGTAAGTATGGACTTGAAAATTACCAAAAGGCAGAATCCATATTTCTTCTATCAAGTGTTTTGAAAGTCACATACTGTCAGTGTGTTTCATCTCTCAAGTGTGTTGGAGGAAAAGAAAGAAGCTGAGAGCTGCTGTTTTAGAAATACTCTGTTTTAATTAAATTATTTTATACCAACTGTATATTCCCAATAAGTTTATAATATTACACATAAGAGTTTCACAATTGCTAGCACCCAATAGATTGGCAGAAGCTAAATATTCTACAAGTCTAGCAACCACAGCATGAGGAATATTGGAACTTGGTACAAAAATGTTATAGTCCTGGTTGTCAGATATTTCCCAGGTTTAAATAACTCAATTCTACTGCTAGTGTTGGATTGCTCTTTAAATTCTTCCTCCTCAAAATAAAATTTAAAGCATGAATATATAACTATTTAATGATATTAATAGGTAAATATTTATTATTATTTAATGTATATTGAGGTGAACTGGAATGATACATGCCAAATTCATGATAATGTTTGTCTCTGGGTTGGATTTTGGGTCAAAGAGTGTTAATTAAAAGGAATATGGATTTTATTTATGATATTTTGTGTGCTAAAATATGCTTGATTTAATGTATATTAAAATCATAATTGATAATTCTGAGTTGTGGGAAGATAGATTTTCTATGTGTACTATTTTAAATATCTAAAGTAAAGAATAACAAGAAAATAAGGTAGAATCATGTGTTAAAATATCAGTTCAAATTAAACTTCACTCTGATGATAATAATAGCTAAGATGTATTGAATAATTATGTACTAAGCACTGCTGAAAACTTTAAAAATCTTTTTCTTATTGAGTCCTTACAACAGTCAAGATCACTGAAACATAAAGACTATTTTCTGATACCTCTCTTAAATGGAAAGAAAAATACCTAATTGCTCTCTTAAACTTATACTTTTAAAAATGTAGTACTATTATATGACTTCCAAACCAAATTTTTTTCTACAGATGGAATATATTAGCTGGAAACAATATAACAAATTAAAAAGTTTATTAATCCATAAACTCTTTATATACTTTTTTTATAGTAACAAGTCTATTATTGGATATAGGCTAGCAATCACAGCTTATTTCATTTGTTTGTATATATTATGGCAAAACTCTTGACAAGACACCAAGGGAAATTATTGATAAAAATATTTTGGAAATATTAAATAGTTTTGTTAAGTTTTCAGAGTTTTGGTCATTACTTTCTGAGTTATAGTTTTCAAAGATTACTTTTAATACTTTTGAGGGCTGAACTTGGCCTTGAATTTTAGAGATGTCAGGCAGAGACAATTAATAACACAATTAAAAAGACGTACAGTTTCATCTTTATGTATTCCATTTTTTAAATATCACATACTTCCTTCCTCCCTCAGTTAGAATAATTCTGACAAGTTATCCTTGAAATGTGGCCCTTAGCATGATGAGGAATTGTGAAAGAAATTTCAGGACAATGCATTCCCTTATCTATAAACACAGCTTAATGCATGTTTACCAGTGATGATCGGTCTAGAGTCATTTTTTTTTTAGTGCCACTGTGTATCATGTTGAAGGATTCCTCAGAAACTTCTAACTAGGACAACTCCTTGAAGGGCATTAATTGCTGCTTGGGGGTTTACCCTCCCAATGGCCCCAGTTAAGGAAAGCGTGTCACATTATTCTTTGGTTTCCATAAGGGCACCGCTTGCTCTATGAAAAGGAGTCCCTCCCCTGACACAATGAATGCTCTAGTGAGTTCTTTCTTCCTGCTAAAACCATATCTTTTTGGTAGACTCAAGACTCTCTCTTGTGTAGCAATGATAATCATAGAAATTTTCAGACTGCTTTCATATATTAACGTAGTAGTTTAGAACATATGATGTAGGCAGCCACTTATGTTGGTAATTTCAAAGAGGTGAAAACCAGAGATCAGACTGGTCCACATGTTAAAGAGGCATAGATTAGGCAGACAGATACAGGGAAAGTTGACAGTCACAGGAAGGACAGAATAGAAAGGAGTTGTTTCAATACTGCTTAAGCACTAAAAAGAGTATTGAAGGACTAATGTAAGAAAAAAAATAACCTGACCAATTATATGGGGATGGGAAAAAGGGACTCATGTCCCTCACTATATCTTCCATGTCTTATTTTTAAAAAAGAGATATTTCATTCCATAGCTTATACCTTTGATGAATTTTTTATTTCTCTCTCCTCTGGTAAGAAGAAATCAAACCATTAATTTAACCATCCTGCAGTTTCTCTATTTACATATTATTATTATTATTTTTTGTTTCTTATCTCACTCCTTTCTAACTTCTGTAAGAATGTTGAAGGATGGGTCTTGCAACAGATAAATGTATCTGACAGCTGCTATTTTGTTTGAAATAATGTACTAAGTTATTCATGCAACTGTATGAAGGAGGAGAAAATTATATCAGCTTTAGAAGAAGCAATGACAGCATTTGGGTTTATATTTCTCATGATGCAGTATCTCCCATTCTATGAAAATACAGAAAAATTTTGGAACTTTCCCGTTATCCCACAAGTGGTAGTGATCTCTAAATGAAATACTCTTTATGATTTATTTGACCATTGCTATCTTTTGATTCTGTCATGGTGAACTTCAGGATCCACTGGATGGCAGCCATACTGTCTTTGGTAAGGTCTGAACTTTAGCCTTGAGGAGGAAGTCTCCTTTCCAAGTTTTAGAGCTCTATTTATATCTTTATAGTTAATCTCCTTCCATAACTTAATAGTTCTTTATATTATATATTGGTTTAATTAAAAAGTTCTTTTAAAACATGTCTGATTATCCTATATGATTTCTGAGATGTATAAAGTAGTTTAGATTAACAGCTAGCTAATGATTAAGTTTTAGGGCCCAAATCAGTCTTACAGCATTGGAGCCAACCTGTTTGTGACTTTCCTGCTGAAAGTGAACCATTTAACTAACTGCTAATATCTTTTTCAAGAATTGCTCTTATAAAATGTGAGCAACTAAGAGACCCCCCAAGGAGAAGGCAATGGCAACCTACTCCAGTACTCTTGCCTGGAAAATCCCATGGAGCTGGTAGGCTGCAGTCCATGGGGTCGCAAAGAGTCCGACATGACTGAGCGACTTCACTTTCACTTTTCACTTTCATGCATCGGAGAAGGAAATGGCAACCCGCTCCAGTGTTCTTGCCTGGAGAATCCCAGGGACGAGGGAGCCTGGTGGGAGGCTGTCTATGGGGTCGCACAGAGTCTGACACGACTAAAGCAACTTAGCAGCAACAGCAGCAGCAGCAAGAGACCCCCAAAGAGGTAACCACAGATGGCTCTGCTGTGATTTCTCTTTCTCCTTTTCCTTTTTCACTTCTTTCCTCCCTTTCCTTTTTCTATAGCTTGTTAGGAAGTGTGAGAAAAAGAATTGGCTGTGGGAGGGAAACAGAGTGATGCGGCATTGTTGAATGAGGCAAAAAATGCACAGAGAGACGGAGGGATGTTTAAATGGTGAGTTACTATGGCTTGTCATAATGACCGATGACAAAAGGTA
Source organism: Aepyceros melampus (assembly GCA_006408695.1). Classification (NCBI taxonomy): domain Eukaryota; kingdom Metazoa; phylum Chordata; class Mammalia; order Artiodactyla; family Bovidae; genus Aepyceros; species Aepyceros melampus. The sequence continues at coordinate 108,690 of SJXQ01007309.1, read as the reverse complement.
GTATTAATCTTTTTTATGGAAGGTGAAAATTCACCTTAAGAGTTATAACTATTTATGAAATGTACTTTTTTAAACAAAAAAGAAATATAACATTCTCTAGGAACTATAATAAATGATAAACAGCCATGTAATGATTTCAGTAAATATTCAGAATTCTCTACATTGGAGAATAAAAATATATGTAGACATTATAAATTGTGAGCAGAATTTATATAGAATTTAACTGTCTCAGTTATTGTCCCAGAGGAAAGAAGTAATGTCAAAACTTCCTTGAGGCCCTGTGTTCAGGTTTCTCAACCCTGTGATACACATGTCCATACTTTCAACTTTCAGCACCAGTAGTCATTTTTCTATCTTCCTCCAACCTCACATCCTTGCTTCTTTGCTCTCTTGGTGAATTTATATCTTCCTTTTCCCCAAAATTTCTCTTTTCAAGTCAGTTATATTCACATATCTTTTAAGATACATTCTACCACTGTTTCCCCTATCTGTTTCACAGATCTATTCATGTGAACTAAGATTTTTAGCTTTCTTCACATTGTGAGTATCCATCCAAGTTGATGTGCCTGTGTGTGTCCTTTTTCTTTTGTATTTGTATTGTGTTTTAGTTTTTGATTTAGAAATAAGCTTTGAGTATAAGAAAGCAAATCAGAAGATAAAGTTCTTTCTATAATAATATTTCACTCAAGCTCAGTGTTTTTCATTCTGTATAAGTATTTTGAAATTTTAACTAAATGTGATATTGTTCATCATATCCTCATATCTATTATATATTTAAGATTATTTGGATTGTAATTTTTGTGCTTTCTATAATCACATAAATGGAAATGGCATGAAAATGCTGAAAAAAAAACCTAAAACTATTTATTGAAAAACATAATTGTTTCACAAGGATTTTCTTTTGTAGGTAAGTAAGGAATTTTTCAAGTTACTATTTACCTAGATGTCACCCTGGGGTGAGGGAGAATTCAACTGTTAAGAAGTTATTTTTCTGTAACAGGGAACATATCTGGATGAAATATAAAAGTAAAAATACATTGTATTTACTTTATAAATTTTTAATTTGATAAAATATCAAACAAATAAATTCTGCAAAAGTGGTACAAATAACTACCATATTTAACCAGACTGAGCAATAGTTTACATTCTGCCTGGAATATTTATCTCATCTATTATCTATATAAATATCCTATCTCTCATTATATTTTCATTCACTAAGTTTTTAGTACCCATTTAAGTTTTGCTAACTTCACTATTCCTTCTGTATTTGTTAGTTAGGATACTGATGTCAGGAATAGCTTTTATTTATTTATTCTTTTAAATTTATCAGTAGAGTGTGGATTCTTATTTCCTCTGGTTCATTAGTATTATAATTTTTCTTAATACCCCAATTGTTTTAGAATTGGCCCTTTAAGAGTCATAGGCCCTTAAAATTGGCTTCTATTTCTTTCTCATGTGTCCCTTTATTTCTTGGAGACTTTCCATTTTCTTTATTTAAGTGTAGTTTATTTACAATATTATGTTAGTTTCAGGCATACACGGAGAAGGCAATGGCACCCCACTCCAGTACTCTTGACGGAAAATCCCATGGATGGAGGAGCCTGGTAGGCTTCAGTCCATGGGGTCGCTAAGTCGGACACGACTGAGCAACTTCACTTTCACCTTTCGCTTTCATGCACTGGAGAAGGAAATGGCAACCCACTCCAGTGTTCTTGCCTGGAGAACCCCAGGGACGGGGGAGCCTGGTGGGCTGCCGTCTATGGGGTCGCACAGAGTCGGACACGACTGAAGTGACTTAGCATTCAGGCATACAGCATAGTGATTTATTATTACTGCAGATTATACTTCATTATGCTATGGAGTATATCCTTGTTGCTTACCTATTTTATAATAGTAGTTTTTTACTCCCAAGGTCTTAATTTGTTCCTCTTCCCTCCTTTTCCCCTTTGGTAGCCACAGTTTGTTTCCTATACTTGTGAGTCTTTCTTTTTTGCAATACATTAATTTGCATTAATTTTTAAATTTAACATCAGTGATATCATATAGTACTTGTCTTTTACTGACTTACCTCACTAAGCATAACATAATTTAGGGCCATCCACATTGCTGCAAATGGCAGTATTTTGTCTTTTTTTAGGGCTGAGTAATATTTCATTGTATTATATTGTTGTTCAGTTGCTCAGTCATATCTGAATCTGCGATCCCATCGACTGCAACATTTCAGGCTCCTCTGTCCTCCATTATTTCCTGGAGCTTTCTCAAATTCATGTCTATTGAGTCAGTGATGCTATATATATATATATATATATATACACACCATATCTTCTTAATCCAATCATCTGTTGATGGGCATGGGGATTGCTTCCATGTTTTGGCTGTTGTAAATAGTGTTTCTATGAACACTGAGCTGCATTTTTTTGAATGATTATCTTCATTTTTCTAGATATATAACCAGGAGTGGAATTGCTGGATCGTATGGTAGGTTTAGTTTTATTTTTTTGAGAAACTTCCCTACTGTTCTCCAACTTACATTCACTAACTTACATACCCACCAACAGTTAGGAGTGTTCCCCTTTCCCCACATCCTCAATATTTGTTTTTGTAAACTTTTTGATAATAAACATTCTGACAGATGTAATATGCTCTCTCATTGTTTTTTAATTTGTATTTCTCTAATAACGTGATATCAAGCATCTTTTTATGTGCTTTTTAGCCATTTTGTATGTCTTGGGAAAAATGTCTCTTTAAGTCTTGACTCATTCTTTTTTAATTGTTTGATGTGGAGTTGTATGAGCCATTTGTATATTTTGGAAATGAACCCCTTGTGAGTTGCATTATTTTCCAAAAATTTTCTCCCATTCCATAGCTTTTGTTTTCATTTTCTCAATGGTTTCCTTTGCTATACAAAAGGTTTTAAGTTTAGTTAGTTCTCATTTATTTTTGCTTTTATTTCTTTTACCTTATGGAATTAATCCAGGAAAATACTGCTGCAATTTATGTCAAAGAGTGGCCTGTGTTCTCTTCTAGGAGTTTTATGGTTTCCATTGTTATGTTTAGGTCTTTTACCCATTTTGAGTTTATTTTTGTGTATGGTGTGACTAAGTGTTCTAATTTTATTGTTTTACATGTAACTGTCTAATTTTCTCAGCATTGCTTGCTGAAGAGACTATATTTTTCCATTGCATATCTTGCGTCCTTAATTGACCATGGGTGTGGGTTTATTTCTGGGCTCTGTATTCTGTTCCATTGACCTAAATGTCTTTGTGCCGATACCATGATATTTTGATTATTGTAGCTTTATAGTATAGTCTGGGGCCTGGAATGGTTATACCTACAGTTCTGTTCTTTTCCCTCAAGATTTCTTTGGCAATTTACTTTCATTTTATTTTGAATCTATGTGATTCTTTCATCAGGTAACAAGAAATGAATGATAATGGAAAAAATAAATGTAAGCTCTGAAGGCTATTTTGTTCTACTGGGTTTTTCTAATTGGCCTTATCTGGAAGTAGTTCTCTTTGTGATTGTCTTGGTGTTCTACTTGATGACTTTGACAGGCAACCTGTTCATCATTACCCTGTCATACTTGGATTGCCATCTCCACACTCCCATGTACTTCTTCCTTCAAACCTCTCTTTTTTGGATCTCTGCTACTCTACCAGCTTCATCCCTCAGTTGCTGGTCAATCTCTGGGGTCCAGAAAAAACCATCTCTTATGCTGGTTGCATGATTCAACTTTATTTTTCCCTTGCACTGGGAACCACTGAATGTGTGCTGTTGGTAGTCATGTCCTATGACCGTTATGCAGCTGTGTGTAGACCCTTGCATTACGCTGTCCTCATGCACCCTCGTTTCTGCCATCTGTTGGCTGTGGCTTCTTGGGTGAGTGGCTTCACAAACTCAGCACTTCATTCCTTTTTTACCTTTTGGGTACCTCTGTGTGGACATCGCCAAGTGGACCATTTCCTTTGTGAAGTTCCAGCATTGCTTCGACTGTCATGCATTGATACCCGTGCTAATGAGCTGACCCTCATGGTCACGAGCTCCATTTTTGTTCTCATACCTCTCATCCTCATTCTCAGCTCCTATGGTGCCATTGCCCAGGCAGTGCTGAGGATGCAGTCAACAACTGGACTTCAGAAAGTCTTTGGGACATGTGGAGCCCATCTTATGGTTGTATCTCTTTTTTTCATCCCAGCCATGTGCATATACCTCCAGCCACCATCAGGAAATTCTCAAGATCAGGGCAAGTTCATTGCCCTCTTCTATACTGTTGTTACACCTAGTCTCAACCCTCTAATCTACACCCTCCGAAACAGAGATGTAAGAGGGGCAGTAAAGAGACTAGTGGGGTGAGAGTGAGCCTGTATCTTGTGACATTAATGGTACCATGGAGCATCTCTTCATCAATGATTCATCCATCTATCCATCCATTGGCCACTCTTTGATTTACTCACTCTCTTAGGACTTATTGAGCATGTACTATTGCAAGGTCACAGAGTTCATTTTAGACTACCTGAATACCAATCACTCTCTGGTAGAGAAAACAACTATATAAAATCAAGACTGAACTCAATATTAGATTTTTTCCAATGACACAAGCCTAATAAAACAAAAGTATCTTTTTCTTAATTGAAAATGAGATAGGAATTGTTTTAAAAATTGATTAAAGAGCAGGTATAGTTCCTATGGAAAGATGATATTCATAATCTTAAAATACCTAGAATATATCTTTTAAAAAGTATTTTATTTATTTACTTATTTTGGCTGAGCCAGGTCTTCGTTGCAGCACATGGGATCTTTAGGTTAGGCATGTGAACTCTTAGTTGTGGTATGTGGACTCTTAGTTGAAGCATGTGGGATTTAGTTTTGACTAGGAATTGAACCGGGGTCCCCTGCATTGAGTGCATAGAGTCTTAACCATGGGACCCCCAGGGAACTTCCTAGAACATATCTTTTAATTTCTTGTTTTTTAAGGCAGAATTCATCAAAAATTTGTTTTCCTTGGTTTAATTAAACACATAATGAAATACTTTAAATAATTTCTCCAAAACTGTTATTCTTTTTTGAAAGTAATTAATATTGAGAGGAATTTTGGTCTCTATTCTTCATTATACCATTATCAATAGCAAGAAAATAAGTTTTATGAATCAATTAAGAAGCTCTCTGAAATAATGCAGCCATAGTAAGCATCTTATAGTTCTCATTTTTCAAAACAGTGAGAAGTATAAAGGAGATGAAAATAGTTGTAAAAATGCTATATAGCTCATAAGGTAATGGTCATCATAGGTATTGATAGATAAGAACATGGAACACCTGCTTAACCTAAGAAGCAATGAAGAATATCTGAAGCAACTAAGCAGGCTTTGTAGTTACTATGGTATGCAGATTTGAGGACACCTCTAGTGTGAAGCAAATCATAGTTAAGCCTTTTTGATTTCTCCCTTAAAGCCTTTCTCAAATACATGTCTGCATTTTTATAACTAAGGGTTATGATACTTTGCTGTCTTCCTTTTGTTCTTCAGGAAAGACTTGCTTGGCTGAGAAAAGAAGAAAAGTTTTTTGATTAATTTCCTTGAAAAGGCAATCTTGAGATTGCTCATGCTTTTACATCAAGTATAGAGTACACTCTAACCTTCATATATAATATATTTCCTTCAACAGAGCTCTCAGTGGCTAATGAGAATATTCTTCATGCTGGAATATACTGGACATATAAGACTACTGTGAAGTAGTCTAGAGTAACAGCATATATCTGTGGCTTTCCCACTACCACAATGCTCAATGTTCTTTATCCTTAAAATTTTTATACATTTTAGAAAGTCCTGATATTTCAGAGCCTGGAAAACACTCACAACTCTGAAATGAGTCATGTTTACGGGCTTAGAAGGTGGTAGATAATTTAACGAAGCAATCCAAACAGCTCTAAAACAGTCTCTGTAGCTAAGCTTATGACACAAATTTTGCTGGGTTTTGCCCTCCAAACTAAATATTACCACATTCCTATGTGTTTAAGAGTAAGTTAAAGGATATATTTAATAAAAATGATCAGAGGTATCATTTAACATCACAAAATTTTAAATTTCATTGCTCTGTGTATGTGTGTGTGTGTGTGTGTAAAATTTAAAAACTTTTTTGGGCGTTCAGCCATCAGTCAAATTTTAAAGTTATTTAGAATTTTTCCAAACTGCTGCTGCTGCTGCTGCTAAGTTGCTTCAGTCGTGTCCAACTCTGTGCAGTCCCATAGATGGCAGCCCACCAGGCTCCCCTGTCCCTGGGATTCTCCAGGCAAAAACACCAGAGTGGGTTGCCGTTTCCTTCTCCAATGCATGAAAGTGAAAAGTGAAAGTGAAGTTGCTCAGTTGTGTCCGACTCTTAGTGACCCCATGATCTGCAGCCCACCAGGCTCCTCTGTCCGTGGGATTTTCCAGGCAAGAGTACTGGAAACTAGACATACCAAAAATCTATTTAGTTTAAGAACTCCACCAAGCACCAGAAGACCTGTTCTTTATAAAAAATTAGATATGAGTTCCAACTGATTCTTGTTCAGGATAACATGCAATTTTCTAACCAATAATTTGCTTAGATTTTGAGCATACCAGAATACATGCCAGAAAAGTTCACATCACTGTTATTTTTCTTGCTTGTTAATTTCTTCATTACAAAGCTGTATTTCTCATCATATTAATTTATACTGAATAATTACAAAAGCATTTAATTTGCTTTAAAATATGTAACTAATTTTGTGACAAAGTGTTAAGTTGAGTGTGAGTCCTGGAACTAAGTTTAGCATTTTTAACTTTTAATGATACAGATTCTGAGCATCAAAGAGATACTTATATTGTTTGAAGTAATCAAGCTGCTTTGCACTCTAGAAATACAAGTTGTTTCTTTCTCATAATGATTCTTGCACAGTTTCAAAAGGCATTTCAGGGTACCCCCATATGTTTCCACCTTGTGGTTCTTTATTAATATCAGTACCTTTTCCTCTCATTGATTCAGAAAGCTCATGCTTATGATATTTAAAAGGAATGTTAAGAAACTTACCAATGCATTTTCCATATATTTTATTTATTTTAATATTTAATGATACATTTTTTTTAGGCAAAATAAAAACGCTGTTCACTTGTTTGTTAAACAGGAGTCACAATGTGTTTTTGAGGTGGATGACGCTGGAGCTAATTATACAGAATGAAGCAAGTCAGAAAGAAAAACACCAATACAGTATACTTACACATATATATGGAATTTAGAATGATGGTAATGATAAACCTGTACACAAGACAGCAAAAGAGACACAGATGTATAGAACGGCCTTTTGGACTATGTGGGAGAGGGAGAGGGTGGGATGGGTTGGCAGAGTGGCAGTGTAACATGTGTGATATCATAAGTGAAATGAATCGCCAGGCCAGGTTTGATGCAGGATGCAGGATGCTTGGGACTGACGCACGGGGATAATCCAGAGAGAGGGTGTGGGGCGGGAGGAGGAAGGTGGGGGTCGGGATTGGGAGTTCATGTACACTCATGGCTGATTCATGTCGATGTGTAGCAAAACGAATACAGTATTGTAAAGCAAAACAAACTAAAAAATAAAAATTAATGAAAAAAAAGAAAAAGAAAAAGAAAAAAGGATAAAAAATAAATAAACTAGATGAGAAACCCCCTTAAAAAAATAAATAAAATACTTAGGAATAAATCTACCTAAAGAAACAAAAGACCTATATATAGAAAACAATAAAACACTCATGAAAGAAATCAAAGATGACACAAATAGATGGAAAAATATACCATGTTCATGGATCAGAAGATCAATATAGTGAAAATGAGTATACTACCCAAAGCAAAAAAAAAAAAAAGAAGTAGTAGCATCTACTTAAGTTGAAGCTGATAAACTTATGAGACTCATGGTTGATTTAAGGTGTAGAGTGCCTTACAGTGGTGCCATGCTCCCATTTAGACAGGGCCAATCTTTTAGAGAGTGTTGGGATGTTTCTTAGGTGACTCAATCAAGGAAGTTCACTGGTGAATGCTTGCTGTGATGAACACATGAGTTTATAATTTATATTATTGCCTTCTTTTCTTTTACTACTTAGCACAGTTATGATTTCATTATCTAGCCACCAGAATAGAACTATTTTTAATGGTTTGCACAAATAAAAGGGTGCTGTTACTGGTGCATATTAGCCAAGTATCACCCTTGCCTAACACCATTTTAGAAGAATATGAGGAATGTGACATGTTTTGCAAAAAGAACATCTAACATGAACTGAGGAAGTGGGAGACAAGAATGAATTATTAAAGAAACCTCTATATACCTAACCTAATGGTTAAATATCAATAACCTCAGATATGCAGATGACACCACCCTTATGACAGAAAGTGAAGAGGAACTAAAAAGCCTCTTGATGAAAGTGAAAGTAGAGAGTGAACAAGTTGGCTTAAAGCTCAACATTCAGAAGACAAAGATCATGGCATCTGGGCCCATCACTTCAGGGAAAATAGATGGGGAAACAGTGGAAACAGTGTCAGACTTTATTTTTTGGGCTCCAAAATCACTGCAGATTGTGACTGCGGCCATGAAATTAAAAGATGTTTACTCCTTGGAAGGAAAGTTATGATAGCATATTGAAAAGCAGAGACATTACTTTGCCAACAAAGGTCCGTCTAATCAAGTCTATGGTTTTTCCAGTAGTCATGTACAGATGTGAGATTTGGACTGTGAAGAAAGCTGAGTGCCGAAGAATTGATGCCTTTAAACTGTGGTGTTGGAGAAGACTCTTGAGAGTTCCTTGGACTGCAGGGAGATCTAACCAGTCCATCCTAAAGGAGATCAGTTCTGGGTGTTCACTGGAAGGACTGATGCTAAAGCTGAAACTCCAATAACTTGACCACCTCATGCGAAGAGTTGACTCATTGGAAAAGACTCTGATGCTGGGAGGGATTGGGGGCAGGAGTGAAAGGGAATGACAGAAGATGAGATGGCTGGATGGCATCACCGACTCGATGGATATGAGTTTGAGTGAACTCCAGGAGTTGGTGATGGATAGGGAGGCCTGGCATGTGCGTTTCATGGATTCGCAGAGTCCTTCATGACTGAGCGACTCAACTGAACTGTACTGATGGTTAAATAATTTCATTTGATGTCTGCCAACTCTTACTTGGAAGTGAAAATGCTCCTCATGAGGTTTCCCAGTGCCCCTTTTACATCTTTATTCCTCAGAGTGTAGATGAAAGGGTTGAGTGTAGGAGTCACTACTCCATAGAAGAGAGCCATGAACTTGGGTTGGTCCCTTGAGATGGATGAAGGGGGCTGAAGGTACATACTAATGGCTGGACCATAAAACAAGAAAACTACAATGAGATGGGAGGAACATGTCCCAAAGGCTTTTTTTCTTGCCCCCAAAGATTTAATCTTAAATACAGCATGTCCAATGCAAGCATAGGAAACAAGAATTAAGCACAGTGGTACAGCTAACAAAAAAAAGCATACCACAGAGAGTGTGAGCTCATTAGCACCCTTTTCGCCACAGGCAGTCTTTATAAAAACAGGAATCTCACACAGCAAGTGGTCCAGGGTATTGTGACCACACAGCGGTAATTGTAATGTAAGAGTGGCCTCTGAGACAGCATAGATCATTCCACTCAGCCACACAGTGACCACTAATAAGACACAGATGCGCCGATTCATGATGAGGGTGTAGTGTAGAGGCTTGCAGATGGCCACGTAGCGATCAAAAGACATAAGAGCCAAAAGCAGACATTCTGTGCCCCCCATCATGTGGAAGAAATAAAGCTGAAATGCACACCCCATATAGCTGATTGTCTTAGACGTTCCCAGGTTAAAGAGCATCTGAGGGACAGTGCTTGTGGTGTAGCACGTGTCCAAAAAGGAGAGGTTGGTGAGGAAGAAATACATGGGGCTGTGCAGACGGGGGTCTAACTTGGACACCAGAATGATGGCTATGTTTCCCATCATGGCCGTGGGGTATGTTATAAGCAGAATAATGAATAAAGGAAACTCTAGCCAAGGACGGTCAGTAAAGCCTAGTAGAAAAAACTCTTCAGGATGGCTTTTGTTAATAAATCCATTATTTTCAGTTTGTTTCACCTATGGCAGGAAGTGGCAGGGAAGGTAGAAAGGTTTTGAGAAATGACAAAACACAGTTATGCAGTGTGCACAGTTAAGCATCTGGTCACAGAAGATTGGCTACAGTAAAATGGGTAGAGGTGATAACTTAAAACATGTGATACCAGGTGACGTAATTGCTTTTCATGACATTACAAAACAAAGGTAATCAGTTTAAGCAAGTAACCCAACCTTTCTGAAACTGAATTTCATGCTCTGTATAATAAAGATGACAATAACTATATCCTTAGGATGTAGTTGTTGTTCAGTCACTCAATCATGTCTGACTCCTTGTGACCCTATGGACTGTAGCCCACCAGGCTCCTCTGATCATGGGATTCTCCAGGCAAGAATACCGGAGTGGGTTGCCATGCCCTCCTCCAGGGGATCTTTCCAACCCAGAGATCAAACCCAGGTCTCCTGCATTGTAGGCAGATTCTTTATCACTGAGGCACTGATAGGATTAAATGCCAAGAAGTGACTGTTTCAGATACTTCAAAGTAATGATTTTCATACTTTTTTTGCATAAATATTAGCTGAAGAGGCAATTAAAGTTTATTGGTTTCTATATCCAGGTGTCTGATAGAGAAGATGTGGCTTGGGGCCTAGGAATCAGATGGTTGTTTTATGAAAACACTATGCTATTAATACAAGCCAGTACTGAAATATTAAGAAGAATAAAAATATTGAGGTAACAATAGGAAAAGTAGGAGTCAGACAAAACTGAGTACTGTAAGACTTATCAAGATAGCCTTTCCAGATTCAAGTATATTATTATAGCTGAATAATTGTATCATCCCCATGGGGACTATGAAGGCTGGTTTTATTAGAATCCATCTTTGTAATTTAGAATTGAGCAAGACATGTAAACACTTCCATGTCCGTTTCCTGAAGTATAAACTGAGAGAATTTAGCTATGACATATGTTTTCTCATACTCAAAAATTTGTTTTGGGATGTAAATTTTCTTGCATAATTACTCATTCAAACTGGGCATTTGACTTTTTATTTTAAATTTTAATTATCTGTCTTATAAGAATTTTTCTTTATCAAGTGAGCTTATCATGCAACCTTTATGTCCAGGAAACTGGATCAGGAGAAAATTCTCTATTATAATTTAGCATCAGAGACTTACTCATAACTATAAATTATTTTACATCCTGAGGCTATATTCCTTTAAATTTTTTTTTAAGGTAAGAGGCATAGTGTAACAACAAAAATCAGCTAGCTGAGTAAAGCAATACTTTGAGAAAGTTAATAATGTAATGAGATTTTTAAATACTTTTCCTTTAGTTTCATGAAGTGTGTTTCATGAAGTCTGTAATCTGTCAAGTGAGAAATATTCAGATGGGAAGTTAGAGCCATGTATCCTGCTGACAAAATTCTGAGTTACCCTGACAATTAATTATTGGTTTAGAGACAACAGATTACATCTATAGGGTTGCAAAGCAGTTTTCACATTCTCTATTTCATTAAATCCTCAAAACCTTCCTGTGAGGTGTCACTTGAAGCTACTCAGGGTTAAGATTTCATTATGACTCTGATTCCACACTGTCCCTAGGTCAGATGTATGTAATACAAAAATAAAATAATAGTTTCAAGTAATACTTAATGAGCCCTGTGTGTCAAACTCTACAGGAAGCATTTTATACCTTTTAAATCTAGTGACTATTCCCAAGTCCTCTGACAAAGGAAACTTTAGTATCCATATTTCAAGATATTATTAATCATTCATCACTAATGTCTACTAATGACTAGGGAGGTTCTAAAGATCAAAAAGTGAGAATTCCTTCAATAAGGTAGACAGATTGTAAGACTATTGATTCAGGATTTCAAGTTTCCAAGATGTACAATTAAGCTCTGGGATTGTATACTAGATCTCTAATCTTTTCCATGCCATTCTCATATTTCATTACTGTTAATTCTTGGATTCCATGACTTTTTAATCATACTTTTTGATCTACTTCCAATGAGTTTTCATCACTATTTAACTATATAGAGGCTATTTATCCATGAATGTTTAAAGTCACTTTAATAAAGCATCGGACTATTTCTTTTGATTTTTCCTTTGTATCTCCACTAACATTTTCACCCTAGTATATCTTTTTGTACATAATTTTCATCACAGAATATTTTGTTATATTGACAGTGATTATTAAGTTGTGTGTAGGAAAATACTAGAGAAGAAAGAAAAGTTCTTAATCTGACTTTAAAACATCTGGATTAAACTTGTGGACAAGTCAATTAATCAAATTTTGACTATGTATTAAAAATATTCACTTGATTGAACAAAAACTTCACATTTCACTCAGGTATTTAGTATCTGTCAGTTATACTGTTTATTAAAATTTACACACATTTAAGTTTAGTTTAAGTGAGAGAATGAGAAAGACTGATTACGAAGAGAAATCTAGTTGCTCTCTATAGGCACCAAACTAGTTATTTCCAAAGTTTCGAGACGTCTCCCAGAAATGAAATGCTGTCTGTTTTCCCTACATATGTTAGGTACTGTGATGTACACAGATTACAATCCTCCTTAAGAATGCATAGTTTAAAAAATAAGTGTGTTTTTACTTACCTTATTTAGATAAGTGCCACTTAATAAAAAAGGATTTAGGAAAGAACACACTTGAATTTTTCAAATTTTCAGAGAGAAAGTGTAGTATGCAGTTGACTATTTAAGAATTAGCTTCAGAAGTGTGAGTTTACAATTTGATACAATGCTGCAAGAAAGAAAAGAGCCAAGCTTATGAAGAAAATATGGATAATATCAAGAATGCTTTGTGAGTGTGTAATTTTATTATATTCCTAAGACTCTTGAGAATTGTTTTTAAACAGTCCATTTATGCTTATCCCAGATGAGTTAGCAAAGAAATTTCCTTGGGACAGGGTTCTCTATGGAAATGCTTCTTGTGTATAATTAGTTACTTACTGAATTGAGGTTGGTAGCAAATCTCTTCTATTGTTAGGTTTGTTCTATTTTATTTTTTGTCTTAGGTTTTTTTAAATGAATTTTTATTGGAGATAATTTATTTACAATGTTATATTAATTTCTGCTGTACAGCAAAGTGAATCAGTTATAATATACATATATCTGTTCTTTTTAGATTTTTTTCCAATATTGCAGAGTAGTGTTCTGTATGTCATCCAGTAGGTCCTTATTAGTTATCTATTTTATATATAGTAGTGTGTGTGTGTGTGTTCATCCCAAGCTCTTAATTTATCCTTCCTTCCCTCCTCTCCCCTTTGGTAACCATAAGTTTGTTTTCTAAATCTGTGAGTCTGTATTTTGTAAATAAGTTCATTTGTATCTTTTTAAAAAAAATTCCCCCATGTAAGTGGTATCATATGATACTTGTCTTTGTCTGAATTATGTCATTTTTAAATGAACTATACACTTGCCTTTTTATTCTCCTGATTGTTCAGCAGGTAACTACTGACACAGACACATAGATACAACTTTCCAAAGCATACATTAATTTTCTAAGAAAGTGCAATTTAAATTTATAAGAAGGATAAAACACTTTCCTGACATCCTCCAAAGTTTATAGGGCTCTTCTTTCACAATGGAATTATTATTTCATATTTTCATGTGAAACATTTCATGTTACTTTCCTTAATACTGACATGTCATTTAAGATGATAATTTCCAGAAAATGACATTTCATTCTTTTTAATGGCTGAGTAATATTCCACTGTATATGTGTACCACATCTTCTTTATCCATTTATGTGTCAATTGACATTGAAATTGCTTCCATGTCTTGGCTCTTGTAAACAGCATTGCAATGAATATTGGGGTGCATGTGTCCTTTCAAACCATGGTTTTCTCTGGATATATGTCGAGGAGTGGGATTGCTGGATTTTTAGTTTTTTAAGGAATCTCCATTCTGTTCTTAGTGTCTGTACCAATTTACATTCCCAGCAACAGTGTAAGAGGGTTTCCTTTTCTCCACATTCCCTCCAGCATTTAATCTGTATAGGCTTTTTGATGATAGCCATTCTGACTCATGTGAGGTAATAGCTCATTGTAGTTTTGATTTGCATCCTCTAAAACAGCAATGCTGAGCATCTTTTCTTGCGCCTCTTGGCCATTTATCTGTCTTCTTTAGAGAAAGTCTATTTAGGCCTTTTGCCCAGTTTTTTGGGTTGGGTTGTTTGTTTTTTTGATATTGAGCCATATAAGCTGTTTGCAAATTTTGGAGATTAATCCCTTGTCGGTCACATCGTTTCCATATCATGATTTTTTAAAGTTGAAGCATGACAGGCATACAACTACATTATTTTCAGGTATACAACATAATGACTAGACCTCTGTATCAGGAGGGTCCCCTGGAAGAGGACATGGCAACCCACTCCAGTATTCTTGCCTGAAGAATCTCATGGACAGAGAAGCCTGGTGGGCAACATTTCATAGGGTTGCAAAGTCAGACACTACTGAAGCGACTTAACATGAATATAGTGGGAAAGGATCACAGTAAATCTAGTTACCATTGGTCATTATATAAAGTTACAAATTTTTTTTCTTTCTGATGGAAGCTTTTTTTAAAAAGATTTATTTATTTATTTAAGTTTTTGGTTGTGGTGGGTCTTTGTTGCTATGCATAGGCGTTCTCTAGTTACAGTGAGCAGGTGCTATTCTAGTTGTGATGTGCAGGCTTCTCATTGTGGTGGCTTCTTTTATATCAGAGCACAGGCTCTAGGTGCACAGGCTTAGTTGTTCCATGGCATGTGGACTCCTCCTGGACCAGGCATTGGAACTGTGTCCCTTGCATTGCAAGGTAGATTCTTAACCACTGGACCACCAGGGAAGCCTGGAAGCTTTTAGATTTTACTTACTTAGCCACTTCCAGTTTCTCTATGCAATGTTATTGATTATAGTCCACATGCCACACATTTTATTCCTGTGGTATAATTTATTTTATATCTGGAAGTTTGTTACCTCTTGATCTCCTTTATGCATTTTACCCACTGCTAATGCTCCTCCCCTCTGGCAGTCACCAATATGTTCTCTATATCTATGAGCTTTGCTTTGTTCATTTGTTTTTCTACACATAAGTGAAATCATTGGTATTTGTCTTTCTCTGTGTGACTTATTTCCTTAGCATAATACTATCAAGTTCCAACCATGTTGCTGCAAATGGCAAGATGTCATAATTCTTTTATGGCTGGGTAGAATTGTATTGTATATAAATACCACATCTTTATCTGTTTATCTATCAAAGGACACAAGTTGTTTCTGTATCTTGGCTATTGTAAATAATGCTGCAATGAACATATGGGTGCATACATCTTTCTGAATTATTTTTTTTGTGTGTATGTGTGTTTCTAAGTCTTTAATCAAAATAAAGTAAAAATTAAACATTGCTAAGGAAGTGAGTGTCTTTGCCAAGGAGCAAAAACAAAGATTATGGAAATGGTTGTACATTGATTTAACTTGCACCTGTCACTGTTTCTCTGGATATTTTGAAGGAATATTTTAAGATACTGACACAGTGTTGAAATAGCATATTTCAAAGTTAAAAAGAAAAGAATGTTATATATCTTCATGAACTTTAACATATAAAAATGCATTCCTGTTTCAGTGAGTGCCTACTTGGCCAGGCTCACCATCAGATACTCGATCTCTGGTTAGTATTTTTGCCAGCAGCTCGAATTCAATCTTCTATCCTTACACATCATCATCTCCTAATCTCCTTTAAGGTAACTAGATGAATGGATGGATACATTCAATTATATCTTTATTCCTTAATAATTCTTTATAGTGAGATTGCTGTCTGCTAAGCAATGTGTGAGAGATTGAAATAGCTCAAAATTATACTGTTTTTTCAATCTCAATGTGTTCCTCCTCCTTTATTTTCTTTCTTAGCAAATGGCAGTATCCACACATTTATTTCATTAAAAAACTTACTGAGTTACTACAGCATACTAAGCACTGTGACAGGCATGGGAGATAAAATGGTGAATAAGTTGGGACCCTGGCTTCAGAGGCAATTATAGTGAAAGCGTCTTAAATAAAATACTAAGTGCGATGATGAGTTTAACTTTTCTTCACCACTCCTTTGCACCTTTTCAGCCCTACTATATAGAAAAGTTAATCATCAAAATGTACCTCTTGGCTATCTCTTACATGTGAATCCTCCTCTTGTCTGCCTCCACTCCCCTCATTCATGCCTTCAATATCTCTCTCCTGGTCTCTGTTGCTGTTTTCGTAATCAGCCCTCTTAATTTTTATACTTCTATTTTCAAACAGCCAAATAATAATGTTCTGTTTCCCTTTCTCAAAGTTCTTTTAGCTTCTGCTATCCAGGGTGAATTAGTGTTTTCATTTTCTCTAGATAAATACCAGTATTTTGAATTGCTGGATCATATGATAGTTCTGCTGTTAATTTTTTGGGATACCTCTATACAATTTTCTATAGTATCTGCATTGGTTTTCATTCCCATAAACAGTGCTCTATGTTTCCTTTACTCTACATTCTTGCCAAAACGTGTTATTTCTTTTTCTTTTGAAAATAGCCTAACATGTGAAGTGATACTGTGGTTTTGATTTGCAGTTCTCTATTAGTGGAGAGCTTCCCAGGTGGCTTAGTGTTAAGAAGTCCACCTGCCAAGCAGGAGATGAGGGTTCAATCCCTGGGTTGGGAAGAAGATCTCCTGGGGAAGGACATGACAACCCCTCCAGTATTCTTGCCTGGGAAAGCCTATGGACAGGTGAGCCTGGGATCTCAGACTCGGACATGACCTGATGACCAAACAGCAGCACCAGAAACAGTAATTAATGATTAACCCAATTGAATGTCTTCTCATGTGTCTGTTGGCCATTTGAATATCTTCTTCAGAAGAATGTCTATTTATTTTTTATTTTTATTTTTTTGGATTAAATATTATTTTTATTATCTAATCTTATCATTCAAACAAGCTTTCCCTTGTATTATTTCATCTGACTTCCATAGTTTTTTGCAAGGGAACTGTGGCCATTTGTTTGTCCTTTTCTTTTTTTTTTTTTTCTAAATTCCTCTTCATCTTTATTTACATTCTCCCAATCTCCCACTCAGGCTATTTCAATAGTTTCTGCACGGCTCTCTTTTTCTTCAATTCATCCATCACATCAATAGCAATCTTAATCAGTTAGGAATTGCATTCAGCTGTGAATAATAAATCTCTGCAAGGTTTAAACAAGATTAGGGTGTATTTTTCTCTTT
>SJXQ01007309.1:40550-90372 GCA_006408695.1 Aepyceros melampus | reverse complement strand
TATTACTCAGCTATTAAAAAGAATGTCTATTTAGAACTACCTATTTTTCTTTTGGATCATTTGATTTTTTGTTATTGAGTTGCTTGTGTTCTTTGAACATTTTGGATATTATTTGGATAAACTATTGGGTATATGATTTACAAATATCTTTTCCCATTCTATAGTTGCCTTTTTATTTTGTTTGTGGTTTCTTTCACTGTGCAGAAACTTAAATTTGATGTAATCTCATTGGTTTATTTTTGCTTTTGTTGTCATTGCCTTTGGAGTCAATCCAAAAGTTATTGTCAAGAGTGATGTCAAGGACCTTACTGCCTATGTTCTCTTCTAGGAGTTTTATGGTTTCTGGTCTTACATTAGAACTTTAATCCACTATAAGTTTCATTCTGTATGTGGTGTGATTAGATGTAATAGTCTGATTCTTTTACATGTAAGTTGTCAAGTTTTTGATCTATTCAGACTTATAAAACTTAACAGAATGTTAATGCCATAATAGATTCCCATTAACTTGCTTTAATGCTTAATAAATCATTAGTTTTTCTAGATTAATAAGCATACTTTTAAATGGAGAAGGAAATGGCAACCCACTCCAGTACTCTTGCCTGGAGAATCCCATGGAGGGAGGAGCCTGGTAGGCTACAGTCCATGGGGTCGCAAAGAGTCGGACACAACTGAGCGAGTTCACTTCACTTCACTTTATTTGTTTTTGTTTTTATTTATTTATTTATTTTTGTTTTGCTTTACAATACTGTATTTGTTTGCCATAATAGATTCCCATTAACTTGCTTTAATGCTTAATAAATCATTAGTTTTTCTAGATTAATAAGCATACTTTTAAATGGAGAAGGAAATGGCAACCCACTCCAGTACTCTTGCCTGGAGAATCCCATGGAGGGAGGAGCCTGGTAGGCTACAGTCCATGGGGTCGCAAAGATCGGACACAACTGAGCGAGTTCACTTCACTTCACTTTATTTGTTTTTGTTTTTATTTATTTATTTATTTTTGTTTTGCTTTACAATACTGTATTTGTTTTGCTCTACATTTGCATGAATCAGCCACGAGTATAAATGAACTCCCAATCCCGACCCCCGCCTCTCCCCTCCCCACTTCACTTTAAATAGTAATCTCTAATGCCTGCATATGATTCCTGCCTATTTCTGTAGCATAATTGTTAACTGGTTATTTTTGCATGTTCAGATTATTTCCATTCTTAATTACTGTACACACATGTAAATAATGACCACAGTGTATTATGTTTTGGTCAACAATGAATTGGATAGTTTTTGGTAAAATGCATATTTCTGGTAAAATACATCTTTGTCATTAGTGAACATCACTACTATACCCTGACTGTAGAATATTCACAGTCTTTCTACCCCTCAGCTTTTAAGAGATAAAACTGAAAAATAAAATTGTATATAAAGTATATAATATGATTTGA
The DNA here is from genome assembly GCA_006408695.1 of Aepyceros melampus. NCBI lineage: Eukaryota > Metazoa > Chordata > Mammalia > Artiodactyla > Bovidae > Aepyceros > Aepyceros melampus. Next base: position 88,933 of record SJXQ01007309.1, on the reverse strand, counting down.
TATACATGTCTTTTGTGAAATGATTACCACAATCAAGTTAAGAAACATATTCCATCACCTCAAATAGTTATCATTTGTGTATGTGTATGGTAAGAACACTTAAGATCTACAGTACTCTCAGCAAATATCAAGTATACAATACAGTATTATTAACTATAGTCACCATACCATACATCAGTCCCCCAGAACCTATTCTTCTGATACTGTAAGTTAAGTCATAGTAGTAGCACAGTTGTCCACTTTTTGTCATATTATAGCTGCTGTTTGAGTAGTTATTTATCCCTCATAGATCATAGCACCTCCCTGAGGACAAGTTGTTCAAATCCAAGGAAATGCATCTAATACATGCCTTAAGCTACTAGATTGTGTTGTAACCATGTTCATGTCTCTTAACATCAAGTTTTTGGATGATTTTGAAGTATATTCAGTTATGAATCATTTGCACATATGCAAATTTTATAAATTGAATAAAAATCTATGTAATTATTTATATTAAATATTGTATTAAATACAATATTTATATTAATTATTTTTAGTACAGCTTTCATCTTACATCCTTGGATTTAGATGTGATTTCTCTTTATTTCTAAAAACATTTTGACCATGAGGGCTCTCCATAAAAATTTCCCATATTTCTTTTAATATTCTGCAATAAATACCTCTGACTATAAGAGTTTACTTCTTCTGATGTCTACATATTTTTATAGCATGCACAACTCAAAATTTAACTCTATAGAATGTACCAACAATTAAGGCAAAAGAATTTAAAAATATTTTTATGGAAGTAAGTAATACATGTCACAGAGTTACTAAGGAATTTGGAGTTTTATGGGACAGACCCTAGTGACAAGAGCAGAAGTCAGATGGGCCCTCAGGGGCTATAAAATGCCTAAGAGTATAGGGTGAGAATTTGCCAGACTTCTGAGATTTCTGGCAATCTATACTCTAAACCTATACTTTTAAACAGAAGTATTTTGGAAAACTTCTCTAGTGTTGGACTCTCCTATTAAATTCTTTAATAGCCAACTTCTTTCCAGAATTTGGCAGTCAGAACTTTAGCTATGGGAAGAGAGCTCTCTCCGAAATTACAATCATTGTTACAATCACCGTTATTAAAGAATGTTCTTACAAAATAGTTTGACAAGTACAATAATTTTTCCTCCCTCCCTCCTTTCTTCTTTTGTCTTAGGTTGAGTGTGTATCTTTTGCAAAGAGGAATTTGTATGTTCCTCTGGTATCTACCCATGAGTCAAAACTTTTTCTTGCCCAGAGTTCTCCGAAGAGCTGTCTTGACTTCCTTGTTCCGTAAGCTGTAGATGATAGGGTTGAGCATGGATGTCACCACAGTATAGAAGAGGGCCAGGAGTTTATCCACCCCAGGTGAATGGCTAGCCTTGGGCCTCAAGTAGGTGACAGATCCTGAGCCATAGAAGAGCGTTACTACCAGCAGGTGGGAGGAACAGGTGGAAAGAGATTTTCGGCGGCCTTCAGGGGAGGGCATGATCAGCACGGCAGCTAGAATTCTGCCATAAGAAGAATGATTAATAAAAATGGACTGGAAATGCAAAGAGTGGCCACAACAAAGACTGCAGCCTCATTATGGGATGTATCCCCACAGGCTAGTGCCAGAATAGGGGGGAGGTCACAGAAGAAGTGGTCTATTTCACAGGGGCCACAGAAGTCCAAAGAAAAAATATAGTTGGTTTGGCCCAAGCCTACTATGCAACCCACTCCCCAAGAAACCATTGCTAAATGGACACACATTCCACGACTCATCCGTGTTGCATAGTGAAGTGGGGAGCATATGGCCATATAGCGATCAAAAGCCATGGCTGCCAAAAGGCAGCACTCACTTATAGCAAATAATGTGAAGAAAAACATCTGTGTAGCACAGCCCTCCCGAGAGATTCCTCGGGCCTCGCTCACAAGGCTCTGCAGCATCTTGGGTATGACAGAGCAAGTGTATCCAATCTCCAAGAGAGACAAGTTGGCCAGGAAGAAGTACATGGGGGTATGGAGGGCTGGATTGGTCCAGATGGCAAGAGCTATGAGAGCATTGCCTGTCAGTGATGCTAAGAACATGAGTAGGATGAGGGTAAATAAAAGGAAGCACTGTTCGGTGACCTCAGAGAATTTGGCAAATGCAAAGTGTTTCACAGACATGCTGTTGTCTTGCCACAAGGAACAATTGAGGTTCATGACCTGAAGAAAAGAAGAGCAAAGTCATCAAGAAAATTCTTTCAGATAGAAATATAAATCCTTATATTACTCTTAATAAGCTCCAGTGAGCCAAAGAGATAAATTTCTTACCTATAATTTAAAATTTTTAGAGTTTGGAAGTTATACTCATCCTGAAACCAGTACTATTCTATGTAACTATCCCAGTTGATTTGTCCACAGTGTACCTAGTCAGCAGGCATAAAATGAGGGAAAAAAGCCAGCACAAATCTTCTTCATTTCTTCTTTTTATCAAATGAAGTTCCTCAAATACCTATTTCTTTCCTCTTATTTTCCCACTGACACTTTCTTCACTCATTCACTCAAGTATTTATTTAGCAAATACTTTCAAAGTATTTTGCAGTTACTGTAGGTCCTGGTTTAAAACGATGAAAAAATACCACTTCTTTCCAAAAGGAACTTATTTAGTTAAGGAAAGCAATGATTAAATGACTATTCAATAAATAATTGTTACAATGCAGAGAATTAAAACTTGGGTAAGTTCTGGTGACTGACCAACTTAGATTCGCTGTTCAAAAAGGATTCTTGATGATGAGAAGCCTGAGCTGAGATGTGAATGAAGAGGCAACCATGTGAAGATTGTCATAGCCATTCACATCATGTCTATATTGTACTGCTGAGATAATCCCATCATTGCAACAGTTTTAAAAAAAAATAATATCTCATCTGCCAAGCTTTCTCCATCAGATTGTTGTTTGCTAAATGAAAATTACCCTTGCTCCAAGTTAAAAATCAAATTTCTTAATATAATTGATGAATATCTATAGATTAAGGTAGACTATTGATAGACTTCTATCTCACTTTTTATCCAATGGACCATATGTTATAGTCACAGCAAACTGCTTGTATCTTTTAGTATGTGCCTTGTATGCATATATTTCCTTTTCTTTGTGTTTATTTTCCCCTGGTGGAAGGGGCTGGAAATTTGCCTCCTTATTTGTCCATCTATTGAACAATCTATTATTGAGTTTCAGCATAGCTTCATCTCCTCTCTGAAACTTTCTTCCCCATCTCCCCCTCTCCCTTGTCCTTGTACTAGTCAGTTACATGGCCCTTCCACTCCGTCTTCCCACCACTCTCTAACTAATATTTGGGCATTTACACTATTCCAAGGATGACTGATTGTTCATTTATTCCTGAAAATAGCCTCAAGAAGTTCAGGAATGAAGAACTTTATTTATACCATTATTTCCACCAACCATAACAGTGAATAAGTTCTCATGTAAAAAATTAGAATATTAAGCTTTACTCTGGCTGCATATATATGCTGTCTAGTGGCACTTACTCTGCTTTCTGAAGGTAATTATGATAAATTTCATCTCCTTTAAGTATCTCAAATGTGCAGCTATTTGTCTCTCAATCAGATAGTTACTACCAATTCCTGACAAAATATTCCTTGTTCTAAATATGGATGTACTGCAGTTTAAATTTTTTAATGTTTAAATTTGCTTTGAAATGTCTTCAAGCAAAATCCTAAATAATATTTGCTATGAAAGGGCAAAAGAATGAGGCGGTTTTATCCTATTCCTCTGAACTCTTATGTTTTCATTAGTATAAACTGAAATCATGTTTATTCTACATTTGTTTAAAACACATCACTGTTTATTCCACATTAATGTTTGATGCCAGTATATATAGAACAAAAGTATGCATTTTGAGGTTCCAAATTATTATGAACAGACAAAAGTTTTGTGCTTATGTGTTCACAAAAGCGTATGTACAAAGATGTACATTTTTGCATATATACATGTATCTCATACTGACAGAAACACACATTCAAATCCATGCTAAATAGCACAGTAATCAAGAGTGCTGACAGTCTATGTGGGTTAAATTCTTAGTGCAGCCATCTAATACTGAGTCATGGCTAACATTTCCTTAAATATCTATTCCTCAATTTTTCCACTTTTAAAGGAAGTGATAGAAATACCTCCCTAATGCAGTTGTTATGAGGATTAAGTGAGTTAATTCTCACAGAAGCATGTAAAAATGTGGTTATGTACTTAAATATTAGCCATGGCAGTGCCTGTATACTTGCATATTCTTAAAATAAATTTACCTTCATCTATACTTCTTTTGCTGAATTTTATGTCACAGTCCCTAAAGTCCCTAATCATTCCTCCTGTTCATTCTCTTCATTTCCATTTCATATTTTTCTAATCATCTGCTGTGATAGAAAAAGTAAAAAATACATACACAAACAGATTCTATATATAATTACATAGATTCTATATATAATTACCTGTCTATAATCTATACATATATAAATTCAAATATAAAAATGCCACATGGACATTATGTCCTGGGAAAAATAGTTGTATATTATGAATCATTTTAATCTACTAATTTGTATATCCACTGAGGATGCAATACTTCCGCAAAGTTAAGGACAGAAACAAGTGGACTGGTTCAAAATTCTGTTAAATGTGAAATAAAAACTCTGCACAATTCAGGGACTCTCAGTGTATATGACTTTTGAAAAATTTGCTAACACATTGTAGTCTATTACAATGCATTTACACTTATGTTAAAGCATTTGTAAACATTTACCTTGCATTGTGGGCTTCCCTGGCGGCTCAGATGGTAAAGAATCCATTTGTAATGCACGAGACCTGGGTTTGATCCCTGGGTTGGGAAGATTCCCTGGAGAAGGGAACAGCCACCCACTCCAGTATTCTGGCCTGGAGAATTCCCTGGACGGAGGAGGCTGACAGGCTACAGTCCTTGGGGTCACAAAGAGTCCCAAGGACTTTCACATCACTCACCTTGCATTGTATCTAATTAAATTAACTAATATAATTTAATATCTATATTTCTCATGTAGCAACACAATTCAGTTAAGGTTGTGGCAAAGAAAACAAAAACAATAGTTGACTTTCATTTTTTTAAGCCTAAAAAATTTCTTAAATATACTAACTTCTCAATAATAGACTATTCAGTTATATAAAATACTCTAGATGTAGACAAGTTGTCATTCATTTTGTCAGTTAAATAAGCAAATATGTTTCTTACTCATTCAACCTTCCTGTATCTGGGAGAAACTAAAGTTTCCTCAGTGACACTGATGGAGGAGCCAAGGAAGAAATCCCAACCAGAAAAGAAGAATGCCTCACTCTTTCTTAAGTAGTGACATCATTAAGATTTCATTTCATAAATATTCTTGTCCATTTAGACTGTAGACAGCAAATACGAATACTGGTATTGGAGATGAGAGTTGGGGATGTGGGGAATGGGAGAAACCTACTGGTAGATGGCACACAGGAGGGCTGATTGCACAAAGGCTAATACATGCTGATAGTTGTTCAATATTCTTAGACCCTCAGGATGAATAAAAAGTCATCCTGTGATAAGCACTTTTTAAAACCTCATAAAATTCAGAGACAGCTAAAAAAATTAAGATATCCAAGATAGTGAAGGTCTGTGAGTGCTTCTAAATATTTAAACTAATAAAGAGTGGTACTTTGTCTAGAAATAAATATTAAATATATATAAATAAATGTATGAGTCCACTGGAGGTGAGCATATAAAGAAACATAGTCAAATTCCCTTCTCCCTCCCTGTCACTGAGACTAACACTACACCAAGTAAAATCTGATTTTTTCACTATTCTTTCTATTGTTTTCAGAATTTGCTCTCTGTTGATCTTTGTGCAGGGACCCTGAGATCCATGTAGTAGAAGTCAGCTTTATGCATATACCAAGAATGTTTAATTTTAATCACTGCCTACAGAAAGAGAGTGAGATGCTCAAGGCAGGTGTCTGGAGTCTGCAGATAAGGAGCATCATAGGAAATACAATTTGGCACATTCTTCCTTCTCTCACCTGACACATTTTCTTGATTTAAAGTTTCTGATCCATCATCTCTGTGTAAGGGAAGGATGATGAAGCCCTTCCCATCTTTCTTGCTGAGTTTTGAGTTAAAATGGAAACATTATAGAGATAAACCATGAATGAAAAATAAGGAATTAAAATGCACTTTATCAGGGTCAAAACCTCTTGCCCTTTAAAAACCTCATGTTAAGAAACTCATAGGATGTTGCCTGCAATATCCCCTAGTATTACCAGACTATTAAAATAAACTATATTAAGAGTCAGTCATTAAGCAAATATGCACTGTGATATTAGTCTAAAAGTATAGGAGTTTTAAGCTCAATGATAAATTGTATTTGTCTATTCCAACTCAGTATAATAAAAGATTAAGTGACTACTGAACACTGACAAGATTCTGAGTTTGAGTCTTGAGATGGAGTTTCAGTGATAGTTGGATGCATGAAAGCATAGAGGAAGGAGACAAGATAATTTAAAAAATTTATTTATTATAATTGGAGGCTAATTACTCTCCACTATTGTGGTGGTTTTTGCCATACATTGACATGAATCAGCCATGGGTATACATGTGTCCCCTGTGTCCTGAACCCCCTCCCACCACCTTCCCCATTCCATCCCTCTGAATTGTCCCAGTGCATCAGGTTTGAGTGTCCTGTTTCATGTATCGAATTTGGACTGTTCATCTGTTTCACATATGCTAATATACATGTTTCAATGCTATTCTCTCAAATCATCCCACCCTTGCCTTCTCCCATAGAGTTCAAAAGTCTGTTCCTTATATCTGTGTCTCTTTTGCTGTCTCTCATATAGGGTCATATTACCATCTTTCTAAATTCCATATATATGTGTTAATATGCTGTATTGATGCTTTTGTTTCTAACTTACTTCACTCTATATATTAGGCTCAAGTTTCATCCACCTCATTAGAACTGACTCAATTTTGTTCTTTTTAATAGCTGAGTCATAGTCCATTGTGTATATGTACCACAACTTTCTTATCCATTCATCTGCTGATGGACATCTAGGTTGCCTCTGTGACCTAGCTATTGTAAACAGTGCTGTGATGAACATTGTGGTACACAGAGATATGATAATTTTAATAGCTCAAAGGCTTGGCTTCATGTGCCACCTCACCCAGCCCCAAGATCCAATGCAAGTACTTTCTATATGGTTCTACTTTGGAAATCATCCAGCATAAGTAATGCAGTTTGGGTCAATGCCACATAAATGATCCTTAACTGACTCAGTCCGTTATTAATCTCTGTTCTCATAATGAAATGTTTGTTTCCTCTCAACCAAAGGAAAAACATAAGAGACATTGTTAAATATTTTTACCTGAAATAGAATAGTGCCTCTCAAACAAGAAAAACTCAATAAATATTAACTTTCATTATTTTGAAATTGTTCTTTCTAAAATGCTTGGAGAATATATACAATTTATGTAAATTAGTTATTAAAGATTGTTGAAATAATTTCTCGTTGCTTTCCACAATTCACCCATAATCATTTCATTGAGGACCTAATATTTAGCTGGGTGATGCCTCAACATAACCCAGCATGAACTACATTATCCTTTGGTTGGAGTAACATGCAAAGGATGATCTAGGCATCTCTATTACCAAACAATAAGAGATTTGTCTATTTCCTGTGAAATGATTAGTTTAGAACAATTAATGGCAATTTTATGACAGAGATACTGGCAAACTGAGTAAATTTTATACTCTTCAGAGAAAGGGAAAATAGCTGATTAAAATAATGTCTAGAATTGAATAATGCTTTGTATGTTTTCTGTCCATTTTCACATTTTAATTCACTGTCTTCCACAATCCTCTTTTAAAAAGACATCAGTTATATCACGTACCTTTAATCCTAATATTTGAGGGACAAAAATAGATGGTTATTGATTCTGATGAGCCACTCCTTAATTTTTTCTGCACATTCTCCTTATAATTTCCCCAAATTCAGAGAATGTAAATCTCCTCAATCCTCACTCCCAAGACCATGCACTGAGAAGCTTTTGTTGTAATCAAGGCCATGTCTGTTCCCAGAAAAACTGTGTGTCTCTTCAGAGAGCATTATGTCCCTCCTAGCAGTGTCCTCAACTGCACGTGCACACACACACACACACACACAAACACACAGAAGAATGCAAAGCTGTGCTAGTTACATGATGATATATTTGAGCTTTCCTCTTTCCTGAAAAAAAGGAATATGAATACATATGCTTCATTTCTTCTCCTGGTTCTGAATACTTATCCTGCCTCCCCTTTCCCAGGAGACATTTTCTTCTCACTAGAGTGTTAGAAAGCAGTTTGATTCTGTCTCTCAGGGAATACCATGGACAAACCTCTCTCTATTTGTTGATATAGTAAATGCCAATATTTAGGAAGAAGATAAGTAAGATGTAAAATACCCTGTAAAAGCAAAAATAAATCAATGGTAAAATATGATGAATAATCTGTATTGTATGTAACTGCTATCATAGACTATGTACATAACATGATATGAATTCAAGTGACGTACTACTGGAACTAATTATTTGACCACTCTGAATGATTAATGTGAAATACTAAGATTTTAATTTTTTGTCTGAATTCAGATAGTCTTCAAAAATAATTATGAAAATAACAAGTAACTTTCATGTTATATTGATGAGTTAGTATTTTTTCTGATTGTTATAAATAAATCATAAAATAATAATAAGTAAATCTTAAAAATCTCCTAGCTATACATGAATCTGGCCAAGTGCCAACTGATTGGTATCAAAAGTAGTGAAAAAATCAAGAGTCTATTCTGGCTGGTTGCTATAAGAGGAACACGTTCTGTCAGGAACCAGATAAAGTGATAGAGGGCAGGAGAGTTAGGTGCTATTCTGAATCTCATTTTCTGCCCCATTGACTTCCATCTTTTTTTAACATTAGAATCCCTTTGTGCTTTTCAAAACAATATCATCATAATCACTATACTCTTAATATACTTTGAAAGAGGCAAGAGCTATGACAAATTTAATAATGTTTATAAACAAGTTTGTATCTTATTCCTTACAATAAAATCCATGAACATTAGAAAAAGAAAAAAATAGTCAGAAGTACTTATTAAGATGATGAAAAAACTGTAAGCTACTGAATTATGTCCGTGATATAAAATTATGTAAATGATATAATAAGTGGGTAAGGTACTGAATATTCATTATTGACACGATATAATGGCAAAGGAGAAAGACTAGGGAAGAGGAAGTTGTTATTTAGATAGAAAATTTCCCTTATTGTTTCCATGTTAAATACATTATGCCCAGGAGGAGGTCAAGGTGGAGGAGTAGGAGGTGGAGGAACTCACTTTCCCCAGTGATCTCATCAGCAGTACATCTACAGTAAGTCCCTGGCATCTGAAACGAGTTCCATTCTGAGAGTATGTTCATAAGTCCAACAAAGTTAGCCTGCTGTTGCTGCTGCTGCTAAGTCGCTTCAGTCGTGTCCGACTCTGTGCGACCCCATAGACGGCAGCCTACCAGGCTTCCCCGTCCCTGGGATTCTCCAGGCAAGAACACTGGAGTGGGTTGCCATTTCCTTCTCCCTGACATTTTATTTAACACAGATTCACTATGGGAATCATAATAGTTTCACAAGCCAGTGGCATGTATGATAAAGTCTGTTAATGAGTCAATAAAGAAATAAAACTCCAAAAAGGAAACCCTCCTACACTGTTGGTGGGAATGTAAATTGGTGTAGGTACTAAGGAAAACAGTATAGAGATTATTCAAAAAACTAAAAATAGAGTTGTTATATGATCCAGCAATCCCACTCCTGGGCATATACCTAGACAAAACTACAATTTGAAAAGATACATACACCCTTATGTTCATAGCAGCAAAATTCACAAAAAGCCTAGATGTCCATTGATGATGGATGGATAAAGATGTGGCACATATATATAATGGAATATTATTCAGCCATAAAAATAATGAAATAATGCCATTTGCAGTACATGTATGGACCCAGAGATATTAAATCAGTCAGAAAAAGACAAATACCATATGATATCACTTATATGTGTAAACTAAAATACGGCACAAATCAACATATCTACAAAACAAAAAAAGACTCACAGATACAGAGAACAGACTTGTGGTTGCTAAAGGGGAGAGGGGCTGAGAAGGAAGGATTTGGAGTTTGAGGTTAGCAGACGTGAACTATTATTAGCATAGATAAACAAGGTCCTATTTATTGTATAGCACAGTGGACCATGTTCAATATCCTGTGACAAATCATAATGGAAAAGAATACGAAAACTAAATAGTACTCTAGTCCAATGACAGATTAATCATACAATTGTCCCAGGAAAGGAGAGATGAAAGGAATAAAGTTCAAATTTAGTTGGAGGTGTACCTCTATATGAGTTGGTACTTGAGAGAGTCAGCTTCACCAACCAAGAGCTGACTTCCAGCGGCTAGTTGAAAAACAAAAAACCCCTGTTATTAGAGCATGTTGCTGGGAAATGGTGGTGCTGGTGTTGGCTGTTGCAGGCAAGATGATTCTTTCCAGGGGCCACTGCATGGCTTTCACCACTGTCAGTAAAAGAGTCATCTTTACCATCACAAAAGCTAATGTCCCAACACTTTCAGAGAACTAGATTAGCGAAGGGTAGCATTGCCCAGACTGAAACTCTCTGATTGTCTTCACAAACACTGATACTTATAGTCTAAATACCCACTCACTACTGTTGCTTCTTCTTGTTTCTACTAATAAGTAAAGGAGATAAAAGCAAAAATAAAGGAGATAAAAGCAAAAATAAACAAATGGGACCTAATTAAACTTCAAAGCCTTTGCACAGCAAAGGAAACCATCAGCAGAATGAAAAGACAATCTACCTAATGGGAGAAAATACTTGCAAATGATATGATCAATAAGGGGTTAACATTCGACATATATAAACAGCTCATCCAGCTCAACATGAAAAAAACAAACCACCTGATTAAAAACAGGAAGAAGAACTGAATAGACATTTTCCACAGAAGAAATGCAGATGGCCAACAGACACATGAAAAGATGCACAACATCATTAATCATCAGGGAAATGCAAATCAAAACCACAATGAAATACTGCCTCACACTTGTCAGAATCGCTGTCACCAGAAAGCAAATAAATGTTGGAGAGAAAAGGAACTCTCTTATACTGTTGGTGGGAATATAAATTGGTGCATTCACTGTGGAAAACAGTATGGAGTTTTCGCAAAAAGTTAAAAATAGAACTACCATATGACTCAACAATTCCACTCCTGGGTATACATATAAAACAAACAAACACTATTTTGAAAAGATCCATGTACCCCAATGTTCACAGCAGCATTATTACAATTGTCACAATACAGAAGCAGCCTAAGAGTCCGTGAACAGATGAAGGGATAAAGAATGAAAATGAATGGAAAAGGAATGAAAATTTGCCATTTGCAGAAACACGGATGAACTTGAATGGCATTACACTAAGTGAAATAAGTCAGAGAAAGACAAATACTGTATGATATCACTTATATGTGGAATCAAAAAACTGGTGAATATAACAAAAAAGAAGCAAACTCCCTACTCCTAACTAGTGGTTACCAATGGGGAGAGGGAAGGGGAGGGCAATATAGAAGTAGGGGATGAAGAAGTATAAATTATTAGATACAAATAGGCTATAAGGATATATTATACAGCGCAGGGAATATAGCCAATATACCCAATATTATAAATAGAATATAACCTTTAAATTTTGTGAATCACTATATTGTATACCTCTAACTTACATAATATTATATAGCAACTATACTTCAACTGAAAAAAATAAAATCTGACATCAACAGTTTCCTCAAAAGAGAAGGTACAGAAATACCATATTAAAAAGTAAAATGATGCCAAACCACTTTGAGAAATGTTTTCACCAACCACACACTGTAAAGGTTAATTACGTGTTTCAAAGCTATGAACTGAATTATATCTGGAGGTGGGTATTGACTGATGAGTGAAAGCCTCTGAAAGGGCATTTGTATGGTTCCACTGTCACTGTTCATATTGTTCTCTCTTCTCTCTCTCAGGCTGCAGCATATTTTGTCATTTTTTGAAGATGTGGCAGCTTCATGAAAACAATCTACTGAACTGTCTGAATCACATCTTGTCTTTGCTAGAGAATATGAGAAAAGGAGCAGAAAGCTAAGAACCATTTGCAAGAGACATGCACTATATACATTAGGTTGATAAAGTGATGAGCAGCTTGAGGGAAGAATAGCACATTTGTCGGCCTCCTTGGTTAGAATGCCGGTGGTATCCAGAATTGGTGCTGAGCAGGAAGATGAGGGGAGTGGGTGAAGGAAGAGAAAGATGGTTACTCTCCCTGAAGCCCTCAGGATACAGAAGAGGACGTTGGCTTTGCAAGACATCCTCCCAATTAATTCTTTTTTAAATCTTTAGTCTCTTTTAGTCTTTAATCTCTTCCTAGGTGCATTCATACATTTTTCTTTGAGAAAAATGTTAATTTGCTTCAACTTTTATTGCTTAATAAGATGAACATTTTCATCCATGTGATTAAAAACACAATTTTTAACACCTCTAAAATGTTTTTCATAATTATGTATACAAGTTATTTAATCAATCCTAATTATTAAAAAGTGTAGGTTGTTCCCAAATATTGTGCTCTTAAAATATACTGCCATCTTGAACTCCTGGCATGTACATATTAATGAACATTTATTTCCTAAGGATGAATATCTTTGAGGCTTAAGGGTTCAATATTACAAAACATTTTAAGGCTTTTGATTTAAATAGCAAAGTTACCATTCATAAAATTGTTATAATTTGTTTCAGGCTGCCACTGTATGATTGGGTGCTTCCATCTCACCCTTGGCAACGGTATTTTTATTTGATTAAATACAGGTGTAAAGAATATCTTGTTGAGTAGCAATTTATATTTTTTGGCTATTTGAATTATTTTACATTTACCAGAAACTCCATTTCTTTTTTTAAATTGAGGTATAACTGACATATAACATTATATATTGGTTTCAGGTATAACAACATAATGATTATGTTATCTTAGCAACTTTCAAATATGCAATACATTATTATTAACTATAGTTACCATACTGTATGTTACATCTTGAGGACTTATTTATAACTGGAAATTTGTACCTTTTTACTTCCTTCACCCATTTTGCCCACCCCCACCCCTCTTTGGCAACCACCCCAACTGATCCTTAACATTATTCTAGGAGATCACCTTCAAGGTTGTATTTTCGTGTTTACTAGAAAATTTCTATCATTCATTTTGGGTTTGCTTGAGAGTCAAGAATTTTAAACATAGAGGCCAGATCATCAATACATTATTATTAACTATAGTTACCATACTGTATGTTACATCTTGAGGACTTATTTATAACTGGAAATTTGTACCTTTTTACTTCCTTCACCCATTTTGCCCACCCCCACCCCTCTTTGGCAACCACCCCAACTGATCCTTAACATTATTCTAGGAGATCACCTTCAAGGTTGTATTTTCGTGTTTACTAGAAAATTTCTATCATTCATTTTGGGTTTGCTTGAGAGTCAAGAATTTTAAACATAGAGGCCAGATCAAAAACCTTCAGACCACAGCTGTTGACAGTTTTTGCCCCAGCTAGTTGAGCTGTGTTGTGGGAAAACCTTGGCTTCTTGGAGCAGGAGATGTGGTTCAAGAACTCAGTCCCCAGTGTACTACACCTGGTTAACTGGGACAAAGTACCAGCCCTTGCTGAGACAGGCTTCTTGTCTATAAAGTGAGAGTGTTTTCCATACCTATCTCACAGAACTATGGAGAAATCCACAAGATAATATGAAAGAAAAGCATATGTACAAGGTAAAGCACTAGATACTCATTAAAATTTACTTTAAAATTTGCTGTAAAGGAGGACAAAGATTTGACCAGGACCCAGACCTAAGGTTTCCAGAAAAAATGAGGAATTGTATTTAGACAGTAACAGTGTTTATTTTGGAGAAGGCAATGGCACCCCACTCTAGTACTCTTGCCTGGAAAATCCCATGGATGGAGGAGCCTGGTGGGCTGCAGTCCATGGGGTCGCTAAGAGTCAGACATGACTGAGTGACTTCACTTTCACTCTTCACTTTCATGCACTGGAGAAGGAAATGGCAACCCACTCCAGTATTCTTGCCTAGAGAATCCCAGGGACGGGGGAGCCTGGTGGGCTGCCGTCTATGGGGTCGCACAGAGTCAGACACAACTGAAGCCACTTAGCAGCAGCAGCAGCAGTGTTTATTTGGCGCTTCTGTGGTGACTCAGTGTTAAAGTATCCCCTGCAATACACAACAGCGGAAGATGCGTGTTCAATCCCTAGGTTGGGACGATCCCCTGAAACAGTAATCCATTCCAGTATTCTTACCTGGGAAATCCCATGCACTGAGGAGTCTAACAGGCTACATCCCCCGGGTCACAAAGAGCTGGACACGACTCAGCGGCTAAGCAGGAGCGCAAGTGCTTCTTTTGAAACTTTTATATCACCATTTCCCATCCTCAAAGACAAATTAGTAACCTTCTCCATGTACTATATTCATTCTCTTTGCTCACATTCTTTAACTCATACTCTTCTAGATATTTCCTCCACCCTTGTGGAAATAGTACCTGACTTCTGTAACCATTGTCTAGACATCTGAATGACTTGCTTCAGTTCTTGATTTTGTAATACAGTCAGTACAATGTAATTGATAGGATCTCAAAAAAAAAAGACCAGTCTATTAATTATGATATGTTTTAACCTTAATACTTCTTATCTAGGGATGCATGTCCCCCCTGAGAATGTGACAGATACAAGATTCTAAATACTAGCCAGTGCTCACTTTGGCCAGGCCCAGCTCACCAGGGCTGGTGACACTGTTTCTACCTACATCATAGAACTTAGTTACATCTGTCATATATTTACGTGCTCACATTTATGTAGTCTTGGCCAAGCTCTGAAGTTGTGGAAGCTCAACAGTGTGTCTTATTCTTTCTTTTTCTCCATTATACTAATTCAGCCTTCTGAAGGAAGGATGCACCTGGAAATTTCCTAGAGAAATGGCCCCAAGACTAGACCTATAAGGTAGAGGAGTTGGAGTCATCTCAGCAGGAGAAGTGAGAGAGCCCAGAGTGCACAGGGAAGGTGACAGAGAGAGCCACCAGGATGTTAGAGGGGACGCAGGCCCTTCTCTGCATCTGACCATGAGGAAGAGCAGGAAGACGGGGTGTCTCATGACTGGCAATGTTATCCTGGATCCATTACTTCAGGTGGTGTCTGTCAGTCCCTTTACTGTGAAGGTACCTTTTCCCTTTTTATTAATATGTATCTTGCATGAAGATACTTTGAGACTAGGCAAACCACTCATTTCTGGTTGTACTTTTGTCTACTAATTTTAGTATCTTATGATAGATAATTTCCTGGTGTTTGTCTACTTGAAATTTTTAATTTCCATCATTTGATTTATTAACTGAAAATCTACATGAAAGAGCTACCTCTCTCCCCTGTTTATCAGACATGGTTTGTTTTTTAAAAGGTGAAAAGTTGAACTGCATCAAAATATTAGTATTTTTACAAACTGGTCTTTCTATATCAAGTGTTTTGTAATAACTCACTCCCTTTGATTTCAACACAGTGACAGTATGTGTGTGTATGTTGGAGGGAATGTGGCGTATACATGTGCCTTAGACACAAAGGCCCATTTGTTCCCTTGGTTATGACCGACAGAAGAAATTCATGCCACAGGTTTGACATATCCAAGGGGAGTATAACACAGCAATGCAGACCTCCTGTTGGGTGACATTACACAACACAGTGAGAGAAACAAGCCCAGCATATCTTATCCCAACACAGTCAGCAGGTAAAAGTAAAAAAAAAAGAAAAGAAAAGAAACAGCTTTTTGGAAACAAAAATAATAAATAATACAACAAAGAAAATAAATCTATAAAATAATAAATAAAAAACAAAATAACATGGAATAAAGTAAACTGTGGGTTTTAAAAAAAAAATTATTCTCTGATATCACTTTAATTTCATCTCCAAAGTAATGAATGACATTTAATCTAGGCTTTTCTTCCAAAAGTACCCATATTCCCAAAGTATGAATTCATTTCACAGAATCATACTCTAATTGTCTAGGCCAGGGAGTCTTAAATGACCTCCAAATTTGAAATGAATTACCTTTGCTTCATTAAAAAGAGTAGCATTATGGGACTTGATATTTACCCTTGGTTTGTCTAAAAAAAAAAACACTACACATTTTCTTTTGGTACAAATTACCTTAATATAAAGAAATTGCAATCTGAGCCAGAAAATTTTATCACCTATCCAAAGGGGCAGCAAAATTATATGAAAATCTTTTCCTTGCCAAGATAACTGAGTACATTAAAAAATTTGGCTACTGGGTTATTTTTCCAAAGGCATTAGCCCTTCTCAAAGTATTTTTCCAGATGTCAAAACAACTAATTGACTTGATCCATTCAGATAAATCTACTATCAAATATGAAAACAAACCCAGCAAGTCTGATTAATGGCATCAATTTTTTCAAAGTGCTTTGAACTTGCTCTAATAGGTAAATACTTGGCTGCAGATACTGTAGACTGGCTACTCAAAAGCTTTTTATAATTCCTCTCCCTTGCCGTCCTCTACTAAAGAGACTGGCAAGCCCAATAAGTCACTTGTTCAGCACTCTTGCAGCCAAGGTAGCCAGATGAGACACAGTTCTAGTGGTTAGCAAGACGTATGTAAAGTCCTTCAGAAAAGGGAAGAAAGGAGGACTTTTCTGGTGGTCGAATGGATGAGAGTCCAACTGCCAATGCAAGAGACCTGGGTTCGATCCCTTAGTCAGGAAGATCCCCTCAAGAAGGAAATGGCAATCCACTCCAGTATTCTTGCCTGGAAAATCCCATGGATGGAGGAACCCAGCATGCTACAGTCCATAGCATCGCAGAGTTGAACACGACTGAGCAACTTCACTTTCCTTCCTGTCCTTTTATGTGTTTTAACCACTGTATCCAGATTTTTTTTAAAAAAGAGAATTATATTCTTAGAGATACATATGTGTAATGAATTTCCCAGAAATAGGATAAAAAATAAATAGATTCCACAGGAAATCTGGCTGTTTACAATAATGCTTTTAGACTTTGGGTTATGAGAGAAAAAGCCCCAGTAATTCTTGGTACAGAAAAACAATGCTGATGCTTTTTAGTCCTGATTTAGCTCCTCCAGGAAGAAAAACAAAACAAAACAAGTCAATGCATCTAAATGCAAATTACGGAAATCACATTTTCCCTCAAATGTATCCCACAGGAGATAATACCCACTCTCAAGTATTTAAATTACCAGAAAACTTTTTCTATTCCCTCTTGGTACTTTCACCTAGGGGAAACTTGAGTGGATGGATGGGAGAGAATTAAATTCCCTCACAAGCAGACAAAACCACAATTTAAATGCACTGAAAGATATGAAAGGAAGAGGGTGGCCAAGATCAAAGAACAGGAAGACCCTGAGCTCAGTTCTCGCCATGGGCGTACCAAAATTAGACCTCTTTTCACAATTGTTAATGAGAAAGATCAGAAACCTAAAAGATCTTCTACAACTAAAGATACAAAGAAGGAACCACAATGAGATGGGTAGGAGGGGTGGAGACATGATATAGTCAAGACCCATATTTCTGGGTGGGCAAACCACAAACAGGACGATAATTACAATACCTAGGTTCTCCCCAAGAAGGAAGGGGTCTGAGCCCCACCTGTGCTCCCCAGTCTGGGGGTCCTGAACCAGGAAGATGAGCCTCCAGAATGTTGGCTTCGAAAGTCAGTGGGGCTTCCTTTTGGGAGAGCCAGAGAGTTGTGGGAAACAGAAACTCCACTCTTAAATGGCACACACAGAATCTGCTCCAGGATTCAGAGCAGAAACAGTCATTTGAAAGGAGTCTGGGTCAGACCCAACTGCAGACCCTCTTGGAGAGAGGGAGGTGATTGGAGCTCACTACCTAGGGACACAGACACGGGGGGCAGCCATTCAGGGAAGCTTGCTATACCACAAGGACACTGGAAAGTTTCATTTTGGAAATTTCTCTCTAGCTTATTAGTAGTGGCACCAGACACACCCACAAGCCTTTGGCACCAGTACTGAGACACGTCAGGCTAAGCGACTAACTGGGGGGACAGAGCCCACCCACCAGCAGTTGGCTGTATTAAGGACCCCCTGAGCCCTCAGGCACCTGAGGACACGGCCTTATCAACCAGAGGACCCAGGACTCAGTCCCACATATCAGCGCACCAGCACCAACCTTAGGACCCCCAGAGCCTTGGCCACGCCCACCTGACCGCAGACACACTGACTCTGGGACACCCAGGGTCCTCTGGCTAGAGACCACAGGACCTGGCTGCACCCACTGATGGGCCAGCAGTAGTCCCAGAACTGACCTCACCCACTAGAATGCAGGCACCAGCCCCAAGATCACCACAACCTCGCAGCTGACTGTTTCGGGACCTAGCCCACTCATTAGCAAACCGGCACCAGCCCAGGGTGGTGAACTCTAGCCATGCTTATCTCCAGCTCCCGACCAGGTCATTCAGGAGCCCTCGTCTTGCAGTCACTTAGCCTGGTGATTTGAAATGTTTTCCCAATGTAAATTGGTATGTAATAGGGCTCAGTATGAAGTATAATCATACCTATTCTTGAACATTCAAGTTTTGATCTATATTTCATCATCTCTATGCTTTTATTTATGAGTTTGGTAGTTCATACCTGCACATAAACCATTTTTAATTTGACCAACTCAAACCAGGATAAATCAGGAATTAAATAGATGCCTGTTTACTACTGATTTCAGTCAAAATTTTTGGTCTGAAAAAGCTAAAATCAACTTTGAGTCACTTAAGCAGGAAAAGAAGTTTTAGAAAGCATAGACTCAGCAAGAAGGATAAAGATTCAAGTTCAGAAACGGTAGGAACTGGTTGGAATAGGTAAGATCATATCACAGCAATAATAATCTTAAAATGCTGAGGCTGGTACAGACTGTGTTGCTACTAAGTACCCACTGTTACTACCTCAGGAATCACCAGGCCCTTATAAATGGATTTCATCACTCCTGAGTACTCTCATATCTCCTGCCTCTACTTCCCAAACAAGAAAGGTATTCAGATACTGATTTTTTTTAAGTTTAAGTAACTGTTCAATTAGTGATTCAATTAATTTTCAAATTTTTCCAATAAATACAATTCAAATTCAGATTGTTAAAGGAAAATATTTGTATATATATTTATTGCATATAAAATGTTTATTGCATATATTTGAAGAATGAAAGCAATCACAGGAAATAAAGGATTGATTTCATAATCCTTTAATAACTTAGTAACATTTTATCAAGTAAATATTTCAGATTCTGTGAAAAACATTTCAGCTACTTTAATATTATAGGGAAACTGAAATGACCTTTGACTCAGACAATTGATTTAGAGAGGAACAATATCTACCAGATGAATTTCTTAGATGTCTTCCTTTATTTTGTTTTAATTTTAACATTATTAATTTAAACAAAATATTTTCTTCTCGTTGGCTAAACAATAATACCCCTAAGCAGGCAGGAGAGGAACACAGACTGTTTGCATTCTTGCTAGCAACAAGAATCAGTCCAAACTCTATACACATTTGAAATAGAAATAAAATGGACTACATTGGTTAAGAATATATCAGTGGATGTTTTTGTAAGTATGTAGTAGGGGTAAGGCACTTCCATAATTACGGAGGAAATGGAAATTTGAGAAAACTCTCAAAATTGCAAATGCACATATTCTTGGAATCAGCAATTTCACATTTAGGAATTTATTCTGAAGATATACTTGCATGCATTCATGGGAAATGATACATGTACAAGATTATTCCTACAGCACAGCTTTTAACAGCAATCTGGTAATGAAAGTGAAAGTGAAAGTTGCTCAGTCATGCCCTACTCTTTGCAACACGTCCATGGAGTTCTCAGGGCCAAAATACTGGAGTGGGTAGCCAATTCTCTTCTCCAGGGGATCTTCCCAACCGAGGGATTGAACCAAGGTCTCTCATATTGCAAGCAGATTCTTTATCAGCTGAGCCATCAAGGAAGCCCAGGAATACTGGAGTGGGTAGCCTATCCATTCTCCAGGGGATTTTCCCAACCCAGGAATTGAATCGGGGTCTCCTGTATTGCAGGCGGACTCTACCAGCTGAGCTACCAGGGAAGCCCAATCTGGTAACAAAAGTTCATAAATAAGGGACTGACTGTAAATGACTGAACATTAACAGAGGAAAATATTACTGAAAAGAATGAACAAAGTCTGAGAAACTTTGTTTCTCAGAAACCATAACTTAATGCAACTGACTCAACTTCATTCCTTTTTACGGCTGCATTCAGTTCAGTTCAGTCGCTCAGTCATGTCCGACTCTGTGACCTCATGGACTGCAGAATGGCAGGCCTCCCTGTCCATCACCAACTCCCAGAGTTTACCCAAACTCATGTCCATTGAGTCGATGATGCCATCCAACCATCTCATCTTCTGTCATCCTCTTCTCCTGCTGCCTTCAATCTTTCCCAGCATCAGGGTCTTCTCAGATGGGTCAGTTCTTCGCATGAGGTGGCCAAAGTATAGGAATTTCAGCTTCAACATCAGTCCTTCCAATGAACACCCAGGACTGATCTCCTTTAGGATGGACTGGTTGGATCTCCTTGCAGTCCAAGGGACTCTCAAGAGTCTTCTCCAACACCACAATTCAAAAGCATCAATTCGTTGGGCTCAGCTTTCTTTATAGTCCAACTCTCACATCCATACATGACTACTGGAAAAACCACAGCTTTGACTAGATGGACCTTTGTTGACAAAGCCATCACTCTGCTTTTTAATATGCTGTCTAGGTTGGTCATAACTTTTCTTCCAAGGAGTAAGTGTCTTTTAATTTCATGGCTGCAGTCACCATCTGCAGTGATTTGGAGCCCCCCCCAAATAATATTCCATTTAATATATGTACCACATGTTCTTTATCCATTCATCTGTCAATGGACATCTAGGCTGCTTCTATGTCCTGGCTACTGCAATTAGTGGTGCAGTGAACACTGGGATACATGTATTCCTGGGTTAGGAAGATACCCTGGAGGAGAGCGTGGCAACCCACTCCAGTATTCTTGCCTGGAGAATAGCAAGGACAGAGGAGCCTGGAGGGCTACAGTCCATGAGACTGCAAAAAGTTGGACACGACTGAGTGACTCAGCACTGCACAGCACAGTGGGAATCTGCTGTATAGCACAAGGAGCTCAGCTCAGTGCTCTGTGATGACCCTGATGGAGGAATGGGGATGTGGGAGAGAGGCTCAAAAGGGAGTGGATGTATGTATGCATATGGTTGATTCACAGTTTTGTACAGCAGAAACTAAGACAACATTGTAAAGCAATTATATTTCGAATAAAAATAATAAAGTTTCAAAAAAATAAATAAAGGAAACAATCTCCAACTTGGTTTAGATGAAAAAGGAAATATTCATAAAATGGATGGGTAATATATGGACATACTATATATGAGTCTATAAAGATACACATGAGTATCATATTGTGTGTGATATTTATTTTTATTTATTTATCCATCCACCCACCCACCCTACCATCCATTCATCCCCTGGTATAAGTCTAAGAAATGTACAGCATTCACTGCCTTTGATGACAGAGGATAATTTTAGAGTCATGTGACTAGGAACAGGGTAGAAGTAAAAACCTTGGTTATAAACTTATTTTTTAAGTTATAAGTAATTTGTAATCTGTTACTTCTCACAAGAGAAATTAAAACATATATAAATTAGTGGAAAACTTCAAGTCTGACATGATGGAACAAGTTACTATTAATATCTTGTCACAAAATGATAATGCACAACACTGCACACTCTACTGGAAGAGGTTAACACCAGCGTTTGCCTCGTGGGTGCAAACAGTCCCCTCGGTTCTTTAATAGATCCTATTTTCTACCCACTTGATATCGGCAGTGCTGTCCACTGTTGCACTTAAATCTCACCAACATCATCAACATCAGTATTAACATCAGCAATAGCTGGCAACAAAGCGAACATCTGGGAGTTTGTTTGGAGCATCCCAGCTCAGGAAAAGAGGGCAGAGGAATTCCTTGTACAGGTTGAACTTTCTATCAAACAGGGATGCAATATAATGAGGAATGAATGAAACCTGGGGCAACATCATTAATCCGAGGAGTTATCAGATGGCCTCCCCAGATCCTCATGATCAGCTCTGACAGAAACACACACATATTGTAGAGGAAACACTGATAAAAATGCTGCATGACCCTTGTCTCAATGTATTCGGGATATAACATGAAGCCAGAAAAGATGAATGTTAACTCAGAAGTCATTGCAAGTGATGTGGGAGAGGACTCCACTTAGGCTATTAAGTAGATGGCAAAATGACCCATGTGACAATGACACAGAAAGGACTAACTTCAGGGGAGAAGACTGATGAAAGGATTACTTTAAAATATGTCTATCTCTTTTTTAATAAACTAATATGTCAAACTGCATAAAATGATTTACTTGTCCTAAATATACACTTTGTTAAATTACACTTCTTTTTTCTTGCTTTTCTGACCTGTTATCATAAGTTACTACCTTATCTCAGTTCAGTTCAGTTGCTCAGTCATATCCAATGCTTAGCAACCCCATGGACTGCAGCACGCCAGGTTTCCCTGTCCATCACCAACTCCCAGAACTTACTCACTCATGTGCTAGTCAGTGATACTATCCAACCATCTCATCCTGTCATCCCCTTCTCCTCCTGCCCTCATGTTTCCCAGCAACAGGGTCTTTTCCAGTGTCAGTTCTTTACATCAGGTGGCCCAAGTATTGGAGTTTCAGCTTCAGTATCAGTTCTTCCAAGGGATCTTCAGGACTGATTGCCTTCAGAATGGACTGGTTTGAGCTCCTTTCAGCCCAAGGGACTCTCAAGAGTCTTCTCCAACACCACAGTTCAAAAGCATCAATTCTTTGGTGCTCAGCTTTCTTTATAGTCCAACTCTCACATCCATACATGACTACTGGAAAAACCATAGCTTTGACTATATGGACCTTTGCTGGCAAAGTAATGTCTCTGCTTTTTAATATGCTGTCTATGTTGGTCATAACCTTCCTTCCAAGGAGTAAGCATCTCTTAATTTCACGGCTGCAGTCACCATCTGCAGTGATTTTGGAGCCCCCAAAAATAAGGCCTGTCACTGTTTCCATTGTTTCCCCATCTATTTGCCATGAAGTGATGGGACCAGATGCCATGATCTCAGTTTTCTTAATATTGAGTTTTAAGCCAAATTTCACTCTCCTCTTTCACTTTCCACAAGAGGCTGCTTACTTCTTCTTTGCTTTCTGCCATAAGGGTGGTATCATCTGCATATCTGAGGTTATTGATATTTCTCCTGGCAATCTTGATTCCAGCCTGTGCTTCTTCCAGCCCAGCATTTGGCATGATGTACTCTTCACATAAGTTAAATAAACAGGGTGACAATATACAGCCTTGATGTACTCCTTTCCTGATTTGGCAACCAGTCTGTTGTTCTACGTCTAGTTCTCACTGTTGCTTCTTGACCTGCATACAGATTTCTCAGGAGGCAGGTCAGGTGGTCTGGTATTCCCAT
The DNA here is from genome assembly GCA_006408695.1 of Aepyceros melampus. Lineage (NCBI taxonomy): Eukaryota > Metazoa > Chordata > Mammalia > Artiodactyla > Bovidae > Aepyceros > Aepyceros melampus. Next base: position 65,194 of record SJXQ01007309.1, on the reverse strand, counting down.
CTCTTTAAGAATTTTCCAGTTTGTTGTGATCCACACAGTTAAAGGCTTTGGCGGAGTCAATAAAGCAGAAGTAGAGGTTTTTCTGGAACTCTCTTGCTTTTTCGAAGATCCAACGAATGTTGGCAATTTGACTACCTTATCTAAAATCTTGCAATACAGTTTTAGATTATTTAGTTTAAAAAAGAAAAGAAATAAAACTTAAGAATAGAAATGGAGAACTTGAGATCAGAAAATCTAGGGTGAATTAAAAAGTATACTGGCAAATAGAAAATATGGACAACAAAGTTTTAAGCATCTTGGGTCAAGAGCTTGTAACTATATTCACATAATAAAATTTGATCTTTAGTAAAAATAATCTGTTCACTATTGCAATGAACTTACTACATCAAGGTTGTAGAAGTGGCATGTGGCTATACCATGAAATCACATCTGAGTGACACCAAATATAATATCAAAAACTGACAATGGTTTCCCTCCTTTCTTCCTTTTCTCTTTTTTCCTTCTCTTCCTCCTTCATTTTCCCCCCTTTCTTCTTCTCTTTTACATTTCCACTCTGAAGTACAAGCTAGGCTAGTTTGTACACCATGATTTGTGCAAGTTGCTTTTGGCAAGCCTGAATTAACCACCAGTCCAATTCCAATTCATTTCAGTGGTGTTTTATCAAGCCTGGATACCCTGACACCCTCCAGGAATGTGTCTTGATGGACCAGTCCTCGATTAAACTTTGAATAGGAGAAGTATATACCTATGCAGCACATGAGTGCTCTAATGAGGCCATGTGTAGCATGCTATGAAATGATAAGAAAGGAGGCAATTGATTGCACATGGGGGAATTTGGGATACTTCCTCTAAAAGTTAATGTATGATCTTGCAAGTAACAGTAAATAGAAATTTGCCAGACACACAAAATGGTGAGGCAGGGCATTTCATACAGAAGGGAATAAGAAGAAACATAGTCAGTCCAGTCAATAGCAACAGATTACTTGATTTTGAATTTTTTCTTTTAGGAAATATTTCTTGATGTGAATTTCTAATGCCAGAGTCTAATGCTACTTCAGCCCTGCTGGCGTGAAGTGAGTTCATGTTGAGAGCACATTCAAATAATGCCAGCCTCGGCCTGAAAGGACACAAAAGTGCTGTTGATCATCTATCTTATAAAGTGGTCCACAGGGGGCTATTGATGCCAAGGTGGCCTAGACTCCCCAAGGTGATCAAGAAAGGCTCTGAAAATGTTAGCGGATTATAATGACAAGATGTTGGGGAAGCATCCTGAAAACAGGTATTCATAAATGTATGTGTTCTAATTTGGGAGATTTCTCAAAAATCTGAAATGGCTCTCAGAATATCCAAAAGCTTGTGCAGGACACTATTTGAGGCATTCAAATATTTCTCTGCACATCCAACAATATTGATGAAAACTCTTTTAACCATTTCTGGAGTTTTCTTTGGGGATTGAGGAAGAGATAGTGCTTGTATTTGTATTAGATGTTTTCTTTTCCTTAGATTATTGCCATCCCCATGGGAATATAATTCCCAGGGTGCACGTACTTGAGTTTATTTGCTATATAAATCCATTTTTATATTCTCTTGGTTGTCTAAGCTGTATTTCTCTATAAATACAGGTTGTTATTCTATTCATAGAACAGGTGTAGAGGTATGTATATTGTAAAGGAAATGAATTCCTATATTTTATTTACATTATTGATCTGAAACTTGAAAACTGTAACTTAGAAATGACTTGATCCCAAATCACCTTCATGTGATGAGATTCAAATGCATTGAAGCTGTAGAATTTTATAGCTAAAGACATCTTAGAGATGATTTACTTCACTTTCCTCATATTGAATATCAGTTCAGTTCAGTTCAGTTCAGTCGCTCAGTCGTGTCTGACTCTTTGCAACCCCATGAATTGCAGCACACCAGGCCTCCCTGTCCATCACCAACTCCCGGAGTTCACCCAGACCCATGCCCATGGAGTCAGTGACGCCATCCAGCCATCTCATCCTCTATCATCCCCTTCTCCTCCTGCCCCCAATCCCTCCCAGCATCAGAGTCTTTCCCAACGAGTCAACTCTTTGCATTGAATATAGGAAGTCAGATAAGTCCATGGCTTGCTCCTGATTCCTCAGTTAATGCAAATATACGAGAATTAGAATATTAGTTTCCAGATTTCCAGCACTGCGTTCTTTCCTTTGCTCTACCGTGGATACTCCTATATGCCTACCTTTCATTAAATATAATCATAAAATTAGAGGCTTTGAGGGACCCTCAAGGATCATTTAGTGCCTTTGTTCTCTGAGTGGATAGAACTATTGTGTTCTGCCCAGATTTTAAACTATTAATTTCTGGAGAAACTGACATACGGTAAATTAGAGCGTTCTTCAAATGTCATCCTCAAATTCTCATCTTTCTCTTTAAATAAATGAAAGTGAGTTTCATTCCTAAGTGGGATATTATTGTATCTTGGCACAAGCATTCTTTTGTATTACAGAAAAATGCAATGGAAAATGGGATATAATTTGTCAGCAACATATCCATTCTAAAATTTAAAAGAAGAAAGAAAACCCTCATTGCTGTCTTTGAAAGAGCAGTCTCATTAAAAGATGCTTATGAATTGTCTCAGTTGCCAAGGATTCACTTAATCCTACTGAGTCATTATGTGGTACAAGTTTTCTTTCTTTTTCCCCCCCTCCCTGGGATTTTCACTGTGAAAATCAGCCTAGATATAATTCTGCAAAAAAAAAAAAAAAAGAAAGAAAGAAACTGGCTACTCAGTGATCTGGTGCCCTGGTGCCATCAGTTCCCAATATTCTGTAAGTCAACTAACAAATACCAGGCTTCCCCAGTAGCTCAGCAGTAAAGAATCTGTCTCCCAATGAAGAAGACATGGGCTCGATCACTGGGTCGGGAAGATCCCTTGGAGGAGGAAATGGCAACCCCCTTCAGTATTCTTGCCTGGGAAATCCCATGGACAGAGGAGCCTGTCCAAAGAGTTGGACATGAATGAAGTGCACAGCACGCATAACTGATAAAAGCACCAGAAGCAATTTTGCTTATAAAATCAGTCATTCACCAGGTAACCCCAAGGTCCACTGGAATTAAATTTGGTCCGTTGTACACAGGCGGCATTGCTACATTATTCAAGGATCTACCAAGAGTAATTCCATATGGGATACTGTATAACAAATTACTTTTGCAAATTGGGCCTTGCAGTCTACTATCATGCTGTCTTGGGCCACCTCCCTTAATCTTTGAGGGGTTTTACAAACAGACTGCCTGAGTCCCAATCCCTGCTCTGTCACATGCTAACTGGGCAACTTCTAATTCTCAGTTTCCTTATCTGTAAGATAGGAATAAGAATCCTTAGTTCATAAAGTTTTAATGAAGGTCAAATAAAATAATACTTGAAAAATGCTTAAAACTGTTCAGAGTACATGATGTGGAATTGGAAATGTTTAAGCACTGAATATTGATTCAGTTTGTTAGAACAAAAGCATAAACTAATGATTTTTATAATATTTAACAAGAAAATGTTAGAAGAAATAATTGGTTTTGATACAAGTGCTTCTGGGAATGCAGAATACAGGGCCCTCTGTTAATACTTATTGAAAAGATAATAGAGAAGGCTGGCAAATATTTGCAAAACAATTATCGTTAAAGCACAAGGTATAAACAGCATTAGACATGTGCCAATTCAATATACATGTTCTTTATCTTGTCATTATAAAATTGACTTTTGGCCAAGTTTCTTGCAAATGGAAGAATCTCTCTTGTAACATTCTGTTTTCTTTTGCAGAGTTTTAATTTTTATCCCTAGTATAATATAAGCTTTAAGCTCAAGACTTTAATTACAAGGGGCTTTTCATACCTGTTTTCTATAGAAAATGTCATCTGTTGAGTATGTATGACAGAAAATTGAATTTACTCAACAAAATTGTAAAGTACACACTAGCCCCCTGATGTTTAGTTCAGTATCTGTGTGTGTCCTTGGTAAATGTGGTAACACATCTGCCACATAGGTGATGTAAATTTATTTGTCCATGAGAAAGCTTTCAAAGGTTAAATTTCTCCTTTGAGGGCCTGTTTGCAGAAAAACATCTATGACATTAACACATTCATCTCAACACAAAATAGAGATTCTTTTTTCTACCACGAATGGTAAGTACAAAGCCAACGTTGACTGTGGCCCAACTATACTGTCTTTACTTGCTCTTTCTCCTACCATTTGACACCTGCTCTATGGCTGACAGAATAACAAGAGCCGAGTCACAGGGCTCAGAACTGAGTTAACATTCCTGCTGGAACCTGGGTTTTATCTTAATCCTTGTCCCTACCTCCCTATAGATACTGAGTCTCCCACACCCCTTAGATTTGGGGGCCATATATTCTCTTGCTACTCCTTTACTAAGTGCTTGTGTCCCGACAGGGAACCCAAGCTCATGGCTGGTGTCTGTCACCTGCTGAGAGTTCTCCGAGTTCCACTGTCTGCTAGGCTGTCTGCATCTCTAAAGAAGATTTTCCCCAAGACTCCCTGGGCACTTGCCAATCGAAGAAATGACAACCAAGCACCAGTTATTGTTAGATTGTGCCTTGATCACATCCCACAGTGAATAATAGTAAATGTCAAATCCTGCAGTTTGAATTAGGGATCTGGTGTGGCTTTTCCCTTTGAGTCTAAGGCTTATCCTAGGTAATGGTGTCAAGACAGAGGCTGTCAGGTTAGCAACTGGTTAGCCCTGGGAACAGAAAGGTAAAGAGAATTTCAAGTGGAGAAGACATTTCTACACTCTCTGTTTTTAACAATGTTGAACTTTATCTGAACTTTGTGCTCCTGGAAAACACTGATGGTTAAAGAAATCTCTCCCATTTATATTCAAGGAAATGGTTCACAACAGAGAAATACACATCCCCAGACTTAGAAAAGAATCACAACATTCCCTGACATTCCCTTTATTTTTCTAAGACAAGTACAGACTCAAACTTTCCAAATTTTCATTCTTCATCTCCTAAAAGATGAACTAAACTGGGACTTCCCTGTTGGTTCAGTGGCTAAGACTCTGCACTCCCAATGCAGGGGGCCTGGGTTTGATCCCTGATCAGGGAACTAGATCCCATATGCTGCAGCTAAGACCCAGTGCAGCCAAATATATAAACATTAAAGAAAAAAAAAAGATGAGCTAAACTGATTTTTCCTACTAATTAGAATAAAATGCTTGTTAACGAGACTTGGGTTAAGCTTCTCTACTTCCCCAGGTCCCTGAACTTTAACCCATCCTCAGCTTGAGCTAACAACAACCCCCTCCTGTGTACAGAATAGCTTCAAGGTAAAATATTCTCTGGTCCAATGCCCAATTTCCTTTTTCAGGAAACTTCCCCACTCCTCTTTATTTCTAGCCTTGTTTGTGTGTGTGCTAACTTCCTTCAGTTGTGTCTGACTCTTTGCAACCCTATGAACTACAGTCTGCCAGGCTCCTCTGTCCATGGAATTTCCCAGGCAAGAATACTGGAGTGGATTGCCATTTCCTCCTCAGGGGATCTTCCTGACCCTGGGATCGAACTTGAGTCTCTTACATCTCCTGCACTGGCAGGCGGGTTCTTTACCAATAATGCCACCTGGGAAGCCCTTGGCTATTATTCATCATCATAAAAGAAAAACCCTGTGTGCCTAAGCCTTGAGAGGCTTTCATAGCTCATGATGAACGCATTCTCCCTATTGCAATAGTCTATTCCCTCTTGCATGATCCCTTTCTTTACTTGAGTGTATTCCAGATCAAGAAATTACCTTAGTAGAGGTTTTTTTCATTTGACTTTTTATTGGTTTGCCTTTTGGAAGAGGAGGTGGCCATGAAGGGTGCATTGGGTGTGGTTGGAAAACTAATGGAAGACAGAAACAATGGAGAAAATTTGCAGGTCTGGTGTGTGTGTTTTCGTAGACAATCCTCCACTTATGGGAATGAGAGGTAAAGAGAGAGCAGAGTCAAAAGAAGGTGTTCCAGAGGTTGAGGTAGAAGCTGGCTGTGGATCTCTTAGTTACAGATGGGGTTCTGCACTCAGATCTGTGACTGTCAGGGCAACTGCACCCCTGGAGGTAGGGGCTGCCTGCAAACGCATCCCCTTCTCATCGTTCCTTCCCTGTAGAGCTCACGTGTAAATCTTCTCCAGGCTGACTTGCTGGGCAAAAATATTTCCTATCAAATCAGCAGTAGCCAGAGGAGAGAAAAGGAAATGAATTTTAGAAGAAGCTGATGAAGGAAATTTCAGCAAAAGTCAGAGGTGTACATAAGGACGGTTTTTTTAAAAAAATTCCAGTGACCTTGGAATTTATAGTAGTATTATTTTGAAATTTAGTTTTATCTGTTCCTTTTCATCTATTGGGGAGAATCTTATCTGAATAGACCATTTTCTATGAACACTATAATCACATTCTATTCTCATCATTCCTTTGACTATGTTCACATTGTAAAGCCTTGACTTCGACAGTGCACTGACAGTGCCCCAGGCACTGCACGTGTGTCCTATTCAATCTTCACAGTAAATGAAGCATCAGGGAGACGTGATTATTTCCTTTTACAGATGAGGAAACTGAGACTCAGAAAAGTTAATTGCAGGAGATTCTGGAGCTAGAAGGCAATGGAGCAGAAACTTAATCTTCCAGGTAATTATACCTGACTCAAAATATCCTTCACTTTCTGTTATACAATAATGCCTCATCATATATCTAAATATATTCTCATCTTCAGTTTACACAAAAGATCTATTTTTTTTCCTCCTTTTCCATATCTACATAAATACTAGTAGTTTAAAGCCATGTGTTACTTAACCATTTTAGGAAGACTTTCACATACTTTGTTTCACTAGTATTTCTTACCAGCTCAGTGAAATAGACCAAATCATATTATTTTCTCCATTATAGATTAATTATTTGAAATTCAAATTGAATAAGGAGCTTTTCTAAAGTGAAAGAGCACCTAAAATGGCAGCATCTAGACCTGTATTACCTGGGAAGGTGGTAAAACTATTGTCATTTTAAAAAATTTACTCTTTAATTTTTTTTAATTGGAGGATAACTGATTTACAATATTGTGGTTTCTGCCATACATCAACATGAATCATCCACAGGTATACATATATCCCCTCCCTCCTGAACCCCATTCCCATCTCCCACCCCATCTCACCATTCTAAGTCATCACAGAACACTGGGTTGAGCTCCCTGTGTCACACAGCAAATTCCCTCTTGGTATCTATTTTACATATGGTAATGATGTCAAAGAATGCTCTAACTACCACACAATTGCACTCATCTCACAAGCTAGTAAAGTATTGCTTAAAATTCTCAAGCCAGGCTTTAGCAGTACATGAACTGTGAACTTCCAGATGTTCAAGGTGGTTTTAGAAAAGGCAAAGGAACCAGAGATCAAAATGCCAACATCCGCTGGATCGCTGAAAAAGCAAGAGAGTTCCAGAAACACATTTATTTCTGCTTTGTTGACTATGGCAAAGCCTTTAACTGTGTGGATCACAATAAACTGGAAAATTCTGAAAGAGATGGGAATATCAGACCACTTGACCTGCCTTTTGAGAAACCTGTATGCAGGTCAGGAAGTAACAGTTAGAACTGGACATGGAACAACACACTGGTTCCAAATAGGAAAAGGAATACGTCAAGGCTGTATATTATCACCCTGCTTATTGAATTTATATGCACAGTACATCATGAGAAATGTTGGGCTGGATAAGCACAAGCTGGAATCAAGATTTCTGGGAGAAATATCAATAACCTCAAATATGCAGATGGCACCACCCTTATGATAGAAGGTGAAGAAGAACTAAAGAGCCTCTTGATGAAAGTGAAAGAGGAGAGTGAAAACATTGGCTTAAAGCTCAACATTCAGAAAACGAAGATCATGGCATCTGGTCCCATCACTTCATGGCAAATAGATGGGGAAACAGTGGCTGACTTTCTTTTTTGGGGCTTCAAAATCACTGCAGATGGTGACTATAGCCATGAAATTAAAAGATGTTTACTCCTTGGAAGAAAAGTTATGATCACCCTAGACAGCATATTAAAATGCAGAGACATTACTTTGCCAACAAAGGTCCATCTAGTCAAGGCTATGGTTTTTCCAGTAGTCATGTATGAATGTGAGAGTTGCACTATAAAGAAAGCTGAGCACTGAAGAATTGATGCTTTTGAACTGTGGTGTTGGAGAAGACTCTTGAGAGTCCCTTGGACTGCAAGGAGATCCAACTAGTCCATCCTATTGGAGATCAGTCCTGGGTGTTCATTGGAGGGACTGATGTTGAAGCAGAAACTCCAATACTTTGGCCACCTGATGCAAAGAGCTGACTCATTGGATTCAAGGTGGTTTTAGAAAAGGCAAAGGAACCAGAGATCAAAATGCCAACATCCGCTGGATCGCTGAAAAAGCAAGAGAGTTCCAGAAACACATTTATTTCTGCTTTGTTGACTATGGCAAAGCCTTTAACTGTGTGGATCACAATAAACTGGAAAATTCTGAAAGAGATGGGAATATCAGACCACTTGACCTGCCTTTTGAGAAACCTGTATGCAGGTCAGGAAGTAACAGTTAGAACTGGACATGGAACAACACACTGGTTCCAAATAGGAAAAGGAATACGTCAAGGCTGTATATTATCACCCTGCTTATTGAATTTATATGCACAGTACATCATGAGAAATGTTGGGCTGGATAAGCACAAGCTGGAATCAAGATTTCTGGGAGAAATATCAATAACCTCAAATATGCAGATGGCACCACCCTTATGATAGAAGGTGAAGAAGAACTAAAGAGCCTCTTGATGAAAGTGAAAGAGGAGAGTGAAAACATTGGCTTAAAGCTCAACATTCAGAAAACGAAGATCATGGCATCTGGTCCCATCACTTCATGGCAAATAGATGGGGAAACAGTGGCTGACTTTCTTTTTTGGGGCTTCAAAATCACTGCAGATGGTGACTATAGCCATGAAATTAAAAGATGTTTACTCCTTGGAAGAAAAGTTATGATCACCCTAGACAGCATATTAAAATGCAGAGACATTACTTTGCCAACAAAGGTCCATCTAGTCAAGGCTATGGTTTTTCCAGTAGTCATGTATGAATGTGAGAGTTGCACTATAAAGAAAGCTGAGCACTGAAGAATTGATGCTTTTGAACTGTGGTGTTGGAGAAGACTCTTGAGAGTCCCTTGGACTGCAAGGAGATCCAACTAGTCCATCCTATTGGAGATCAGTCCTGGGTGTTCATTGGAGGGACTGATGTTGAAGCAGAAACTCCAATACTTTGGCCACCTGAGCAAAGAGCTGACTCATTGGAAAAGACTCTGATGCTGGGAGGGATTGGGGGCAGGAGGAGAAGGGGGCGACAGAGGATGAGATGGCCAGACGGCATCACCAACTCAATGGACATGAGTTTGGGTAGACTGTGGGAGTTGGTGATGGACAGGGAGGCCTGGCGTGCTGGAGTCCATGGGTTCGCAAAGAGTCAGACATGACTGAGCGACTGAACTGAACTGAACTATGCATATGTTTCCATGCTTTACTCTCAATTTGTCCTGCCCTCTCCTTCCCCGACTGTGTCCACAAGTCTGTTCTCTATGTCTGCATCTCCCTTGCTGCCCTGCAAATATTTTCATCAGTACCATCTTTCTAGATCCCATACACATGTGTTAACATACAATAGTTGTCTTTCTTTTTCTGACTTTCTTCACTCTGTATAATAGGTTGTAGATTGAGTTTGTCTTCATTTTTAAATAAACTTTACTGTGAAATGTAACAAATACATATGAAATCCACAAAACATCAAAGCATAGTTTCATGGAACACTGGAAGTGGACACCTGTATAATTATTCCATTTACCTATTCATCACGACCCCTCCCTCATGCTCCCAAATTCCCTACTGGAATAAAGCCTTCTCTGACTTTTATGGCAATAAATTGCTCTGTTTGTTGCTAAAATGAAGCTTGTCAAACTTTGGGGTCAATATTTGAAGTATTCTATGTGTGAGTGAAAATTATGTTTATCATGTTATTGGGTGAAGGAATGCACATGTGTGCGCACACACACACACAACCATTAAGCCATGTTTGTTAACGGTATTCCAATCTTCTATACTGATTTTTTGTGTGATAATTACCAAAAGAAGTGTATGTTAAAATATCCCACAGTGATTGCTGAGTTTATCCATTTCTCATTATAATTTTACATCTGTTACATCTATCTGCCCATATATCTAATTTTTAAAATTTTCTCAATGAATTAGGTTTTCATCTTTATGAACTGACTCTGTTTATCTCCTGTAAATTTTTTTGGCCTTGATAATTTACAGTAGGGTCAGTTCATAACCATGTGTTCTTGATTTTTTTGATTTTCCCTTTTATTCCCTCTCTGCTCAGAATCAAGATGACTTTTCTGCACTCTCTGGGTATGAAATTAATTCTGGTTTACTTTAACACTAAGGTTGCAACCCTCTGGGATCCTGGACTTTCCTGCTTGGTCAGGTCCTGGGTCCTTACTTCTGTATCCCTCCATCCTCCCTTCCCTTGAGGGCAAGCAGAGTACATTATCCCAAAATGTCCCACTTTGGAAGGGGTACTGTTTGGCGCTGAAGACAATTGAGACCCAGCAAATTCATGCAAAATTGTTTACTTTTACCTTAATTGCCAAAAGAAATCAGATAGGGTCCTTAACAATAACCTCAGGTATGCAGATGACACCACCCTTATGGCAGAAAGCAAAGAGGACTAAAGAGCCTCTTGATGAAAGTGAAAAAGGAGAGAGAAACAGCTGGCTTAAAACTCAACATTTAAAAAACTAAGATCATGGCATCTGGTCTCATTATTTTTCTGGGCTCCAAAATCACTGCAGCCATGAAATTAAGAGACACTTGCTCCTTGAAAGAAAAGCTATAACAAACCTAGACAGCATATTAAAAAGAAGAGACATTACTTTGCCAACAAAGGTCTGCATAGTCAAACCTATGGTTTTTCCAGTAGTCACATATGGATGCAAGAGTTGGACCATAAAGAAGGCTAAGAGCTGAAGAATTGATGCTTTTGAACTGTGGTGTTGGAGAAGACTCTTGAGAGTCCTTTGGACTGCAAGGTGATCAAACCAATCAATCCTAAAGAAAATCAATCCTGAATATTCATTGGAAGGACTGATGCTGAAGCTCCAATATTTTTAATCATTTGATGTGAAGAGCTGACTCATTAGAAAAGATCCTGATGCTGAGAAAGATTGAAGGCAAGAGGAGAAGGGGAAAACAGAGGATACCATCATTGACTGGTTGGATGTTTGGATGGCATCACCGACTCGATGCACATGAGTTTGAGCAAGTCCAGGAGATGGTGATGGACAGGGAAGCCTGGCATTCTGCAGTCCATGGGGTCACAAAGAATCGGACAGCACTGAGCAACTGAACAACTGGGAAGAGAGCCATTACCAGCAGCAACTTTTTGCATAAGAAAGGCTTTTCTACAAGGCAGGGCAAACATTTGTTTAACAAATACTTGCTCTTCCCACCTTCCTATGAAGTGTCTTCCTCCCCTTTGAAGCTCTAGACCCCTACCCTCCTCTCCTAAGCTTGAAAAGAAGTGAAAGTGCAAATCACTCAGTCATGTCCGACTCTAAGGGACCCCACAGACTATACAGTCCATGGAATTCTCCAGGCCAGAATACTGGAGTGGATATAGTGTTTCCCTTCTCTAGAGGATCTTTCCAACCTAGTGATCGAACCCAGGTTTCCCACATTGCAGGCAGATTCTTTACTAGCTGAGCCACAAGGGAAGCCCCCATCCTAAGTTTAGGATGGCATATAGGCCTCAATGACCTGACTGCAGTTTGAGTGTTCCCGTCTTTGTGAGGCTCCTGCGTGCATGCAATTAAGTTTGGTTTTCTCTCCTATTTAACTAGTTTATATCAATTTAATTATTAGTCCACTCAACAAAACTGGAAGGGAAGAAGAGAAAAACAATCAAGTTGTAATCCCTCATCCCTACTCAAGCCAGAGAATCTAACTTCCCAAACAAAGGAAGCTCAAAATCTTTGGACGTGAGGGAGAAGGAGGTGAGATTGTGTGTTCTTTTTTCTGTTAATCTACTTGGGTTCTCATTTTAGCGTAAAACTTTGACCTGGGCTTCTTCCCTAGTCTTGCTCTCTGATGCTGTTAAAGTGTTATTTGAAGACTTTTATACAAAGTTTTGTGCTGTTTCCAGTGGAAGAATTCATCTAAATAATTTAGTCTGCCATTACCAGAAACTAAAATTCAACAGATATAGGATTTCAGCATGCAATGAACAAAACAAAATGCCTGCTTTTCCATGGAATTTTAAGAACTCAGAAAAAATGTTCTAGATTTTAAAGATTTTGATTATAAGAGATGGGCTCTTTGTACTGAGGAAATAATTGAAACAAAATTTCATGTCAACTCAGATAACCTCTCCACAAAACTACAAGAGAAAGAGAACAGTTTTATTATTATTTTTTTTTTTAGTAGTTTAATTAATTTTTATTTTTTAGTTTGTTTTGCTTTACAATACTGTATTCGTTTTGTTACACATTGACATGAATTAGCCATGAGTGTACATGAACTCCCAATCCCGACCCCCTCCTCCACCCTCCCGCCCCACACCCTCTCTCTGGATTAAATAAGCAATAAGTCAGACAGCACTGCACATCACAGAGATAAGCTCAAGTGATTATAAAGACAGAAGTCTCACCATCTTATATAGCCCATCAGATATAGGCATTACATAAATGTCGTTAGGGTAAATGATAACTAATCCCCAAGAAATAGGACATGTAGTGCCAGTTTATACATACAATTTATCCTTACTCTACTTGGTAACTGAGGTGGCCATCTGTATTAGCTGATTGCTTTTACCCAAATAGAACTCATATCTATATAACAGGTAAGTATCATTATAACTTGGTATCAAATGCCTAGGTCAAACTCTCAGGGAGACTAGAAGATGGGGTGATATCTTTCTTAATGTTTCTATTTCAATGAAATGTCTGTAGGCATTTAAAAAATATCTTTCTGGGTTGTAAAATTGGCAGGAGGATTATTTAGCTTTTCAAAAGCCTTATATACATCTTGAAGAGCAGAAACAAAATATATATATAAGTTTTCTAAAGGATATATTTTAAGGAAAGGCGTTGGAAAGTTTCTTTCCTTTTTTATACCACGGAAAATTAATTTTTTCCTTATTTTGGGTGTGTCTACTGTAACATTTGAAAAAAGAACTTTTTCCTGGTTTCTAAAATATCTGCTTTGAACACAGACAGGTAAGCCCCAAGGCACTGAAGAGTAGGTTTGGAAGAATCCATAATGTTGAAAGCATTGGTCTTTCCTATCCTAGGGATATAACTCCTTGGAAGAAAGACCACTGGGAAAGGAGTGTCACTGCTGTAGGTCCAAAAGGGGATGCCACTAGATGGAGCCAGAGTTCCCAATTTGAGATGAAATAGGATCTCAGACATGATTGATTCCGTTTGGTACTTAGAACACCAAGAGTGCAACATGCCAGCATCTGTAGCCTCAGAGTAGAAATGGCCATAGGGCATGAGTAATTGTGGAGAAATTCTGAGACTGTCCCAAGTTGCATTCCCAAGCTTCTTGCAGTCTAGGATGGTTATCTGAGAATGTTGAAGGTTTTAAACCACAAAAGATTTCTGGTAAACCTAAAAGGTATATGGAGATAGTCTGAGGAACACTCAGTGGATGTGAAGGGACTCAGTGTTTTAGATGAGGAAGATGATATTATGCTCCTTGTAGCTCTGGTATCGGACAGCATGTCTTCAGGGACTTATGACAAATTCAAAAGCATCTTGGCAGAGGCCATAGAGTGCAGGAAGTGATGGGGACAAAATATAAAATCTAATATGAAGACATAAAGGATCCTATTGTAGGAGAGAAAAAAAAATGTTTTCCTTCTATTCTAGGTTCTTGGCTGAGATTCCCCTATAATAAAGGACAGATTAAGAGGAGAAAAACAAATATAAGTTTAATAATGTGTATACCTTCTTTACATGGGAGATGCACAGGAAAACTGGATGCTGTTGCAGTGAAAAGGAAAAAAAAGAGGAATGAGTTCCTCTTTCCCTTTCCTGAGAGTGAAGAAGATAAAGAGAACAGTGAGCAGGACTGAACATTCCTAGTTTTTTACTTTAACTGCTCCCAATTTTGCATGTCTGAAACTAAGTTTGCTTTTCTGCCCCCTAACTCTGCAGGAGCTACAATTCACATTCTTTCCTTTGACTCTATGCCAAATACATCCCTTATCTGCTGTTTACCCTTACAACAACCCTTTCCCTTGTAGTTACATATCAGAAAGAAGGCCGAACAGCCACCCAACTGCCAGACTCAATCATTGCGTTAGGGACGCCAGTTTATGACTGTATTGAAACAATGCAAGAGGAAGAAATCAAGATTCTGTCAACTTTGCTCCTCCTCATCGACTCCTGACTGCAAGCCTTTGCCTTATATAAGCCCCTAGATGGCTCATGGGGCAGGGGTGGCGGGGGGCACTGTTCTTGGAGCTTGAGCCTACTGTGTTCCTCCTCTGCTGGCTGAGAATTAAAGTCACCTTTCTATTTCCTCCATACTCTGTCTCCATATTCTTTGATTCAGCTCTGGTGGGCAGAGAAGGCCAAGATTTTGGCCAGCAAAAGTATCTCCCTCAAAACGTTCAAGCACCTTAAATATCATCTCCAGCAAAAGGCAAAGAAAGACACTGTGGAGGAGCGGTGGGGGAGCCATTTATGACAGTTTTTCAGGAAAAGCACAAAGAACAAGGGTAAAGTTGTTCTGCAGATGGAAGTCATTGTCTTCTCCACTGATAAGAGTTTCTAGGGATTTAGAGTCATTCTCTTTCTGGTGCAGAGTGAGATATCTTTACAAATGGAGACTTTCTTTACAAATGTCAATGTTTCTTACAAAAGTGACAACTTACACTTAAATTTCACAACTTTTCCAGTGTCTGCTTTCTTGAAAATAACCAGCTTAAAATGTCCTTATACCAAAGAGACATATATTGGGGGTGGCAAGTTCTGCTCTGCTATACCATCATCCACAGCATAAGTATACCAGAGGAAAAAAGATGATGAGGGTTAAAATCCATAATTTCCTCTCTAAATACTATGGACAGAAAGTTTGAAGTAGCTGAGTTTATCATAAATGTTCAGGCTTGTTTTCCTTCCTTTGCAAATTGGGAAACGGAAAATAAAGTGTGCCAAAATACAATCCAAATTATCTAAGTGTACACCAGACTTGATGATTTTAGTATCTGTAGTACCCTAAGGGAGGCCTGGTTTGCATTTCCAAAGAATTTTTGTGCAATGTACGCCTGCCTTAAGAACTAATACTAATGGATAGGAAGGGGTGTGAGTTAGTTTGAGGCCAAACCTGGACCTTCTGAGAGACAGGAGACCCCCAGAAGTCTTTCTTGATTTGCAAACAATGGGTTGTAGTGAGACTGAGTGGAAGAGCATTGCTTAATCCATCACATCCTCAGGGCTAACACAGCAACTCAGCATAAGGAAAAACACTAAGGATGGCTATGGGAAAATATCCAGAATGCCTCTATGTGACCTCTGGGTTGCTCCTGCAAGTACTAAACGACTTCTCAGAAAGGAAAAGACAGTTCCAGCTTAAGAGATAAGTGTGTTACCCGAAAGTCTGGGTTTTCCAGGAAGAAGTAAGAGTCCACATCTGAGCTAAAAAGCCCAGTAGATCCCTGGGTGAACAGTTAAAGGTTCTGGTCACAAATTCCTCACACCAATAAGCAACTCTCCAACAGCAGCTGGGTGCCCTCTAGTTTAACTCAACTCTGACACTAAGTGGAGATAGTGTCAGAACCCACAGGTTAAGGGATCAGTCCTAGAAAACTAGCCCCCACTCCTGCAGATGCTGTACACAGATAGGGTTGGGAGTCCCCAGAGAAAGAGAAGCAGGCATGGCTTTCCTGACGGAAGAGGGAAGTCACTTTTGGTCTAAGTCTTCTCTGGTGGCTCAGACAGTAAATAATCTGCCTGTAGTATAGGAGACCCAGGTTCAAACCTTGGGTCAGGAAGATCCTCTGGAGAAGGAAATGGCTACCTACTCCAGTATTCTTGCATGGAGAATTCCATGGACAGTACAGTCCATGGGATCACGGAGTTGGACACGACTGAGGGGCTAACACACTTTGGTCTAAGTCATTTTGTGATCTAAGCTTGGGCATCCTTGAATAGGTCTTGTAATTAAAGATCTTAAGGGAAAAAAGGAATGTGGGAACAAAGAAAAACAATCAAGAATCATAGTTCAGTGATAAAACAGAATTCTAGTATCTCCTCAATGAATGCACACAACAATCTGATACATATCTTTGAATTCTGCAGGAAGGAAGGCCCCATCCAGGTTGTTGATGTTCAGTCACTAAGTCGTGTCAGACTCTTTGCAACCTCAGAACTGTAGCACACCAGGTTATCCTGTCCTTCATTATCTCCCAGAGTTTGTTCAAAATCATGTTCATTGAGTCGGTGATGTCATCCAACCATCTGGCCCTGTGTTGTCCCTTTCTCTTGCCTTCAGTCTTTCCTAGCATCAGGGTCTTTTCCAGAGTTGGCTCTTTGCATGAGGTGGCCAAAGTACTGGAGCTTCAACTTTAGCACCACTCCTTTCAATGAATATTCAGGGTTGATTTATTTTAGGATAGACTGGTTTGATTTCCTTGCTGTCCAAGGGACTCTCAAGAGTCTTTTCCAGCACCACAGTTAGAAAGCACTAATTTTTTGGTGCTCAGCTTTCTTTATGGCCCAACTCTCACATCCGTACATGGCTACTGGAAAAACCACAGCTTTGACTACCTGGACCTTTGTCAGCAAAGTGATGTCTCTGGTTTTTAACACACTGTCTAGCTTTGTTATAGCTCTCCTTCCAAAGAGCAAGTGTCTTTTAATTTCATGGCTACAGTCACTGTCCACAGTGATTTTGGAGGATGTTAACTACATACTGAGAGTCTGGACTAGGCAGAACTTGAAGACTGATGATATTGACTTTTACTGACCCTTGTGACTTCAATCACCTAAAAGCTTGGGCTCTGTCAACCTTTGCCCAGTTCTATGCTGAATTCTTCTCTGCTCAAGCCTCTGTATGAATATGTATGCACCACTCAAACCCCTTTATGAATATGCACCTAACCTTACCTTAAAAATTCCCCAATTTTGCTGGTGGGGGAGGAGACACTGCTTTGGAAAAGATCCACAGTATTCTCTTTACTTGCTGTAAGAAATCAATCCTTCCTTTTCCTGCTCTTTGACTGGGTTTTGTCTTTTGGACTGACACCCACTAAGAAGTGAACCAGTTTTCTGGTGATCATGCCAGTGCTAAGTCTAGGTTATCACCTGTGGTTCTGACTGACTGGCTATACACTGAAGCTTCCAATGACCCCCTTCTTGGGCTCCATTAATTTACTAGAGCAGGTCATAAACTCAGGGAAATATTTTATTTACTGTATCACTAGTTTATTATAAAAGGATGTAACTCAGGACAGCCAGATGGAAGTGATGCACAGGGCAAAGTATGAGGAAAGGGTGGGGAGATTCCATGATGCTCTAGAAGCAGCACTCTCCATGTCTTCATCAATCCAGAAGCTCTCTGAACTCCATCCTTTTGGGGTTTTTATGGAGGCTTTATTGCACAGGCAGGATTAATTAAATGCTTAGCCATTGGTGATTGATTCAACCTCTGGTCCCTCTTCCCACAGCAGATGTCAGGGTGGTGAGACTAGAAGTTCCAATGTTTTAATCACATGATTGGTTCCCCTGGCAACCAGCCTCCATCTTTACGTGTAGTTCAAAATGAAAGTGAAAGCTGCTCAGTTGTGTCCGACTCTTTGTGACCCTACGGACTATACAGTCTGTGGGATTCTCCAGGCCAGAATACTGGAGTGGGTACAGCGTTTCCCTTCTCCAGGGGATCTTCCCAACCCAGGGATCGAACCTAGGTCTCTCGTGTTGAAGGCGAAATCTTTACCAGTTGAGCCACAACTGAAGTAGTTCAAGGGTTAACTTATTAATGTAACAGAAGACACTTTTATTGCTTTCATCACTTAGGAAATTCTAAGGGTTTTAGGAGCTTGTACCAAACAGAGACAACAACCACACATGTATTTTTTTATTATAAATCACAATAGCACAGAAATGGTAGAGCATTTTTTCCATGACAGCTGAAGCTCTCATTTTATCAATACCATAGATCCTACTCTCTGTATTCCCTTAAAAAAAGGCAAAACCAAAAATTATGTAATAACCTATAACCATCAAGAAAACATGGTCAGTGATATGGAAGGTGAGGATTAGGAGGTCACTGTGGCCCTAAGAGACTTCAGGAATAGGGTCAACATAATATTGAGACAGCCTGAGTGTTGTCCTTATCTATGTTTCTTTTGAGTCAGACAGTTAACACCAAGAGAGACCAAAACTCTCGCATAGAGGAGAGCATGATCAGAATTTGTGTTTTGAAATCAGACTATTGTACGTGCACTTTTCAAAGACAACACTCTATGCAGGCTTTCTCAAGCCTATTTAAGATTGAACCCTACTGTAGAAATAAAATCTTTCAACAGAAAAAGAAAGACTGAACATTACTATTACCAGAATTAAAATTTCTTTGTTGAGGTAAGAGAAAGATGAAGCAAGTGCTGAAAGGTGCAGTCTTCTGGGAGAAACAAATGTTGACTTACAATGGAAGAAGTTGAGAATATTCTCTCTGAGTACAAGGAGTTGTAAATGGTATCCAGGATCTAGGTGACCTAGATGATTAAAGTGGCCAGGGGTGTTATACTATATCAGTCAGTCAGTACAGTCACTCAGTTGTGTCCAACTCTTTGCAACCTCATGGACTGCAGAACGCCAGGCCTCCCTGTCCATCACCAACTCCCAAAGTTTACTCAAACTCATGTCCATAGAGTCAATGATGCTATCCAACCATTTCATCCTCTGTCGTCCCCTTCTCCTCTCGCCTTCAATCTTTCCCAGCACCAGGGTCTTTTCAAATGAGTCAGTTCTTTGCATCAGGTTGCCAAAGTATTGGAGTTTCAGGTTAAACATCAGTCCTTCCAATTAACATTCAGGACTGATTTCCTTTAGGATGGACTGGTTGGATCTCCTGGCAGTCCAAGGGACTCTCAAGAGTCTTCTCCAACACCACATTTCAAAAGCATCAATTCTTCAATGCTCAGCCTTCTTCACAGTCCAACTCTCACATCCATACATGACCACTGGAAAAACCATAGTGTTGACTAGACAGACCTTTGTTGGCAAAGTAATGTCTCTGCTTTTTAATATGCTGTCTAGGTTGGTCATAACTTTTTTCCCAAGGAGTAAAGTGTCTTTTAATTTCATGGCTATAGTCACCATCTGCAGTGATTTTGGAGCCCCCAAAAAGAAAGTCAGCCACTGTTTCCCCATCTATTTGCCATGAAGTGATGGGACCAGATGCCATGATCTTAGTTGTCTGAATGTTGAGCTTAAGCCAACATTTATCACTCTCCTCTTTTACTTTCATCAAGAGGCTCTTTAATTCTTCTTTTTCTGCCATAAGGGTGGTGCCATCTGCATATTTGAGGTTATTGATATTTCTCTCAGCAGTCTTGATTCCAGCTTGTGCTTATCCAGCCCAAAGTTTCGCATGATGTACTCTGCATATAAGTTCAATAAGCAGGGTGACAATATACAGCCTTGACACACTCCTTTTCCTATTTGGAACCAGTGTGTTGTTCCATGTCCAGTTCTAACTGTTGCTTCCTGACCTGCATACACATTTCTCAGGAGGCAGGTCAGGTGGTCTGGTATTCTCATCTCTTTCAGAATTTTCCACAGTTTATTGTGATCCACACAGTCAAAGGCTTTGGCATAGTCAATAAAGCAGAAATAGATGTTTTTCTGAAAGTCTCTTGCTTTTTCAATGATCCAGCGGATGTTGGCAATTTGATCTCTGGTTCTTGTGTCTTTTCTAAAATCAGCTTGAACATCTGGAAGTTCACGGATCATGTATTGTTGAAGCCTGGCTTGGAGAAATTTGAGCATTACTTTGCTACAGTGTGAGATGAATGCAATTGTGTAGTAGTTTGAGCATTCTTTGGCATTGCCTTTCTTTGGGATTGGAATTAAACTGACCTTTTCCAGTCCTGTGGCCACTGCTGAGTTTTCCAAATTTGCTGGCATAGTGAGTGCAGCAATTTCACAACATCATCTTTTACAATTCGAAATAGCTCACCTGGAATTCCATCACCTCCACAAGCTTTGTTTTTGTGATGCTTCCTAAGGCCCACTTGACTTCACATTCCAGGATGTCTCACTCTCGTTGAGTTATACTATCCACAGGTTATTTAAAATTTTATACAAGAAAATGAGGAAGATACAAAAAAAGGAAAGATATTCCATGCTTATGGATTGAAAGAATTAATATCACTAAAATGTTCATACTACCCAAAGTAATCTATAAATTCTCCACAATCCCTATCAAAATTCCAATGGCATTATTCCCAGAACAGAATAATTCTAACATTTGTATGGCATCACAAAAGATCCTGAATAGCCAAAGCAATCTTGAGAAAGAACAAAGCTGGAGGCTATCACACTCCTAATTTCAAACTTTAATACAAAGTGACAGCAATTAAAAAGTATAGTATTGGCATAAAAACAGACACAGAGATCAGTGTAACAGACTTGAAAGCCCAGAAATAATTTCACACATATGTGGACAATTAATTTATGACAAAGGAGACAAGAATATACAGTGGAGAAAGGACAGCCTCTTTAATAATAAGTAGTGCTAGGAAAATTGGACAGCTCCACAAAGAAGAATGAAACTAGATCACTACCTTACATCATACACAAAGAAATAACTTGAATGTAACATTTGAAACCATAAAATTTGGAGATGAAAACAGAGGCAGTGAATGCCGTGACAATGGTCTTAGCAATGTTTTTGTGGATCTGACTCCAAAGACAAGGGATATAAAAGCAAAAATAAAGAAGTGAGACTATAAGTTAATGTTCAACATATATAAAGAACTAATACAACCAACAACAAAAAACCAAACAGCCTGAGTAAAAAATGGGCTGAGGATCTAAGCAGACATTTTTTCCAAAAAGACATCCAAATGGCCAACAGATACATGAAAGGATGCTCAACATCAGTACTAGGGAAATGCAAATCAAAGCCACAGTGAGAAAGCAGCACATTCCTGTTAGACTGGTAATCATAAAAAAAAAAAAAAAAAACAAAGACAAGAAATAACAAGTGTTGGGAAAGGATGTGGAAAAAGGAACTCTAGTACATTGTTGGTGGGAATGTAAATTAGTATAGCCATTGTGAAAAACAGCATGGAGAATCTTCAAAAAATGAAGACTAGAACTACCACTTGATCCAGCTATTTCAATTCTGTGTATGTACATGAAGAATAAGAAAATACTAATTCAAATATATATAGATATATGCACCACTGCTCATGTTCACTGCAGTTTTATTTACAATAGCCAAGATATGGAAACAGCCTAAATGTCCATCATGTATGAATGGATTAAGAAGATCTGCTGTATATAGAGAGAATGGAATACTACTCAGCCATAGAAAAGAATGAAATCTTGCCATTTGTGACAACATGGATGAACCTTATGGATATTGTGTTAAGTGACATAAGTCAAGTCAAATGCAGAGAGATACCATATGATTCCATTCATATGTGGAATGTAAAAAAAAATACAAAATAAACAAATTGGTTTTTTTGTGTGTTAAGTGACATAACTCACTTATACTCATAGATACAGAGAACAAACTCAGATACAGAGAACAGAGTGGTTACTAGTAGGGGAGGGAGCTGGGAAGTGGCAAAATGGATAAAGGGTGTCAAATGTATGGTGATGGATGGTAATTAGACCTTTGGTGTCCATCACCTTAATAGAGTACACAGATGTCTAATTATAATGTATACCTGAAAATTACATAATATACTAATTTTACTTAAAAGAATTCTATATACATATGCAGATGAGTACACACACATATTTTACATGTATTATTTAAAATGTTAGTTCCAACACTAACTCAGGTTCAGATATCAATGCACAGTCTGAGCGTGGTCAGCTGGCACTCAAGGAGGAAAGTCAGACACAAGAGGCAGCTACTAAAAATACCTTTGTTCCCTGTTTTTCACTCAACAAACTAGACTTTGCAAAGTAACATATTAAGTGCCAGAAATGGAATTTTATTGGTGAAATCAGCACTCTGTCTAGAATGATGTGTTTTTGTAAATGGACTCGCATAGGTGAAATAAAAAGTAATTAAGGTTTATGGATTGGCTGAATCTAGTGTGGAAGACACTGTACACCTCTGCACAAAGAGTTTTGAAGAATCTAATGAGGTTGGTAGACTTACGCTTTGGAATCGAGCCCAAGAACATTTCTCTTGCTACTCGTTTAAGAACATAAACTTGGCTGCACATTAGATGTATTTGGAATGCTTTTTAAAAGCTGCAAATGCTCAAGCCACACCTCAGAACAATTAAATCAGAATCCTTGGGGAAGCAGTCTAGCATTCAGGGTATTTAAAGCATCCTAGGTGATTGCCATGTATACCCAAGTTTGAGAACCACAAGTCTGAGAGGATATATAGTTATGATCACTATAATGTTTATAGATTACAGCCTCTGTAGTGGTTTTGGATCTGTCTGGGGTGAAACTTTCATGTTAGGAGGTAGCTGAAGTACCTAGAGGAAAAGAATTCTGGACTTAATGGAACCTATATAATAGCTATATGAACTGTTTTATGTCTGCTTGATAATGAAGGTTTGATTACTCTATGTCTGTTTATATGGCAGCATTTGTTCTAAGACTTAAGTTATCCTGACAGAAAAGTTTAAGAGGAAGCAATTATTCTTATCCAACTTTTGGGCAGCACTCTCTGTCAAAAATAAACTAAGGGTTGGGCAAAAACCAAATTGGTCTAAGTCAGATTGCAGTGGGTGCCGGGGATGTAATCTGTTACCCATCCAACCACAAGCTGTTTTGTTGCTATTCATACAGATAGTCACTATTTTAGGATACTAAATTCTGGACAAAGACTATTTTCATCAAAGAGTAGGTACATTAGATAAATAATTTATCTCTAATCAGGAAAGCAATACTGTCCTAGGGTAGAGAAATATTTATTGGATATAGTCACCAACCACAGGAGGGCAAACATGTCCCTATCTTCTTGCCTCTGTAACTGAACAAAATTTTGAACTTGATCTTTCATTTCAACTCAATGGTAGAAAATCTAATCTTTCAAATTCAAGGTACATTCAGTTAATTTCTTGTTTTCCCTTTCCTTCTATTTGTTCTGAAGTGATCCGTATTCCAGGGGGATTTATAAAAAATTGGCATTTGGGATGGATGAATAGATGGATGGATAGATAGGTAGATAGATAATGCATAACTTAATATTAGAACTAAGAACCCATGCTGGCTTTGGCTGAGATTTGCAATCTTAATCAATTTTAATGACTGACATCTATCAACTACCTCTGTGGCTCAAATGCCTGTATTCTCAAATGCCCATTTTACTGCAAGCTATATGTGCTTTCATTTTCCTATCATTTTGAGGGTTCAAAGTCTCCAGGCTACTCTTACTTGTTTTTATATTCCTCTGAAGGGAAGATACCATTTCAGATGCTCTCTGATCTACTACATTGAGGAACATGCACTTCAACTTGCTACTCTAGATTTCAGATGGTGGAGTGGCTCTGGGACTTCTCCAGGGGCCTTTTACTAACCTCTCTTTATGTTTGGGTCCCTTTAACTCTGTCTAGATTTCTCACATGCACCAAACCCTGATACATAACCCTGGAATATTTAATCCACAATTTAACTCCCTTGATCAGCTCTGACAAATGCATGGGTTCTTTATCTGCCCGTAGCCAGGAAACTGTTCTCACATCCTCATACAGTCTTTTGAGTTAAATGCATATAGCATAAACTCTAGGTCTGTTTACTTCAAGGTTGAGTTTCCTGGCATTCCAAAATGTCAGGTTTTCACAACTTGTGTGTTCTATGAGTTTATAAAATCTACTCAGAAACTTACTCGACTTCTTCAGTTCCCAGAGGAGCTAACCTTTTCCTGACTCTTGGAATACTGGCAACCCAACTGGGTGGCATGCTGAAGATTGTTAAAAATAACAGAAAAAAGAAAAACCTTGGCTATTGTCAAAATATTGCTTCCTGCCATATCCATATGGAGAAGGCAATGGCACCCCACTCCAGTACTCTTGCCTGGAAAATCCCATGGACAGAGGAGCCTGGTGGGCTGCAGTCCATGGGGTCGCTAAGAGTCGGACACAACTGAGCGACTTCACTTTCCCTTTTCACTTTCATGCATTGGAGAAGGAAATGGCAACCCACTCCAGTCCTCTTGCCTGGAGAATCCCAGGGATGGGAGAGCCTGGTGGGCTGCCGTCTATAGGGTCGCACAGAGTCAGACATGACTGAAGTGACTTAGCAGCAGCAGCAGCAGCCCTACCTGTAACAAAGACTTGTACCTTTGAATGACTGGGATAGAAATCGGTTACAATTTATCAGAATATCTGCATTAGCTTGTG
>SJXQ01007309.1:0-40361 GCA_006408695.1 Aepyceros melampus | reverse complement strand
TTGTGTTTAACGTGACTTCTAATAAGAAAACCAAAGCTCTGATATACTAAATGACATGTCTGAGATCACAGTGCTAATTAATTAGCAATACTGGGAACAGAAATGTGCAGTGTTTTCCTGTTGCTGGAAGCTCTAAACCTGGACAGGAGAAACAGAAAGTGGCTTCTAGCTGTAAAAAGAAAACCAAAAACCAAAAACCAAAAAAAAAAAAAAAAAAACCACCCAGATACTTCAATTAAATAGGAGACCAAAAGGAAACTCTCATGTCTTACGAGAACTATACAGTCTGACAGGTAGAAAGAAAAAGATATGCTTTTTCTTGGAAGGACTCAGCCAATGAAACGCCCTGGGTATTTGTTGACTATGGCTCCCCCAACTTCCTTTCTTCTTCTATAAAAGCATCACCTCTCCTTGCCAGGTGAGCACTTGAACAAGGCTCACTATGGGTGCAGGCATCAAATTGCAATTCTGTGCTGATCCTGAATAAATTCATCTTCACTGGAGAAAGATTTGGCAGTCTATTTGCTTTTGGTCAATGCAGCTAGCTCAGTATCAATGATTCACAAACATGGCTTGCACTAGAATCAACCATAGAGCTTTGGCAAAATACATACGACTCTTCTAGAGCAAGCATGCAGGTTTACCAGGCCTGGGTTAGGTTCTATGCCTCTGTATTTAAAAACAAACTCCACAGATAATTTCTATGCTTTGTAAAAGAAACAAAGCTCAAGAGCATGTGTAATATGCATCTAATCAGCCTCAAATGTTACCTTCCCCAGACATTCCTTCCAGGAGCTTTTTCCTGGTCTCTTCCTGCTCCTAAAGCTATATGTAAAAGAATGAAATTAGAACACTCTCTAACACCATACATAAAAAGAAACTCAAAATGGATCAAGAACCTAAATGTAAAACCAGATACTGTAAAACTTCCAGAGGAAAACATAGGCAAAACACTTTGACATAAATTGCAGCAATATATTTTTGGATCTATTTCTTAGTGTAATGGAAATAAAAATAAACAAATGGAACCTAATTAAACTTAAAAGCTTTTGCATAGCAAAGGAAACCAAAACAAAAAGACAATCTACAGACTAAGAGAAAATATTTGTAAATTATGCTACCAACAAGGGATTAATTTCTGAAAAACACACACAGCTCATACAGGTTAATATCAAAAAACAAATAAACCAATCAAATAATAGGCAGAAGACCTAAACAGACATATCTCCAAAGAAGACATACAAATAGCCAACAGGCACATCAAATGATGCTATATATTTCTGATTATTGGAGAAATACAGATGAAAACTACAATGAGGTATCACTTCACACCAGTCAGAATGGCATCATTAAAAAGTCTACAAATAATAAATGCTGGACAGGGTATGGAGAAAAGGGAACCCTCCTACAACTGTTGGTGGGAATGTAAATTGGCGCAGCCACTATGGAGAATAGTAGGGAGGTTTCTTAGAAAAGTAAAAACAGAGTTGCCATATGATCCTGCAATCCCACTCCCAGGCGTATCTCCAGAAGAAACTAATTCAAAAAGATACAGATACTTCAACGTCTACAGCAGCACTATTTATAATAGCCAAGACATGGAAGCAACCTAAATGTCCACTGTCAGATGAATGGATTAAGCAGATACACACACACACACACACACACACACACATGCATACATAATGGAATATTACTCAGCCATAAGAATGAAATAATGCCAGCTGCATCAACATGGATAAACCTAGAGATTATTATACCAAGTGAAGTAAGCCATACAAAGACAAATATCATATTATATGATAGTATGTACCATATTATATACCACTTATATGTGGAATGTTAATAAATGATATAAATGAACTTCTTTTCCAAAACAGAAGGAGACTCACAGATTTAGAAAACAAACTTATGGTTACCAAAGGGGATGTACGGGGTGAGGTGGGGGAAAGGGCAGGGAGATGCATTAGGAGTTCGGGATTAACATATATACACTACCATACATAAAACAGGTAATCAACAAGGACCCACTGTATAGCACAGAAAGTGAAAGTTGCTCAGTTGTGTCCAACTCTTTGTGACCCCATGGGCTGTATAGTCCAAGGAATTCTCTGGGCCAGCTGGCATGGGTAGCCTATCCCCTCTCCAGCCGATCTTTCTGACCCAGGAATTGAACCAGGGTCTCTTTCATTGCAGGTGGATTCTTTACCAACTGAGCTATCAAGGAAGCCCCATATAGCACAGAGAACTATACTTAAAATCTTGTAATAGCCTATAATGGAAAACAATCTGAAAAAAAAAATACATGTATGTGAACATTAATACATATATAAATATATATACATACATCCAAATCACTTTGCTGTCACTCGAAATTAACACAACATAGTACATTAACTACACTTCAGTTTTAAAAAAGAAGAAAGATCGAATGGGAGGCAACTTAGGTAGACATCAAGTCTGATATAGGCACAGCTTGAGGCAGTGGTTTTAATACTGTTGTGTGCTTCAGGATCATCTAAGATGCCTGTTAAAGATGCACTTAGCAGGTGCCACTTCCAAGTTGACTGAATTGCTTTATGGACACTTGTAATAGGTAATTAATAAACGAGTATATGCTAGAATCTGAGCTGAAGACTGCTTTTATTATAACCTGGAAGTGAGGCTTTTGGGGCTAGTCAACTCTTACTCATTTCAAATCTTTTGGCTGCTCTTGTGTATCTATCAAAAATAATCAATAGATGTGTATGACCAAGTTGGTCAGGTTTAGGTAAGCACTTATTTACCCAAGTGTTTGTTTCCAGCATTTGAAACAGCCTTCCTTTGGAGGCAGCACACAGTCTGTTTTCTGGTCCTGGCTTTGGAATACAGTCTGGCAGTGAGTAGGAAGTGAGCCTTACTCGTCTGTTGGGGTTTTGGCAGGATGGCATGTAAAGACAATGCCCAAAGTATTTCTGAGCCTGCTCAGAGAAATACCAACACTTCCACATCTACAAAATAAGCTGTGATGCGTAGTTGCTAAGTGTTGAGTTTGAAGGCACTGAATTTGCTGACTGATAACTGCCTGTTTAGAGAACAGAACATACCTGCCAAGCACAATCTGCCACTCAATAATTTCCAGGGAACACAGATGGCAGGAGTATTTGGACCTTTACAGCTCTGGTGACTGAGAGAATTTGTCTATAGTTTAATTACTTTGCAGGTAAAACAGAGGACAGATGTAGCCCACTAGGTCCATCCACAGGATGAGCCTGGGTATTGGCCCAAACCATCCTTCCTTGGCTCCTTGCATAAATCCCTGGGAACGTGGAGAAAAGATTCCAGAAATCTGTGTTGGTGAGGTCTGCAGCCTGCATTGCCAGACAAGGCTGGTGAGAACCACTAGGAGAACACCTGTCAGGATAATTATCAGGGCAGGCTGCCCACCAACAGATTGACATCCAGCCAAAGGAAAACATGAGAGAATGGGCCAGAGTGGGGAATGGGAGGAACAGGCAGAGAAATAAAGCAGAAGAAGAACTGGAAGATGAAACTGCAAAATTAAGGTGATCCTGGCAAGACACTAAGGAAATTCTACTTTGGCCAGGAACAGCCTACCTCCTGATTCACTTTGCTGTCTGCTCGAGATCCAGAGAAGCCTAAAGATAATGGAGAAGTCCAAAAACACAAAAGAAGTGAAAGCTAAAAAGCGTGAAAAGGAAACAAAACACAAAAAATACTTTCGAATGGAAAAAAATGCCATCCCCTTTGTGACAGGTTTTATTCACAGAAGTGACAGCGACATAACTGTCTTGTTTACATATTTACCCCTCATTGCACTCTGCAAGCTTTGAATGGAGGCAGCATGTGATATTTATTGTGGAATTTCTGGCACAAGGCATAATGTTTACAAACGGTAGGTGTTTGTTGAATGAATGATCATAGTGAAATGTTTCTGCTTAAGTGGAAGGGTGGAGGACAGCAGGAGATGAGATATGGATTCTATGGGCACATGTAATTAACACTCATATTTTAGAAATTGCATCCCTTTGTTCCCTTATTATTTCTTTCCTCTGTCACTTATTTATTTCCTTCCCTTTCCACATTTCTTTCTGTCCCTGCTCGTTCATTTCTTTCC
The DNA here is from genome assembly GCA_006408695.1 of Aepyceros melampus. Classification (NCBI taxonomy): domain Eukaryota; kingdom Metazoa; phylum Chordata; class Mammalia; order Artiodactyla; family Bovidae; genus Aepyceros; species Aepyceros melampus. Next base: position 36,244 of record SJXQ01007309.1, on the reverse strand, counting down.
TTCCTTTCCTCCCCTCTTCCCTCCCTTCTGAAACTGAGGGAACTGAGGCTACAAAGGGCTAGTTGACGTTTCCAATTTCCTCCATGAAGGTGACGATAGAGTTGGGGCAAAGATAATTCCACTCATCACCCAAGCCAGGTCTCTTGTCTCCACATCACACACACGCCCTCTAGTTTAGATTTATGTACAATTGAAGAGAGCCAAGCTGTCACCATGACACTGAATGAAGCTCCTAATTACTCTCTCTGCATTGCTCTGAAATTATGACATCTACAGAAATTAGTGGCACTTCAACTCTGCTGTATTTCAGGCATAGGAAATGCTTGGCGGTGATGGCCATTAAGAGGACAGACATGAGGGATAGGAAACAAATTTTGTTAATAAGTATGTGTCAGAAAGCACAATACGTGTAGACGATCTGCACAATAGATGTTTTCAAAAATTGACTGCTCTGAATTGCAATTACTATCATGAGCTTTGTCACACTTCAGCTGTATCCTCACAACACTCAAATTAAATGAAAATATGAAAAATCTGCCAGTTCCTATTTGTTTGAGTATACCATTCCATAAATGTACGTGGTGTTTTTCTAGCTAAATCCATCTGTTATTTTGGTATTGTGTAGACATATCCACAATTCTAATTTTATTTTTGTATTGCCTCTGAATATTTCAGGGGGCAGAAGACTTTAATTCTCTTAGCCTCTCAGTAACCTGGAAACAATAGTAACTTAGCCATAGTTTTACTCACTAATATTAAAACTAGTAATGGACACCCTTCCACTGTTTCATGGAGGATTAAGAGAACACGTTAAATGGCATTCAATGCATAGAGGAAGTTTTCCAAGGGCTAGCAAAAAACATCATTCATTTTATTTTTTAAGGGGAGTGAAATGGTGATGGTTGCTGAGAGCATAGGAAGTAGTATGAGGAATCAACCAACTTTACTTGTCCTCATGCATATTCTTACTTTTGCTCAGAACTAATGAGCCCTGATTCTGCTCAGCAGAATCATTGCACCTGAAGTTCTACTGAGATTCTGCTCTAGCGTTGATTTTTTTTCTCTCTTGCCTTTGCATCTTCTATTTAAATTTACTTTCTCATCTATGCTTTGCTTATTAGAAATTTTGCTTCAGGGGAACAGCTTTCATTTTTTATTCTTTTACTTTAGCAATGATTATTACTTGATGTAGTTTAATTTCAAGGATTGGAAGGGAAGAAGGCATGGGCAGGTAGGGTTAATTTGGGGCCACCAGCTCATGAATCAGTTAAGTCCTTGGTGAGTAATAACCAAGAAAGCCATGACTAATAAACAAAAACATAATACTGCTTTTGTTTGTGTATATATGACATAGAATTATTTTAATTTTTACTGGCTATTTAAAAATATGAGAGAGACTTCCCTGGTGGTCCAGTGGTTAAGAATCTACCTTCCTATGCAGGGGATGTGGATTCGATTACTGGTCAGGGAAATAAGATCACACATGCTGCAGGGAAGCTAAGCCTGTGTGCTGCAAACTACTGAGTCTTTGTGCCACAACCAGATGGAAGCCCATGAGCTGCAATGAAAGACCCTGTGTGCAATAATGAAGACCCAGTGCAGCCAAAAATAAATAAATAAATACATTTAAAAAAAGATAAATGAGGTTAACTTTTTTCTAAGTACTGGAACTTTAGAATAAGTTTTATCAAAGAAAATATCCTTTGATATCTGCCCAATATCCTTCAGTTTTCTCCTTCATTGGATGGGAAGTGCTAAAACTGCTAAACCCGCCCCCCACCAAAAGAGAGAGAGAGAGAGAAAACAAAATGAATATTATAGAAAAAGTAGGTAGCTGAAGACAATTTACTGACATCATCTGCCTTACAAATTGTTATCACCTGAAATAAAGAGAACAAAGCAAAGCTGAATCTTGAGTACTGGAAGAGATAAAAATCCACACACCACTGTGCACCATGGCAAAGCTGAATGAGACATTGGGGAGAGGGTGGATGGAGTCAGCTTGCAAAGTTTTGTTGGGCTTTTCCAGGGTTGAACATAAAGTTGTCCTGAGAGAAGCTAATGTGCCATAAATCCCTGTATCTGATTGGATTTGGAAAATTACCCCTGAGCATACATGGAGGTTTCCTTTGACTAAATAGATTTAGGGCTTGTTAATACATTTCAGTTAAGCCTTTTCTAATGGACATCTGGGATTACTTCAGAGATTAAACTGTGATTCCATAGATGGAAATCAACTTCTCTTTGAATGGTATACTTATCAGACTTAAATGAACTTTAGGTTAAACATTTTTCCTCTCCCAAAGTCTAAGAACTTCTGAAAATGTTTTTTCTTCTGTTGTTTTTTCTTTATCCAACATGAGTTTGCAGTTTTTCTTTTCTAAATTAATTTTTATTGGAGTATAGTTGATTTACCATGTTGTCCTACTTTCTGCTGTACAGCAAAGTGATACGCACACACACACACATTTAGATACATCTCCACTCTTTTTAGATTCTATTTCCATATAGGTTGTTACAGAGAATTGAGTAGAGTTCCCTGTGCTACCTAGGAGTTTCTCACTAGTTATCTATTTTAGATACAGCAGTGTGTGTATGTCACATGCATTGTATGTGTATTTAACACTTTATTAACTTGTGACTTTTGGGTTTCCTATGATATGAAACAATAAAACTCATCTTAACTCAATAACTTCCTGTTTTTTATTTTGTTTGTTTTTGGCTTATTTTTGGCTTTTATATAATCCTACAGTTTTAAATACTAAAGACTTTGAAGCAACTTGTTAAACCCATAGACCGTGGATTTAGATGGCCTTGATGCACACCCCATTCCTACTACTGACTGGAAAGGCACCATTAGGCCACCATCTTTTTCAGTTTTCTTATTTGGTAAATTGGGAGAGGGAAGTAGTATGTGGATTCTTCATTGATAGAGTTGTGAGAATTTTATCATACAAATCTTCCTTGACTCAATGGGGTTATGCTCCTATAAACCCATCAAAAGCAGAAAATATCATAAACTGAAAATGCGTTGAATGTGCCTTATCTACCAAACATCAGAGTTTACCCTAGCTTACCTTAAACATACCCAGAACACTTACATTAGCCTATAGTTAGTCAAAATCATCTAACAGAAAGCCTGTTTCATAAGAAAGTGTTACTAACTCATGTGATTTCTTGAATAATATACTGGAAGTAAAAAGAAAATGGATGGATGGGTACAGAAAGATTATGAGTACATTGGTGATTCACCTTCATGATGGCATGGATGACTGGGAGCTCTGGCTTGCTCTCACTGTCTGGCATCACAAGAAAGTATTGTTGGACACATTCCTAGTCTGAGAAATATATAAAAATTCAATTTCAAAGTATAGTTTCTATCAAATGTGCATAGCTTTTGCACCATCATAAAGTCAAAAGACCCTAAGCTGAACCACCATAAACCGGGACTGTCTGTACTCCAGGTGTCAAGCTCATAGTAAACAATAAAAGTCAACTATTATAATTATTATATAATTAGTATATAAAACTAATTTCTCTTCTCTCAGTGACTTGATTCTTATCATAAAACACAAGTGGATATTTAGGACTGATATCAATGAGATGGCAGGATAAGAACTCTCAGATCTTGTTCCAACTGACTTACCAACAATATACGGTCCAGAAAGCCTTTATGAGAAATCCAGAGACCAGTGAAGATGACTGAGTACACCAGGAAAGGGTAAAGCCAAGAATAGTCACATTGAAATGGGTAAGAAAAACTGTTGCATTTCACCCACGAGAGCCCTTCTCCAAAGCCAGCATGATTTGGGGTGACTGGAAGAAAACACTGAATTCAGTGCTTCTTTGGAGGGTAAGAGAGGAGTGGAACATATGCCCAGTGTTCCAGCCACTCAGGGGGCTGCCTGAGGGACTGGCTTCTGTCTCCCTTGACTAGGAGTGCTGATGGGGACTTAGCTTACTTTTGAAGCCTGGGCACTGCTGAGAAGAAAGTAGAGCCTGGTGGCTTATTGCAGGACCAAAGCACCCAGAGATCCATAACAGACAATGGAGAGAACATGACATTACAAGATCCTAAAAAACAAACTGGAAAATCTGTATAGCTGGGAAATTGCATGAACAAGCAGAAGAAAAGACACAGTGTCAGAAAATGCTGAGGAGGGCCCTAGAATCTAAAGCCAAGTTGACTGGTGAAGGTTTTCTATACAAAGCCAGTCCATAAAGACTAGAAAAGTTGATGTTTCTTTGTTTCCAATACCCAAATTCCAGCAAAAACCAACCGGGCATTTGAAGACACAGGAAAACATGGCTCAACTAAAATAAATAAAATAAGTAAATCAATCAATTTCCAGAAACTAACCCCAAAGAAACAGACATCTATAATTAATCAACAAAGAATTCAAAATAATTGTATTTTGGAAATGCAATGAACTTCTGTCAAAAACAAAAACACAGAAAATAACATGTTGGTGAGGATGTAGAGAAATCAGAGCCCTTGTATACTGTTGATCGGAATGTAAAATGGTGCAGCAGGTATGGAAAACAACATGGAGGTTCCTGAAAAAACTAGCAACAGAATTCTCATGTGATCCAGGAATCCTACTTCTAGGTATGCAGGAAAAAGAACTGGAAACAAGTTCTTAAATAGATATCTGCACACTCATATTCATTATAGCATATTGTCAATAGCCAAGAGGTGGCTATCCATGAGAGATAGGAAAATGTGTCATATACACACAATGAAACATTATTCTCCCTTAAAAAAGGTGAAGATTGGGCTTCTCGGGTGGCTCAGTAGTAAAGAATCTGCCTACTGATGCAGGGGACACGGGTTCATTCCTGATCCTGGAAGATCCCATATGCTGTGGAGCAGCTAAGCCCATGTGCCACAACTATTGAGCCCTGGCTCTAGAGCCCGGGAGCCACAACCACTGAAGCCCATGCACTTTAGAGCCTGTGCTCCACAACAAGAGAAACCAACGCAATGAGAAGCCTGCACACCACAACCAGAGAATAACCCCTGCCCTCCCAAACTAGAGAAAGCCCATGTGGAGCAATGAAGATCCAGCACAGCCAAACATAAATAAATAATTTTTTTAAGGTGAAAATCCCATCCTACGCCACAATATGGATGAACCTTATGGATACCATACTAAGATAAATGAGCCAGTCACGAGAGGACAATTACCGCATGATTCTACTTACATGTGATATCCAAATTGGTTAAATTCTTAAAAAATAGAATCACAGTTGCCAAGAGCTAAGGGTACGGGGAACAACGGAGTTGTCTTTCATTAAAATCAAGACATTGTACCCCAAATGGAGTTGTTCATCATAAGCTCCATGTTACCAAACCAAGACTTAACTGAATTGCTGTTTCAGCTCTCCCAAAAAAAGGAATCTAAACCAGTCACTCATGAATCACCTAATTAGTACTTGTTAGATAATGTGCCTAATAGACCCCTGCCATTGTCTAAAGGAAAGTGACCTTGGAATAATAAGCCCACTTTTTTTTTTCCTGGTCTAGTATAACTCCCTTGATCCCACTCCTCTCTGCCTAAAAAGTCTTTCGTTCTGTACAGTTTCTCAGAGCTTCTTCCTATCTGCTAGACTGAAGGCCACCTGATTTGCGAATCATTGAATGAAACCAGTAAGATCTTTAAATTTTACTCTATTGAATTTCACTTTTTAATACTTTCCATGGGTGGTTTCAGTTTTACAAAATGAAAATTTTCTACAGATCGGTTGCACAACGTGCTTAGAGTTAACACTGCTGTACCTGTACTATACACTTAAAAATGGCTAATATTTTAAATTTAGTTAGGTGTCTTAACAAAAAATTTTCACAAAGAGTGAGCTCTAAAAAATTAATACTCCATCTATTACCTTTTATTCCTATGCCAGTATAGTGTCACGATTTCTGTCTCTTCTCCTTGAACTTACCACTATCTCCATTTCCTCTGTTGTTTGAATTTTTCATTCACTGCCAAATGTTTGAGAATAATACATTTCAAATTTCTTTAAGAAATATTTATAAGAAAAGTACACAACTCTGAAGATTCAATCAACAGATGCTGGTCTAAACCACAACTGTTTCTTTATGCTACACCAACCCAGAGTGATAATTAGCTCTGAGTAATCTATTGTTTGGAAGGAAAAATAATTTTCTCTCTTCCTTTCTAGTTTCTTTTCTATAATAAAAGATTAATAGGAGAAAAACAAACAGAATTTTTAAAACACATACACCTGCTGTATACATGGGAAAGTGGCTTCCCTGATGGCTCAGCAGTAAAGAATTCGCCAGCAGTGCAGGAGACCAAGAGATGCAGGTTCAGTCCTTGGGTTGGGAAGATCCCCTGGAGAAGGAAATGGCAATCCACTCCAGTATTCTTGCCTGAAAAATCCCATTGACTTACAATACAAATATTACAAAGAGTCACACATGACTGAGCATGGGAAAGATAAAAAAAAAAAAAAAAAAAAACATGGGAAACATAAAGAAAAACTGAGTAACTTCCTGAAATGGCCCAAACCACCACCTTAAATATCACCTTCAGCTAAAGGCAAAACATGGTGGGGGTGGGAGAGCCAGTTATAGGAGGTTATCAGGCAAAGTACATTGACCAGAGTATGTTTGTTCTGCAGATTCAAGTCACCACCTTCTGTATCAATAAGAGTGTCTAGAGTTTTTGTCATTCTCCTCTTACTGGTACAGACCAATAACCTCAGATATGCAGATGATACCACCCTTATGGCAGAAAGTGAAGAACTAAAGAGCCTCTTGATGAAAGTAAAAGAGGAGAGAGAGCCATTCTTGCAAATGGAGATTTGCTTTATAAATTTATCTTACAAGAGGGTAACATCTACTCAGATGTCAGAGCTTCTCTTGTGTCTATTTCTCAAAAATAAGCAGCTCAAAATAATCCTCATGCCAAAGACGCATATTTTGGGGTGGCATACTCGTCCAATAACCTCAGATATGCAAATGACACTGCCCTTATGGCAGAAAGTGAAGAACTAAAGAGCCTCTTGATGAAAGTGAAAGAGGAGAGTGAAGAAGTTAGCTTAAAGCCCAACATTCAGAAAACGAAGATCATGGCATCCAGTCCCATCACTTCATGGGAAATAGATGGGGAAACAATGGAAACAGTGACAGACTTTATTTCTTTGGGCTTCAAAATCACTGCAGATGGTGACTGCAGCCATAAAATTAAAAGACACTCCTTGGAAGAAAAATTATGACCAACTTAGATAACATATTAAAAAGCAGAGACATTACTTTGCCAACAAAGGTCCATCTAGTCAAAGCTACAGTTTTTCCAGTAGTCATGTATGGATGTGAAAGTTGGACTATAAAGAAAGCTGAACATCGAAGAATTGATGCTTTTGAATTGTGGTGTTGAAGAAGACTCTTGAGAGTCCCTTGGACTGCAAGGAGATCCAACCATCCCTCCTAAAGGCAATCAGTCCTGAATATTCATTGGAAGGAAGCTGAAACTCCAATACTCTGGCCACCTGATGCGAAGAACTGACTCATTTGAAAAGACTCTGATGCAGGCAAAGATTGAAGGTGGGAGGAGAGGGGATGACAGAGAATGAGATGGTTGGATGGCATCACCAACTCAATGGACATAAGTTTGGGTAGACTGCGGGAGTTGGTGATGGACAGGGAGGCCTGGTGTGCTGCAGTCCATGGGGTCGCAAAGAGATGGACATGACTGGGTGACTGAACTGACTGATAGTCTGCTACCTTTCAGTATAAACCAGTTCTAAAACTAGGGAGGGTATAGTAAAATGTACCTCCACAGTTAGTAAATGTAGGGGGACAAAGTAAAGAAAACCACTAGGCTATTAAGGTATGACCTAAATAAAATTCCTTATGATTATGTAGTGGAGGTGATGGATAGATTCAAGGAGTTAGGTCTGGTAAACAGAGTGCCTGAAGAACTATGGTCGGAGGTTTGTTAACACTGTATAGGAGGCAATTATCAAAACCATCTCCAAGAAAAGGAAATGCAAGAAGGCAAAGTAATTGTCTGAGGAGGCCTTACAAATAGCTGAGAAAGAAAAGTGAAAGGTAAAGGTGAAAGGGAAGATACACCCATGTGAATGCAGAGTTCCAGAGAACAGCAAGGAGAGATAAGAAAGCCTTCTTAAGTGAACATTGCAAAGAAATAAAGAAAATAAAAGAACGGAAAAGACTAGCAATCTCCTCAAGAAAACTGGGAGATACCAAGGGAATATTTCATTCAAAGATGGGCATAATAAAGGACAGAAATGGAAAGGACCTAACAAAAGTAGAAGGGATTAAGAAGAGGTGGCAAGAATACACAGAAGAACTATAGAATAAAGGTCTTAATGACCCAGATAACCATGATGGTGTGATCACTTACTTACAGCCAGACATCCTGGAGTGTGAAGTTAAGTGGGCTTTAGGAAGCATACTATGAACAAAACTAGTAGGGTGTTAAATTTCAGCTGAGTTATTCAAAATCCTAAAAGATGATGCTGTTAAAGTGCTGCACTCAATATGCCAGCAAGTTTGGAAAACTCAGCAGTGGCCATAGGACTGGAAAATGTCAATTTTCATTCCAATGCCAAGGAATGTTTAAACTACCATACAATTGTACTCATTTTGCATGCTAGCAAGGTAATGCTCAAAATCCTTCAAGCTATGCTTCAACAGTATCTGAATTGAGAACTTCAAGATGTACAACCTGGATTTAGAAAAGGCAGGCAAACCAGAGATCAAATTGCCAATATCCACTGGATCATAGAAAAAACAAGGGAATGTAAAAAAAAAAAAAGTACTCCTGCTTCACTGACTATGCTAAAGCCTTTGACTGTATGGATCACAGCAAACTGTGGAAAATCTTCAAGAGACGGGAATATCAGATCACCTTACCCATCTCCTAAGAAAGCTGTATGTAGGACAAGAAGGAACAGTTAGAACCAGACATGGAACAATGGACTGGTTCCAAATTGGGAAAGGAGTATGTCAAGGCTGTATACTGTTACCCGGCTTATTTAATTTCCACACAGAGTATATTATGTGAAATGTTGTGCTGGATGAAGCAAAAGCTGAAATCAAGATTGCCAGGAGAAATACCAACAACCTCAGATACGCAGATGATACCACCCTAATGGCAGAAAGCAAAGAGGAACTAAAGAGCCTACTGATGAAGATGAAAGAGGAGAGGGAAAAAGCTGGCTTAAAACACAACATTCAAAAAACTAAGATCATGGCATCTGGTCCCATCACTTCATGGCAAATAGATGGCGAAAATGTGGGAACAGCGACAGATTTTATTTTCTTGGGCTCTCAAATCACTGCAGATGGTGACTGCAGCCATGAAATTAAAAGATGCTTGCTCCTTGGAAGAAAAGCTATGACCAACCTAGACAGCATATTAAAAAGCAGAGATGTTACTTTGCTGGCAAAGGTCTGTATAGTTAAAGATATGTTTTTTTTCCATTTGTTATGTATGGATTGAGAGTTGGACCTTATGGTCCAACCTTATGGTACAACCAACTCTTTCTTTATAGAAAGCTGAGCACCAAAGAATTGATGCTTTTGAACTCTGGTGCTGGAAAAGACTCTTGAGCGTCCCTTGGACTGCAAAGAGATCCAACCAGTCCATCCTAAAGGCAATCAGTCCTGAATATTCATTGGAAGGACTAATGCTGAAGCTGAAACTCCAATACTTTGGCCACCTGATGTGAAGAGTCAACTTATGGGAAAAGACCCTAATGCCTGAAAAAACTGAGGGCAAGAGGAGAAGGGGGTGACAGAGGATGAGATGGTTAGATAGTATCACAGACTCAATGGACTTGAGTTTGAACAAACTACGGGAAATAGTGAAGGACAGGGAATCCTGTCCTGCTATAGGTCATGGGGTTGCAAAGAGTCAGACCTGACTTAGAGACTGATCAACAACATATTTAGTAAAGGCAAAGCTGTATCACACAAAACAAAAACCAAACCAAACCATGAACTGAATGGCCATACCCTAACATCATTTTCCCATCTGGATGGTTTATCTTTTTGCCAATTGACTCTCCTGTCTTGTTCAAACCTGTCTTATAGATTTCCCTTATCCTTTGTGAAAAATGGCTAAAATAGCAAAGAATGTAAATCTGACCTTTTTTTTTTTTGTAAAGTGGAATTTCTCATTTCCATTTATAAGTTACTGCTTTGCTGGGATTATCAGTGTATTTAGCATATCACTTTATAATGACTTGTTAAAGAAAGAGCAGGCACGGGTCAATATCTGAGGCCCCTATGCAATTTATTTCATTTTTTATGTTTTTATTCTTGAGTTCCCTCTCCACACAAATTACTATATTAGAAGCAAAAGATTAAAACAAAACAAAAGAAAAAAATATATAGTTCACAGTTTTATCTCAAAGTTCCTCAGTCAGTTCAGTTCAGTTGCTCAGTCGTGTCCGACTCTTTGCGACCCCATGAATCAGAGCACGCCAGGCCTCCCTGTCCATCACCAACTCCCGGAGTTCACTCAGACTCACATCCATCGAGTCATTGATGCCATCCAGCCATCACATCCTCTATCATCCCCTTCTCCTCCTGCCCCCAATCCCTCCCAGCATCAGAGTCTTTTCCAGTGAGTCAACTTTTCGCATGAGGTGGCCAAAGTACTGGAGTGTCAGCTTCAGCAACATTCCCTCCAAAGAAATCCCAGGGTTGATCTCCTTCAAAATGGACTGGTTGGATCTCCTTGCAGTCCAAGGGACTCTCCAGAGTCTTCAACACCACAGTTCAAAAGCATCCATTCTTCGGCACTCAGCTTTCTTCACAGTCCAACTCTTACATCCATACATGACCACTGGAAAAGCCATAGCCTTGACTAGATGGATCTTTATTGGCAAAGTAATGTCTCTGCTTTTGAATANATACCTTTGTAGAAATAAATGTCTTTTTGGAGGAAATAGAAAGATGACTTTAATCCCCAAGCTGGCAGAGGAGAGAACACATAGGGTTGTGCCTCAAGAACTATGTCTCCCCCCATGGGGAATCAAGGGGATCACACAGTTGGGGCTCATAGTCAGAGGCTGGAGATAAAGAACAAACATTTAAGGATCCTGTACTCTTTCTTTTTACATTGTTTCAAAACAGTCAATAGGCTGGCATCAGAGAGCCCAGTAACTTGGGTCTGGCAGGCAGTCCCAGGAGGTGGGTCCATTGTCTTTTGTGGATTGCACTACAACTTTCTTTCTGTAATGCACATTGAGAGAAAAACAAACTATAAGGGGAGTTTTGTAGAGACAGTACCATAAAGGTAAGCATCAGGATGGGACTAGCATAAAGTCAAAAGAAAGCAGAAGCAAAGTACGGCTCATGCAGAGTCAGAGGGTGATAGGTGCGGGATATCCCTGCAGAAGGGTGTGACAACCTATCCCAGTATTCTTGCCTGGAGAATTTCATGCACAGAGGAACCTGGTGAGCTGCAGTCCATGGGATCACAAAGAGTCAGACACAACTGAGCAACTGACACACACACGTGCACGCGCGTGTGTGTACACACACACACGCAGTTGCAGGATATAGCTTACATAACAGGTTAGCCTTCTGAAAAGAAGGAAACTTAATTATCAATGCAGACTGTAGATCAGGAACAGTTAAAGTAGACAAGGGCTCAAAAGAGTAAAAGAAAACTATTTTTTATTTCACTGCAAGACATAAACACTTCATATTCACAAGGGTTCTGATGATACCAGCACTTTAAAAATTTCCACAGGTAAATAATTGAATACTAACACACACACGTGCACGCGCGTGTGTGTACACACACACACGCAGTTGCAGGATATAGCTTACATAACAGGTTAGCCTTCTGAAAAGAAGGAAACTTAATTATCAATGCAGACTGTAGATCAGGAACAGTTAAAGTAGACAAGGGCTCAAAAGACAAAAGAGAAAAAGAAAACTATTTTTTATTTCACTGCAAGACATAAACACTTCATATTCACAAGGGTTCGATGATACCAGCACTTTAAAAATTTCCACAGGTAAATAATTGAAAATAAATTAAAACAGGGCAGACTGTAAAGAAGAAAATTTCCACAGTCAATTCCACACACACTAGTTAAAATCAAAGCCCATGAAAATGTGCTGCACATCAGGAATTGTTAGAGACGTGTAAATCAAAAGCACAGCGGGGGAGGACTGCACCTGTTTGAAAGGCCATCCTCAGTCCAGGAAGGTGAATGGTGGAGAAGACATGGAGGAAAGAGCACACTCACGGTTCTGATGAGACGTAAATGCTAACAATCACTGTTGAGAGGAGTATGGAACTGCCTTTTTTAATTTTTAGTAAGACAAACGTATTGATTCCAGCCCAGATCACAGGAGGACTTAAAACATGTCCTGCTCAGCGTTCCCTCATTGTCAGAACCAACAAGGGAAGAAGGTACCTGAACAGCAGCTCCGCCTGAAGCTGGCAGACAGCCTCGGTGAGGGACACATCAGTCCAGTCTCTTCCTCGTCAGGCGGTTAACAAGGCTCCTCCCTCATAGCAAAGGGCTCCTTAACTCCACATTCATTTTGCACAGGGAAAGAATCAGACATAAACTATAAATTCAATCAAGTATCTTTATTTTTTAATTTAAATATAAAAAGTGAAGGATAAAAGCAATAAAAATTACACTTTAAGTGAATAAATTACAAACTAAATAAACTATATATTCTGGCTTATATAAAAAAGAGAAGGATGGAAGGAACACAAATTACTGTAAGTGAGTAGCCCTTGACTAGGTGGGTACCACCCAAGTTCTCCAGTCAACTCCACCACTAGACTCAGCTGCAGACACTCTCTGGGAACCAGAGCTGCTCTTTTCATCACACCAGGAGGGGCCTTCTTTGTCACCAGGGCACGGAGAGAACCCAAGTCTGTGCATTCAGGCTCCTCTTTTGCCAGACTCTAAGCAGAAGGCTCAACCTGAGTTGTATTCTTCACTTTCTGCTGCAGGTTAATGGTGGTTTAATGAGGCAAAGGAAGCTCCTAGAACTTGGGCACCTCCTCTTTCTGCAGCTGTTTTATTTTCTTCTCTTTCTGTAAGTGACCTTTTTGAATCAAAAGAGAAACAGTGTATTTCCACAGTTCTCCTCACTGCGATTTTGGGCTTAAAAGGTACTCTGTAATGGGACAGTTGTTGAGCTCTTATCACTACTGGCTGCTTCGTATCATCTTGGGTGGGTTCGGGGATTCTCTTTTTCCGAACAAAGGCAGGAGTCCTGAGGACAGTGAGTGGAATTCCTTTTTTATCAGTAACAGTCACAACACCTAACAAGATACCATAGGGCAAGTCTTCATTTAAATTTAAATTGTTTATCCCCCAATACCTCTTTGCTTCTTGCTGTTTGATTCTTTTCTCCATTTCAAAATCAAAGCCAATAGGCACGGTGGGAGTCTTCTCTGGCAGTTTCCTAGGGAAAATGCACCCACTGTAAAAGAATGCCAGAATCCACTTTCCGTGCTTTAAACTTGTAGAGCCTTGCTTCTACTGGATTACATTTCTTGGATTTTGCATTTGTTTCCAACACCTTCACCACCTCTTGCTGCATTTTTATTCTCTTCTCTGACTTTTGCTTCTCCAGTACTTTTTAGGATCTTCTGTATATGGAAAGAAGAACCTGAAAAAGAATAGATATGCATTTATGCATGATTGAATTAAATTCCTGTACACCTTATACAAACACAACATTGGAAATCAACTCTATTCCAATATAAGATCAAAATGAAATTGCTCAGGAAGAAAAAGAAAAAAGGGACATGAAAAAATGCTGCCGCCTTGTGGCCATTTTCCGTACCAACAACATGGAAAGCTGTGCTGATCAGTTCAGTTCAGTTGCTCAGTTGTGTCCAACTGTTTGCGACCCCATGGACTGCAGCACGCCAGGCTTCCAAGTCCCTCACCAACTCCTGGAGCTTGCTCAAACTCATGTCCATTAAGTCAGTGATGCCATCCAACCATCTCATCCTCTTTTGTCCCCTTCTCCACCTGCCTTCAGTCTTTCCCAGCATCAGGGTCTTTTCCAATAAGTCAGTTCTTCACATCAGGTGGGCAAAGTATTCCACTCTAAGTGACAATCCATGGACAGGATTTTCCCTGAGGCTCTTGCTTGCCCAAGGAACCAGAGTTGGGCAGGAAGAACTGCTGCCACCTTGTGGCTGTGTCCGGTAAAACAACTGTAAAACTAGTCCTCAAGGAGTCTTACTATTTAAAATTTGGCCTGTGGTGATTTAGTCGTTCAGTTGTGTCCAACTCTTTGTGACCCCATGGTCTGTAGCCTACCAGGCTCCTCCATCCATGGAATTCTCCAGGCAAGAAACTGAAGTGAGTTGCCATTTTCTTCTCCAGGGGAACTTCCCGGGCCAGGGATTGAACCCTGGTGTCTGGCATAGCACGCAGATCCTTTACTGACTTAGCCACCAGGGAAGCCTAATTTTATTCAAAAGGCCTGAGAGGCTGTAAATGATTCCTTCCCTTCAAGTAACGTCTGTGGGAAAAATCATCGAAAAAGAATTCAAAGCAGGGTCCAAGTCCAAAAGCACTTGGAAACATACTCCTCATTGTAAGGTGAGTACAGAGAAAAAGAGAGCGAGCCAGGCAGTCAGGTAAAAAAAGGGAAATTTGGATTGAACCCTGGTGTCTGGCATAGCACGCAGATCCTTTACTGACTTAGCCACCAGGGAAGCCTAATTTTATTCAAAAGGCCTGAGAGGCTGTAAATGATTCCTTCCCTTCAAGTAACGTCTGTGGGAAAAATCATCGAAAAAGAATTCAAAGCAGGGTCCAAGTCCAAAAGCACTTGGAAACATACTCCTCATTGTAAGGTGAGTGCAGAGAAAAAGAGAGCGGGCCAGGCAGTCAGGTAAAAAAAGGGAAATTTATTAGAGGGAAAAGAGATGGTGACTGGCCCTTAAGGAGAACCAGCATCCTCCCTTTTTGACGGAGTCCTTCTTACAACTTCCCCCCCCTCCCCCCGCCATTGAAACATTCTCTGAAGGGATGGTCATGTAGCCGGAAGTCTGGAATATGGTGGTCCCACAGCTTTGAGAAGATAGGCGCCAGTGAGACCACAGGATGCCATTTGGGCAATTTGGTCAGTCTCAAGGATCACTGTGATTTATTCTGTTTGCGAGGTCAACATAATGAGCCATCTTATCAATGTGACCCCACGTGGGCCCTATCACACATGTTCAGTTCAGTTCAGTTCAGTTCAGTCGCTCAGTTGTGTCCGACTCTTTGCGACCCCATGAATCGCAGTACGCCAGGCCTCCCTGTCCATCACCAACTCCCGGAGTTCACTCAGACTCACGTTCATTCAGTCCGTGATGCCATCCAGCCATCTCATCTTTGGTCGTCCCCTTCTCCTCCTGCCCCCAATCCCTCCCAGCATCAGGGTCTTTTCCAATGAGTCAACTCTTCGCATAAGGTGGGCAAAGTACTAGAGCTTCAGTTTTAGCATCATTCCTTCCAAAGTAATCCCAGGGTTGATCTCCTTCAGAATGGACTGGTTGGATCTCCTTGCAGTCCAAGGGACTCTCAAGAGTCTTCTCCAACACCACAGTTCACAAGCAGCAATTCTTCTGCGCTCAGCCTTCTTCACAGTCCAACTCTCACATCCATACATGACCACAGGAAAAACCATAGCCTTGACTAGATGGACCTTAGTCGGCAAAGTAATGTCTCTGCTTTTGAATATACTCTCTAGGTTGGTCATAACTTTTCTTCCAAGGAGTAAGCGTCTTTTCATTTCATGGCTGCAGTCATCACCTGCAGTGATTTTGGAGACCCCCAAAATAAAGTCTGACACTGTTTCTACTGTTTCCCCATCTATTTCCCATGAAGTGATGAGGCCAGAGGCCATGATCTTCATTTTCTGAATGTTGAGCTTGAAGCCAACTTTTTCACTCTCCTCTTTCACTTTCAACAAGAGGCTTTTTAGCTCCTCCTCACTTTCTGCCATAAGGGTGGTGTCATCTGCATATCTGAGGTTATTGATATTTCTCCCAGCAATCTTGATTCCAGCTTGTGTTTCTTCCAGTCCAGCGTTTCTCATGATGTACTCTGCATAGAAGTTAAATAAGCAGGGTGACAATATACAGCCTTGACGTACTCCTTTTCCTATTTGGAACCAGTCTGTTGTTCCATGTCCAGTTCTAACTGTTGCTTCCTGACCTGCATACAGATTTCTCAAGAGGCAGGTCAGGTGGTCTGGTATTCCCATCTCTTTCAGATTTTTCCACAGTTTATTGTGATCCACACAGTCAAAGGCTTTGGCATAGTCAATAAAGCAGAAATAGATGTTTCTCTGGAACTCTTGCTTTTTCCATGATCCAGCGGATGTTGGCCATTTGATCTCTGGTTCCTCTGCCTTTTCTAAAACCAGCTTGAACATCAGGGAGTTCACGGTTCATGTATTGCTGAAGCCTGGCTTGGAGAATTTTGAGCACTACTTTCCTAGCGTGTGAGATGAGTGCAATTGTGTGGTAGTTTGAGCATTCTTTGGCATTGCCTTTCTTTGGGATTGGAATGAAAACTGACTTTTTCTAGTCCTGTGGCCACTGCTGAGTTTTCCAAATTTGTTGGCATTAAAGTTCCTAGTCAAGGATTATCTTCGAAACTCCACTTGAACCAATTTAGGCACAAACGGACTTGATCCACTTTGGTAAACATTGTTACTCTAGTAGCCAGTGGTGCAGGCACGCCTCTGAGACAAGGGGCACCATGGTGTTCTCTCTGCTGGGCTCTGCTTCTCCGTGGTGGTCTCCTTCATCTTCTGTAATCCATCTTCCACAAGTTCTTCAGTTCGGCTCTCACAGCTCTTGTATTCACAGCTTCACCATCAGAGAGGGGCTGAGCAGAGCCCACATCCCAGAAAAACTCCATGACTCCCTGGCACATAGTCCGCCCCTGTCATTGTGTCTAAGAAGATGCTCATTTGTGACTGGCAGCCTCCACCAGGTTCCTTTGTTGTGGTGAGAGACAAATGACTAAGCTGTGTGTCTGCTCTGAACGTTAAGTATTTTGTGAAATCAAAAATAAATGTGGAAGAGAATCACCTCCCCCTGGCCTAGGTTAGTTGAGCAAGACAAAAAGGTATGGATGGATTCAAATAATATCCTGTGAGGCTATTTCTCACAATTATTATTCACCCACCTATTATTACCTTTCAGAGAGAAAGTTTAAAGCAGCCCTGTCTGGAGTAAATACCTGCTTTTCCATCTGGACATAATCATCTGTATATTCTTGGTTTAAAATTACTGTTGGCATCCTACAGTTTTGTCTTCTCAAATCCACGGCTACATTTTGCTTGTGATGTTTTATGTCTGGGCATCTCTTTGGGTCAGTTCTGTTAACTAACTTCTCCACAGGAAGAATAAAACCATGTCCCACCCTAGCATGTGGGAGGGTTTTATCTCATGCTATAGAACATTTTATATGGCATTCATTTAAATTTTCCTTCATGTGACGGACTGCAGATCTCTCTCTTCTTGTATAATGTCAGTTTGGTGCTAAAGTGAAATGTGAAGCTTTACAGGCATCTTTTCCTTTAAAAAAATTATTTATTTTAATTGGAGGCTAATTACAATATTGTTACAGGCATCTTTTCAAAAGAAACATTATCCTTGAACTCTAAAGCAATTAAAAAAAAATTCTGTGGAAGATGTAGTAGAATGAGGAACAAATCTAGATGGTGGGAAGAAAAGAACCCTAGAAATAGCATTTTGGTTTGCTTGACCAAAGGGGGATAATCCGAAAGGGTAAGCAGCAGTGTGCTGAGGCATTTGGATGATGATACCGCACATGGAAAGAATGACTCTCCACATGACAGGTGTCTGAACAAGTCATAAAGGGCTGAGTTGGAAGTGAGAGATTGACTTTTGCATCATAGGAACATCCTCAAGGAGCTTGTGCTGAGGAAACGAGGGCATATAGGCTGAATCTGCAAATGCCTCACAATTTTCATGTCTTGCTTTCTAAGTATAATCTTCTGTGGCCAGTGAATCCCCATTTTCTCCCTGGTAATCACAAGTGGTTTTAGCAGTGAGGTTTGTTACTTTATTCTTCATTTGTTACAGATGGTTGTGAAAAGATGAATCATTTGTGATTGCAGTGAGGAGAATAAAGCTCAAGACTTCAGTGCCTGGTTTACTGATCACTGCCCACTAAGTACAGCAGCCCCTGATGGTAGCAAGTGTCTGTGGGTCCTTACAGGGAAACAGAGAAAACTCATTGCCTTCTCAGTCTAGTAGATGAGATGCTATCCAGCTGCCAACTGCCAGGCTGCTGGTGCCTGGCTAGGGTGGAAACTGCTTGTTCCTAAGAAGCAGTTGATGAATAATAAGTCATAAGAACATCTCTGCAAATAGCCTACCAATAAGTATGACCAGCAGATAAGGCTTCCTGTTGCTTTACTTACAATGGAATTTAATACTCTGTTCCTGGGGAATAAAATTGAACCAGGGCCCATCAGTTCTGGCAACTTATGCTTTTACTTGTGTCATCAAGTCTTTTTTTTTTTTTTTTTTCTGAAAAGGGTGTAGAACTTTAGTGGACTATCCCAAGCCCCGCTGTGTTGTTAGATGATGGTTAACATTTTTCAACAATAAAGCATTTGTACATTAAGGTACATACTTTTTTAAAAAAAGATATAATGCTATTGCACACTTAATGGACTACAGTATACTGTAAGCATAACTTTTATATGCACTAGGAAATAAAAAAGAAGTTAATTTGTGCAACTCACTTTGTGATATTTGCATTATTGCAATGATCTGGAACCAAAGCTGTGATATCTCCAAGGTATGCCTATACTCTTGGATCAGTAGTGATGACCTCTCTCCTTTTCTTATATTGCCAATGTGTGGCTGCTGCTGCTTCTTTTTTAAAAATCAGCTTCTCCAGGTAAACAAATCTTAGCTCTCTTTCTCTAGATGTGCCTGTCTCTTCAGATTTGGGGGTAGCAAGACGGCCAGTGACCTTAGTTCTTTGATGGGTCCAAGAAAAGGCATTCCAGTCTGTGCAGCTTCTTCTGATTATAAGTACAGGGATGATAACTTTCAAGCTCTTCATGTGTTTGTGCTAAAACTAGAAATGCAAACATTTTTATGTATAGATTAGGCTATTTGCATCCACAAAGTCAGATATAAAAAATATAATTTATTCTAGTTTATTCACAAAATTAAAATTCAAAGTTAAAATATTTTTAGGAAGAACATTTTATATCCAAAGAGAACATACATGGCAGAGCTGAGATAAAACTAAGCTTGCACTAAATTTATGCTAGTATAATTGCATCTGGGTGAATTTGGTTCCCAGCAAACATTTATATACCCCAGACTGTGTGTGAAATGATGCCGGGCTCCACCAATACAGGAAGCACAAGGATAAAACTATCAAACTCAGGGAGCTGACATTCAGTCGGAGACAGACCAGTGAATAAAGAATGTGACATGTTATGAAAAAAATATGAGCATGGTGTTATGGGAAGAATGAGGTAATCCTCAACATCAAAGTACAATTTCAGAATTAGTTTTCATATAGTCATTTAGATTTCTGTTTTCAGCACTCCAAAATGCACTGAGTAATGGGGCTTGTCCCCTAGAGACCATGAGACTTGCAGGGTGCCAGGGACATATGTTAAAAGGAGTTCTGCACACAAATTGCATTAGCATCAGTGTTAATCCCCATTTCCCTAATCGGCTTATGGAAAGACATCTCCAATATTGACATGTCTCTACTTTATCTTCTTTTCTAAAAACGGTATGATCTGGTTTTGACAGGAGTACACATATTTAATTCTCAAGAAAACTATATATACTTGAGGTTTCAGAGTGTTAAATGATTTTTTAAAAAGCAGTATTTTGCATTCTTAAAGAACAAAATGTGATACACAGTCTCAGAAAACAGACAGACTTCTACAAAGAATAATAGAATCACCTGACTGCCATCGGGACAGGCATTGCCTAGCAACTGTCTGTGATTTGCATTGATTAAGTCAGCAGGTTCCAAGGTCCCAAGGAAGAAGACCTCTGTGTTATTCTTTAAAATATTTTTAATTTGCAGTCAAAGTTTATACTCAATTATGTCCTTTTGCTTTTATCCTGTCCTCCAGATCTAAGCATGGAATGGTAGGTGTGTTATTGCATTTTGACAACACATATAGTCCACTTGTTTATAAAAAATGCTACAACTCTGAGATAGCTCTCAGGTCACTTAAGAAAACTGTCAGTTCCCCCTATTATTATTTTTATTTTCCTTTTCTCACGCCCTCACCTCACAGACAACATGTGCCTCATTTACAAACCACACCAGGAATACTGACTTTTCTTGGTACTTTAACAGTAGTGCCTCTCGATTTTTATACTCTCTACAAGGCTAGGGAAGACTAGAGCTTAAAAGACCATACCAAAGTGCTTCCATAATTTAAACTGGAGTCACAACATCTTAGTTTTCATCTTTCAGGGACCACCCTTTGTTTGTTTGTTTTTTTGCTAGATCAAAGACATGGACCAGAGATATGCACCCCAGTGGGTGACTGACAAGAGTTCTTTTCAGAGACTAGCTGTGGTGTTCCGGACTCAGTGTTCATGCCAAAGCCTAGTGAGCAGTGTTGCTTTCCTGCCCTCCTTTCTTACGGCTCTCTCATGAAAGCTGTGGAGAATTTGAGAGGACCAAAACTTATAGTTCTCAGCACACTGTATTCCCCTCTGTACGTTCACAATCTGAAGTGGCCTTTAAAATGTCTATGTACCTCTGGCTTTTCCCTTTCTAAATACTCCAACATGAAACCTGAATGGCTCCCAAGGTGAGCCCTTGGCTTTGCCTTGCAGGCCCTGGCCAGCCAGCTGGTGTAGTTACAACAGGGCCTGATGCCGGCCTCTGTAGAGGCTATGTTCAAGGCTGTCAGCTCTGAGTTCAGTCTCTCCAACCATTAGCACACTGGAGACAGTTAAAGATGAGAAAATAAATCTTAGCCTGTCAAGTTTCAAAGAGACGTATCTCTCTCTTCCTTTATTAAAGGGACTGGCTTAGTAACTCTGAAAAGAAAAACCCTGTAGTTCTAGTGCTTTATGCCTTGTCACGTCACCACGTATAAAATGCATTAACCATATGATCTGTTCTTCTACTAAGGAATGAGGGCCAATTCCCAGGCAGGGTGGCAGAAACCCTTCATTTTCCCTGGTGGAATTCAGAATGGACCAAACTCTGCAATGAACTCACTCTTTCCATGGAGATCAGAGTTGCCAATATCTGCATCTACATATGTTCTCTCGATCTTCCAGGACATACCTGAAGTTGATTTGAAGGAAGCTTAGGAATCAACATTAGCTTAAAACCTCAGAATGTGTGGTCTCTACCTGAGTAATTTCATTATTAAACAGTTTTTGGAAGAGAGAACACATGAACAAAACCGGAAGCTGAATCTATCAAAGGTTCACTGGGTTGTTCTAATATTTTCCTGTGAGAATAAACTAATGATTTCATGGATCACTGGTATATAAACTGCTCAAAAATCCCTTTGGTCTTCTGGAGGCCACAAAAATGAGACCACAATGATCCACTTATTTCTTTCATTTAGCATCCACTGATCATCTAAAACATAATACCCAATACCCTAGGTATCAGAAATACAAATACTATAAACACCTCCATATATATATATAAAGGATATGTATGTATATGTATATCCATAAGAAATGCATAGTCAATCAAAAACTGGCATATATTTGTCACATCAAGTTGTAGATGTCAGCTTTCTATGCAAATTAATTCCCCAGGATGTTTTAATTTCAAGTACTTTTATTCATAAAATTATGTGTTTGGCTCTTCCCCACCCCATTCCACATTCTTAAGCTTATGTTATTTAAATCTGAAGAAGAAAAATAAATAAAGACACCACCTTCATAAGAAACACACATCTGGGAAACTTAAGGGCTTGATATATTACCACAAGTGAGCTATAAAATGGAGCGTTTAAGCAATTCCACACCTATCAAGCTCTGAAACATGCAACAAAAGGAGGGTATGGTGTTTTCTGGGCTTAATTATTCAAAGGATTTCTTTCACTTTCCACCTGATTTTGCATCAACAGACCCAACCAAAAATGCGAGAGAAACCTCTTTGTTCCAAAGCATATCCTCCATGGCCACTGTTTCTACTGTGACTGTTGGAACTTGTGTTAGTGAGGTAGGAGATGGACGAGCCCCAGGCTAAGCAGCTGGAGTTTGTCTCCTGTGGATAGATACTCCAAGATAAAGATAATGGCGGGACCAAGGAGGAGCTGAGTCCAGTTTGGATATAAGATTAAAAGACCATTTATTTCTTATCCTTGAGGTCAAAGAGACCTCCCTAACTACATCCTTGAGGTCAAAGAGACCTCCCTGATTACATATGCACAGAAAGGCTCCTCAGGGATCAAAAAGGGAGGGACACCACCCTGTAATAGGTGGTGTCAACCTTCCTATAGGCCTCTGCACTGGACTCCATCTTGGCATGTTGGAAAGGGACCTTGGACAGGTCAGGTGTGGAAAAAGAAGTGAGATCATTGGCCAAAGGTAAAGAAAGACCTGGAAGAACTGCCCTAAATAAGTGATTTGAATTCCTTCTCCGGTGTGCACCTCCTGATAGGGAGGACACCTACACTCTTTCTCTCCCGGTATGTATCTCTGTGTCGTTCTGTCTTAAACAGTTTCTCTGTGCGCTCTCCCACTTTTTGTGTTGCATCTCTAATAATAAACTCTGTACTTGTTTTGACAGTTTTTGCTTCCTTGAGAAATTCATTTTACAACGGGAGCAAGAGCCAGGGCCACTTTGCTCCTAGCCTCTAGCCCCTGGTGGACTGGTGGCTAGGATTCCTGGTTTTCACCCAGGCTACTCAGGTTCATTTCCTGGGCAGGGAACCAAGATCTCACTTCAAGCCACTACTCCTGCTGTCTACTTGTGATAGCTAGGATTGTTGATCGGGGCCATACTGTTTAAGGCAGATTGGCAAAGAGAGATGTAAAGGGTGGAACAGTCAGTGAGAAGGATGCTGTTCTCCTGTAGGTGGTTTGAACTCAGAAATAATCGAGAGCTTCAGAAAGGAGGGATGAGCCTCAGAGAACATTAAAGAGAACTGGCCAGTCTATCAATGAGATAAGAGGCATAAAAGATCATGTTTTTAAAAATGACACCATACTTATGTTTCCAGTCAAGATACATTATTAAGGACTAGTTTTCCCCTTTCACATAAAAAAAAAAAAGTAGAAAAAAAATGGCCAAAATATATGAAGAACTAGTTCTCAACGGATCATTCAATGAAAGACAGTGATTGCTGAGATTTGGAAAACAAACTGGTCAACCTAATTATCAAAGATTTATGGGGTAAATATGATTAAAAAGTGGCAACACATATCAAACGTTGGGAGGTGGGACAGGTTATGTGTAAGGAAGCATTCAGAGACATTAAGACTATAAAAACAGATGCAGGGTAATGTTTTAGTTTGTGGTTTTATGTTACTTTGATTTTTGGCTTGTTTTATTTTTGTTCTTTTCTAGACACATGTGCTGGGCTTCCCAGGTGATGCAGTGGTAAAGAATCCACCTGCCAATGCATGAGACATAAGAGACATGAGTTCAGTCCCTGGAGTAGATAATGGCAACCCTCTCCAATATTTTTGCCTGGAAAATTCCATGTGCAGAGGAGCCTGGTAGGCTACAGTCCATGGAGTTGCATGGAGTCCATGACTGAACACAAAACACAACACAAGACACATGCTCCAAGTTTAAAGGTGAGATGGCGAGGCCCTAAACATTGCAACTTATGGCCAAAGTTCAGTAAATCAGGACCAAGATAAATGAATTAAAAATCATATTGACTGGTGGCAGCTGTACTTTAAAGGGGATAGTTCTCCTCCAAGGGATCAAATCAAACGAGTTCCACAACAGACCAATTTTCCCTATAGAGTTGTGAGATGTATTTCATTTTTACCTTATACTAGATCTTTAAAACCTAAACTGTTGTGAAGGAGTGACAATTGTCTACCAAGATGAGGTAGTGAATAACTCAGCTTGAATCCTCATATGTCTTCAATTTTTACGTTAATAGGTGTGAAAAGCATATTTCTAAGAAATAATTCTCATTTTTATGTGTTTGGAACATTCTCTTATTAGTGACCTAAGTAAAAATAAATTCACAAGCTATGAACATTATCTTGATATTCACAAATAAAAAAGAAAACTTCTTTAGTTTTAGCATAAACACACATACACTTCTTCCCACTAAATGTTCTCTCATTTTTATGACATTCATTTGCTCATATATAGCTGTGATTTCTGCCAAGCTTCTAGTGAAACAAGACATATTTATGACTAAGACTTTCACAGTTTCAAAAAATTTCAACTAGATAGTTGAGAAACTTAGTATCTTCCCCCTTTAAATTCACTATAATTCATGGATATATCAATGTTGAACAAATTTGAATTTCTTGTTGTTGCCAAATTTACAATCAGTACTTTATAGTTAGTGGATTAAGAACATCTTTAATTCTCTCTTGAGTTTGATAGAAGAGTAACTTGATTTCTTTGACCCGCTTTTGTAACTTTCCCCTTATGGTAGCAGTCCATGGGATCATGAAGAGTCAGACACGACTGAGCGACTGACTTCACTTTCACTTTTCACTTTCATGCATTGGAGAAGGAAATGGCAACCCACTCCAGTGTTCTTGCCTGGAGAATCCCAGGGATGGGGGAGCCTGGTGGGCTGTCGTCTATGGGGTTGCAAAGAGTCAGACACAACTGAAGCGACTTAGCAGCAGCAGCAGCATGGGGTTTTATATTATTTCTTCCAATGGAAAATATAAGACTTCCATAAATGAGGCCTTGATATTTAAAATGTTTATTGCTTATTAGGTATGCAATTTGCAAATATTTTCTCCCATTCTGCAGGTTGACTTTCCATTTCATTGACTGTTCCTTTTGCTGTGCAGAAGCTTTCAGTTTAACAGTCTCACTTGTTTATTTTCACTCCTGCTGTCTATGCTCTTGGTGTCATATTCAAAAATTCATTGCTAAGACCAATGTCAAAGACCTTTTCCCATATATTTTCTTCTAAGGAGTTTTATGATTTTGAGTCTTAAAGTCTTTTATCCACTTTCAGTTGATTTTTGTGTATCATGTATGCATGCATGCTAAGTTGCTTCAGTTGTACCCAACACTTTGTGACCCCAGGGATTGTAGCCTACCAGCCTCCTTGGTCCATGGGATTCTCTAGGCAAGAGTACTGGAGTGGGTTGCCATGTCCTCCTCTAGAGGATCTTTTCGACCTAGGGATGGAACCCACGTCTCCTGTGTTTCCGGCATTAGCATATGGGTTCTTTACCACTAGCGCCACCTGTGAAGCCTCTATGGTGTATTTTAAGGGTACAATTTCATTCTTTCTCATTTTGGGTTGTCTAATGAGACCTTACAAATAGCTGAGAAAAGAAGAGAAGCAAAAGGCAAAGGATAAAAGGAAAGATATATCCATCTGAATGCAGAGTTACAAAGAATAGCAAGGAGAGGTAAGAAAGTTTTCCTCAGTGATCAACGTAAACAAATAGAGGAGAACAATAGAATGGGAAAGACTACAGATCTCTTCAAGAAAATTAGAGATATCAAGAGAACATTTCATGAAAAGATGGGCACAATAAAGGACAGAAATGGTATGGACCTAACAGAAGCAGAAAATATTAAGAAGAGGTGGCAAGAATACAAAGAACAATACAAAAAAGATCTTAATGACCCAGATAACCACACTGGTGTGATCATTCATCTAGAGCCACACATCTTGGAGTGTGAAGTCAAGTGGGCCTGAGGGAAGCATCACTATGAACAAAGCTAGTGGAGTTGATGGAAGTCCAGCTGAGCTATTTCAAATGCTAAAAGATGCTGCTGCGAAAGTGCTGCACTCAATATGCTAGCACATTTGGAAAACTCAACAGTGGCCACAGGACTGGAAAAAGTCAGTTTTCCAGTTTCCGATTCCAAAGAAAGACAATACCAAAGAAGGTCCAAACTACCACACAATTGTACTCATCTCACATGCTAGCAAAGGAATGCTGAAAATTCTTCAAGCTAGGCTTCAACAGTACATGAACTGACAACTTCCAGATGTTCAAGTTGGATTTTGAAAAGGCAGAGGAACCAGAGATCAAATTGCCAACATCCTTTGGATCATAGAAAAAGCAAGAGAGTTTCCGAAAAACATCTACTTATGCTTCATTGACTATGCTAAAGCCTTTGACTGTGTGGATCACAACAAACTGTGGAAAATTCTGAAAGAGATGGGAATACCAGACCACCTGACCTGCCTCCTGAGAAATCTGTATGCAGGTCAAGAAGTAACAGTTAGAACCCAACATGGAAATATGGACTGGTTCCAAATTGGGAAAGGACTATGTCAAGCCTGCATATCATCACCCTGGTTATTTAACTTATATGCAGAGCATATCATGCTAAATGCTGGACTGGATGAAGCACAAGTTGGAATCAAGATTGCCGGGAGAAATATCAATAACCTCAGATATGCAGATGACACCACCCTTATGGCAGAAAGCAAAGAGGAACTGAAGAGCCTCTTGATGAAACTGAAAGAGGAGACCGAAAAGCTGGCTTAATAGTCAACGTTCAGAAAATGAATATCCTGGCATCCAGTCCCATCACTTCATGGCAAATAGATGGGGAAACAATGAAAACAGTGACAGACTTTATTTTCTAGGACTCCAAGATCTCTGCAGATGTTGACTGCAGCTATGAAATTAAAAGACACTTGCTCCTTGGAAGAAAAGCTCTGACAAACTTAGCATAGTAAAAAGCAGAGATATTATTTTGCCAACAAAGGTCCATCTAGTCAAAGCTATGGTTTTTCCAGGAGTCATGTATGGATGTGAGAGTTGGACCATAAAGAAAGCTGAATGCTGAAGAATTGATGCTGTTGACCTGTGGTGTTGGAGAAGACTCTTGAGAGTTCCTTGGGCTGAAAGGAGATCAAACCATTAATCCTAAAGGAAATCAGTCCCGAATATTCATTGGAAGGACTGATGCTGAAACTGAAACTCCAATACTTTGGCCACCTGATGCAAAGAACTGATTGATTGGAAAAGACTCTGATGCTGGGAAAGGTTGAAGGCAGGAGAAGAAGGGGACAACAGAGGATGAACTGGTTGGATGAAATCACCGACTTGATGGACATGGGTTTGAACAAGTTCCAGGAGTTGGTCATGGACAGGAAAGCCTGGCGTGCTGCAGTCCATGAGGTCACAAATAGCTGGACGTGACTGAACTTGACTGAAACCATCTTCCATATAAGATTTATTAGAGAGACTATCCTTTCCCCTTTGTGTGTTCTTTCTTAAAATTGAGATGTAACTGATATAATACATCATATTCATTTTAGGTGTACATCAGAATGTGTCAGTATTTGTATGTATTATGAAATGACCACTACAATAAGTCTATTTAGCATCTGTCACTATACATAGCTACAAAATTTTTTTTCTTGCAATGAGAATTTTAAAAATTTATTCTCTTAGCAACTTTCAAGCATACTATACAGTATTATTAACTACAGTCACTGTGCTGCAATTACTTCTCCAGGATTTATTTATTATAACTGGGTAAAATGGGTAAAGGCAGAAACAGATAAAGGTGGTCAAATATATAAACTTCCCACTGTGTATTCTTGGTGCATATACAAAGCAAATACTATAATAATCTCATTTATATATGGAATCTGAAAAAAAAATTCAAACTTATAGAAAGAGAGGGCAGAAAAGTGAGTTGCCGAAAAGTGAGTTGCCAGAGGCTAGAGGGTGACAGAAATGGACAGATGTCAATCAAAGGGTATGAACTTTCAGTTGGGAGATAAATGAGTTCTTGGCATCTAACCTACAGAATTGTGACTATAGTTAATAACACTATACTGCATATTTGAAACTCTCTAAAAGAGTGGATTTTAAATATTTTCACCACACACAAAAAGTTATAACTATGTGAAATGATAGACGTGTTAATTACCTTACATTGATAATCATTTCACATGTATATGTCTATCAAATTGCAACATTGTATACCTTAGATATATACCATTTTAATTTGTCAATTATATCACAATAAAATTGGAATAAAATAAAACAAAACACAGGTTCATTGCTTTGTAATGTTCCCATTTGGCAACGAGATCCAGGATTGCACTGTCACTACATATGCAATATATTTGAATATAAAATTTTTCTTGACTATGCATTGTCAATATACATAGAGAATTTGGTTTTATTTTTGAACATGTGACAAACAGGATACTAATTCTTAGATGGTTTAGCTCACAGGTAATTCCAGAAGAGACTCTGGCAACACCCGTGCACTCCTATAACAGTTTCTATTAAGAAACACAAACATATCACTCCTATAACCCCAAGCTTCAATCACTCCTTTGGACCCAGAAGGAAGGATGGTAGTAAAATCAATACTACTGTACTTCCACACAGCTTTTCTACCAGGCCTATAAACTCATCTGACAGCCCTAAGATTCCCCAGTATGTTCTACTTCCTGATATTTATCATGTATTTAAAAATTATTTTTATTATAAAATTAATGATCAGTGTAGAAAATTTGGAAAACCTGAAATTGGAAAGAAGAAAATAACTACAATTCTATAATCTAAAGATAACTTTTATCATTTTGGTGTGTTTTCTAGAAATATCTTTTATCTTTTTGTTTTCATCATAATATCATGAGCTCTTTTCACATCCTTAAACATTCTGCAAAAGGAATTTTAATGGTTGATTTTTTTTTTTTTTTACTGTATTCGGGTAATACAGAATTTATTTAACTACATCACTATAGTGAATCTATTTTAAACATTTTTAATATAGTAATTTGGTACATGTGCTGGAATATAATTGTCTAGCTCACAGTAGATACATGCTTTATGCATTTTCTTTTTAAAATCATCTAGCCTCCTTGCTTTGATTCACTATTGTATCACACTATTTTGAAAACAATAGTTAGTCACGGGGTGTTTTCATGACCTAAGCAGGTCATCTAAGACATTTTCTGGTTTGATAGAGAGATGCTAGGAGGATAGGGGAAGAAATGCTCTTTTATCTCTGGAGTTCCTAAAGCAGACAAGGTGGAGATCTGCAGCTGCTGGGGTTTGTATTTTCCTCTCTGAGAGGAAATCTATTTGAAGAGTGATCAAGTAAAACGAGCAGAGAGAAATGATAGATGAAGTGCAGGAATGTCCTGGCATGTACTGATTCTTGCTTTCTGAAATTGGGTCCTGGGGATTTCAACTCTTCCTTCAATTTTGTGACCTTCCTTACTAGTCTTCATAGCTTTAGAAACAGCTGGTAGGAATGTTAATTGGTACAGAGATATGGAATACAGTATGGAAATTCCTCAAAAAACTAAAAATAGACTTTCCATTTGATCCAACAATCTGGGCATACATCTGAAAAAATGAAATCACTACTAGAAGAGATAGCTGCACTCCCATGATTAGTGCAGCATTACTCACAATATTCCAGATGTGATAATAACCTAAATGACCACTAACTGTCCACTGATGGATGAATGAAGAAAGAAAATAATACACACACATATTTATATATTACATGCAATATTATACAGCCAAGAAAATGAAGGAAACCCTGGCATTTGTGCTGACATGTATGGGCCTGGAGAGCATTATGCTAAATAAAATAAGTCAGAACAAAAAAGACAAATACTTTATGATCTCGCTTATATATAGGAATCTAAAATAGCTGAACTCTTAGAGTAAAATATAGTTGCCAGGGGGCTGATGGATGTAGGAAGTGAGAATATGTTGGTCAAAGGTACAAACATGCAGCTGTAAGATGAATAAGTTCTGGAGATCTAATGCACAGTAGGTTACTGCATTATACACTTGAAATGCTGAGCAAATGCATTTTAAACATTCTTACCACAAAATGTGGTAATTATGCGAGGTGATGGAGGTATTAAACAAATTTATTGTGGTAATCATTTCACAATATATACATTTATCAAAGCATCATATTGTACATCTTATACTTACACAATTTGTATGTCATTGTATCTCAATAAACATGGTTTTAAAAAATTCTAAAAATGAAGATGCCTGACCTCTGATGTTCTTGCTTGATATGTCTTGCTGGAAAAAACAAGTGTCAGTAAAGTTGTTGGCAAGTTCTTTTTGAATCACATCTCTTGATATCAGAAATGACTAGCTTGTATACCGTGATGAATCTAAAACTTATCTAGTGGAAAAATGAACAAGACTGTCTGCTGGGGGTTTAAAAAAAAAGTTTTCTGGGAAACTTTCCCCAGCTGAAAATGTCTTTACTGACTTCACAGGCCTGGTCATTTCTTTTTTTCTTTACTTTATTACTCCTATATTATATACCTCACTATTACATTTTATTTAATAGTCATTCTGTGAGTAGTAGGCCTCAGTCTTGAATTTCATTGGCCTGTAATATCTTTCTTTATATTCAATTTTACTAAAGTTCATTGAATTTCTAAATGGATCTCCTTTGTAATATTTCTATCTTTATCTAGTCACATATAGTCATTTTCCAAAATGGCAGCATGAAGTATCATTTACATACAATATTCAATAATTTTGAGATGCTAAACATTTCATCAACCTTCATAAACAGTGTATGACTTTTAAAAGTTAAAAAGAGGATGTCATCAGTAAAATACAAACATTGGCCTCTATCAACCAAGTTTCCTGGGCAAGAATTCAAAAAGTCTAGCGACTTTATATCTCATAGTGAAAGTGAAAGACGCTCAGTTGTGTCCAACTCTTTGCAACTCCATGGAGTATACAGTCCATGGGATTATCCAGGCCAGAATACTGGAGTGGGTAACCTTTCCCTTCTCCAGCAGATCTTTCCAACCCAGGGATCGAACCCAGGTTTCCCACATTGCAGGGGATTCTTTACCAGCTGAGCCACAAGGGAAGCCCAAGAATAATGGAGTGGGTAGACAATCCCTTCTCCAGAGGATCTTCCCAACCCAGGAATAGAACCACGGTCTCCTGAATTGCAGGCAGACTCTTTACCAACTGAGCTATCAGTACACTAGTCTAATCAAAGATACCTGCCTAAGAAAAGGAAATTCTATTTAGTGTCTGGTTAACAGCTAGTCCATTAATGATATTACTTCTGTTTGTGAGAACGAAGAACTTGGCAGGAGAGGAGGTAAATTAGAGAGGCACACAGGGGCTCTGGAGGGGTCACCTTTCAACAAGGCTGTCACTCCATCTTCCCTCTTACCTGTCTACATTCAAGAGAAAGATAGGAAAGTAGTGAAGAACCTGATATAGAACAGTCACTATAAAGCTGCTGATGGATAAAGGAGTCTGTGAAATATTCAGCACCAAAAACACAAGCTGAGAGAGAGAATGGGCTATTACTTCCTTATACTTCTACTCAGAGATTTTCAGACAAGAAACTATTTAAGCCAAGTTGACTATAGAATTTTTTACCAGATGAAGAAAAAAAATACATACATATTGTCAGCTGGTTTTTATACAGTTTTCAAAGATGGAGGCATAGCTCCCCCAAATGTAGCCCTCAACAAACAGGGACTCAACTACATGTGTTTTTCGAGAAAGATCCTAATGTTCTGAGCTCTCTGAGCTTGCTTTATTCAGAGCTCATGTCACTCATCTCTGTTACTGCCTTTTCTTGCATTTGAACAGGAGATTAAAACTGAACACTGCAGGCACAGTGAGTAACCAAGCAAAAAAACAACTTGAGTTACTTCAGTTCTGTCATTTTAAGCCACTAGTTGGAATTTTCATGAGTATTCCATTATTTAAAACAGGGAAAAAATAGTGCGAACTGCAAAGTATAATGGTTTTCTTCTGTTAAGTAAATGTTTTGGCTTGCACAGGAACTATTTTGACAAACTTGAATCTTTATTATTCAAATTTAGGCTCCTAAAATGCTTTGTTCTTTAGAGTTGAAACAACAAAAAATCAATTCCCTAACTGAACTGATTTCATGTTTCTGGATATGATCTGATATATAAAAATTTCAATAATAAACATGTCATCTCTGTTTTTCTATTACATATTTTTTTTGTCTTATAATTATACTGACAATGTTTTCTGTTTTGATTACTGGGGTGTTAAAAATATCTTTTCCATGTATAAGATACATGAGACATGCCACCATCTCATCCATATCATAGCTGCTTTACTCCCCTTTATCTTTGTGGGCTTTTGCACATTTCTTCCACTTCCACTCCTAACAGTTAATGTCTGCCATCTTGTCTAAACACTGATGAAATCCAATACTTTATATTATATTGACACTGACTGACACCAGTTGTCTATGATGCCTTTTTCTTTTAATTCACAGAATTTATGTTTTAAGTCTTGTGGTTACACATAATAAATACAAACACTCTGACGTGTTACAAACAAGTGAATGAAACAATTCCTAGGTGTGCTGATTCGTTTAAACAAGTATTTACCCAACTGTACTTTCAATATTCCTCATCTGCCACTCCACACACTCCACCCCAAGACGCACTGAACAGGCACCAGCTGTGGTTATGTGCTATCTCCTCTGCTTATCACCTAGATGACAGCATAGCTTGTTTATTATTTCACTCAGATTCTCAAGTGACAGTTTATCAGAAAGACTTTGTCTTTACCACCTATAAAAATAATGCCCATCCCTTTTACTCTTTTACCCTTTAACTCCCTTTTCTCTATGGAAGTTTCTACTATTTGGTCACTCATTTATTAAAATCTCCTAATATTCTCCGAGCTCCAAAGTGTGAACATTGCCTGTTGTCTTACCACCATATTTGGTAACACTGCCTAAAAGAGTGCCTGGCATTAGGAAGTACTCAATATTTCTTGAACAAGAAATGCTCTGATCTCCAAGAGGTTCTAGAAAGGAAGTAAACATGTAAAACACATTGTATGAAACCCAACTTCTCTCCATTTTTGAGTTTGATGAGTGAGAAACTGGAACAAATATTTTTAATTAGGAATTACAAAGGTAGACAGAGTATAGGCCTCTGTATAAGTCTGCTAGGGCTACTGTAACTAAGTACCATAAACTGAGTAGCTTAAACAACAGAGCTGTATTGTCTTATAGTTCTGAGACTAGAAGTCCAAGATCAAGGTATCAGCAGGGTTAGTTCCTTCTAGGGACTGTGTGTGTGTGTCAGTTGTTCAGTTGTGTCCAACTCTGAGACCCCATGGACTGCAGCCCACCAGGCTCCTTTGTGCGTGGGATTCTCCAGCCAAGAATACTGGTGTGGGTTGCCATTCCCTTCTCCAGGGGATCTTTCTGACTCAGAATTTGAATGTGAGTCTCCTTGCACTGCAGGCAGATTCTTTACCATCTGAGCCAGCAGGGAAGGTGACCATCTATTCTCAGCCTCTCCTCTAGCTTCAGGTAGTATGGGGGTAATTTGGCAATTATAGCTTATAAAAAAGCATCACCCTGATCTCTGCCTTCATCTTCATATGGCGTTCTTACTGTATAGGTGTATGTCTCCAAAACCCCCTTTTTTATAAGGATGCCAGTCATATTGGATTACAGCCCATCTTAATGTCTCCATCTTCACTAATCATATCTACAAAGGCCCTATTTCCAAATAAAATTCCTGGGGATTAGAGAAGGCAATGGCACCCCACTCCAGTACTCTTGCCTGGAAAATCCCATGGACGGAGGGGCCTGGTAGTCTGCAGTCCATGGGGTCGCTGGGAGTCGGACACAGCTGAGCAACTTCACTTTCACTTTTCACTTTCATGCATTGGAGAAGGAAATGGCAATCCACCCCAGTGTTCTTGCCTGGAGAATCCCAGGGACGGGGGAGCCTGGTGGGCTACCGTCTATGGGGTCGCACAGAGTCGGACACGACTGAAGCAACTTAGCAGCTTAGCAGGACTTCAGCATATGAATTTTGGGGGAACACAATTCAGTGTGTAATAGCCTCCTTGACAAATCAAAGACAGATGGGAAGTCTACAAGGTCTCCTGGAGGACCATGGAGATACAGTACAAGATTAGAAAAGGGGGGCAGTATGTTCTAGGCAGAAGGGATGATGGCCTACAACCTTCCATTTACCCTCCTAAGGGTCCTATGATTTCAAACAAATAGCAGACTATCCAAAAGTCAAGTGATACCTCAAGAGAATACTAGTTTAGAGAGAAACTGCTGGCAGAGCCATGTCTTAAAGCTAGTTCAAGGGAATGCTGCACTGGCTTTGGGGCTCAGCCAATTCTGTGAATTTCTGCTGATGGCAGGGTGAGCAGAGACAAATCCAAAGGCTGGACTGCATGACTTAGATCACTTTAGATTCCAGCATGGGACGAATATAGAGCAAGACGGAGAAAAATGCTGTCTTCTCACTGGTGACACTGGTGTTTGAGTAGGATTTAACATCAATTCTAAAAGGAAAAAAAAAAAAAGAGTCCAAGTACAGAATTTTTCTGAGTTAAAGCTGAAATGACTGAGAAAAACCACCAAAGTAACTAGGCTTATCTGGAACTGAGAAGATTGTAATAGCAACAATAATAGTAATAGTAGTAATAAAAATAACAGTGTCATTGTTACTGCATCAGAGAGAACCAGATCCTGATACAGAATATACTGTGACAGAAATTAATTTGTGGAAAGAAAGAAAAGCTATGTTTGGTTACATAAGGTCTAAATTTATGGTCTATTAAGTCTGCACCCAGCAAGTTTTCTATAACCAAGGAGATTCTAAATGATAGAATATTGGATGGATAACTTGTTATTGACATACTATTATGAATAACTGGACAGATGTGCAGATTTTATTGGAAAGATAAAAATTATGGTTAAAATTCTTAGTTTTTGTGTGTGTGTGTCAATATGATCAACATTCCTTACTAATCTCTATGTGTGCTCAGTTGCTCAGTTGTGTCCAACTCTTTTGTGACCCCATGGACTGTAGACTGTCAAGCTCCTCTGTCCATGGGATTCTTTAGGCAAGAAGACTGGAGTGGGTAGGCATTCCCTTCTCCAGGGGACCTTCCCAATCCAGGGATCGAACCCATGCATTGGCAGGCAGGTTCTTTACCACTGTGCCACCTGGGAAGCCCTGCTAATCTTCATTAAATATCAAATATAAATGGGTTACCTAGAGTAACATAAGAATAGGACTTTTTTTTTGTAGCTTAAACTCCCTCTACAATACATCCTTCTAAAGGTGACTTATGACCACTTGGTCACTCTTTAAAGCAGATAAAGTTGCTCTAGGAGATGTGACCACAGCTGCCCCCATTTCCCACCTGCTGGCCCTTGGCCTTGGTCACCATGAGCTGACTCAGGACAGCGTCACCTTGGCCTTCCTCTCCCTTGATGCCCTTTCAGGTTATGCATGGCCACTGTACCTCTTCCCCACTTAGTACTCACTTTTCCGCTTTACTGAAGTGAAAAGTAGGTTTTATTCTAGAAAGACTATGAAGGCCTTGGTTTTATAAGTTTAATGGCTCTTACAGTAACTCTTCATTTGAAGGGAAAAAAAGGCTTCCTAAACATGTTTTGCACTATAGGTATACACACACACATCTATATATATAAACACACACATATATCTATATACATACACATATGTGTGCTGTATATATATATTTAGGAGTATCACTCTCTCATTCTCTTTCATTCTCAGTCCTTGCATCCGTTCCCTTCTGTAACAATACCGTCCTTTCCTTCGGGAAGCCTAATCTGCCATCTGTGAGGATAAGGCACACGAGGGCTGCAGCAGTCTCTCCTGTGGCTCCATGTCGCCTTCCCTGAGTCAATGTACCGCAGATCAGGGTCCTGAATCGTGAGCAAGTTGCCCCTCCTCTGACTGCCGAGTTGGATGCACAATCTCAGGGCCACCTGAGTAAGAACTTTCTCTGTGATTTAGTCCCTCCCTGACAGCCCCTTCCTTCTAAGTCCTGGGTCCCAGTCATTTGGCTTCTTGGCTTTTCCTAGGCGGTCATGACTACAATGAGGAATGTTTCCTCTCTCTCCTTCTTTTCACTATCTTCTTATAGGAATCTGCGGGAATCAACACACTGCATCATCCCACAAAGATGTAAGACCCTCTCTTTTTAGGGTCTTTCACATGTTCTGACATTTCAAAATGAAGATTGAAACTTATGACAGTAGTTAGGATCACTTTAAAGGAGCAGATTGTGCTTAC
>SJXQ01007308.1:224264-245881 GCA_006408695.1 Aepyceros melampus | reverse complement strand
TCCTTATGCCCTTTGAGTGTCCCTCAGTCTAACCTATGTCCTGGACAGTGTTCTTATTTAATGCTTTTCCACTTTCAGCAACAGACTCATTTTTATCAAATGGTGTGTTACAAGAAATTCTAACTTATATGGCAGAATATGAGACTGTTTCGTTGCTATAAGTTATTTCATATTTAATTCAGTTTCAGTTTTCAATTTACTTCTCACTTTTCATTTTCATGGCAGAGTGTTGAGTAATTCTCAATTTACACAGATAAATAGTTGCAGATGATTTTTAAACAATTCTGTGTGCTATCTCACTACAGCTTCCAATAAAAAATTTTTTGGAATTTTGACAAAGAAGCAGTGATTTTTTTTTATTTTCAAAATTAAATCACTACCTTACCAATATTAACTATTACTTGCTTTCTTTAATTGAATTTGAAAATGTTCCTTTGCCAATTTAAATATTCATTGTTTGAGAAGAGATTTTCTAATGTGTGTCTTGTAACTTAGAAATCATTCAAAAATATTATAAAATTAAGTAACCTATTAAATAACCAGTCAATATTTCAAAGCAGTCAAATTTATTTTCCTTGCATGAGGAAATCAAATGGTAAGCTTCAATTTTAATACTGACAATTTACTGCTGACAATCATCTACATTTTAAAAGTAGGTGGGGGCTTCCTTGGTGGTTCAGTGGTAAAGAATTTGCCTTCTAATGCAAGAGACATAGGTTCCATCCATAGATCAGGAAGATTCCCCTGGGGGAGGAAATGGCAATTCACTCCAGTATTCTTGCCCGGAAAATTCCATGGACAGAGGAGCATGACAGGCTATGGTCTGTGGGGTTGCAGAGTCTGACATGGCTGAGAACACATGCAAAACAGGTGAATCTATAAATATGAGTTGGTTATATGAAGATTACTAATATCAGGAGCAAAATATTCAAGTTCCATCAACAGTATACAGAATTGAACTGCTAACATTTAAAATGTCATTTGAAATTTTCATATTGTAAATTTCTTAGAAACAAACAAGAGTCCAGCATTAAAAGATTCACTTTGACTAGGATTAAAAGTAACTCTAAACAAAATGTAATGATCGCTAGTCCAGGTTCGATTCACAATACTGGATGCTTGGGGCTAGTGCACTGGGACAACCCAGAGGGATGGTACGGGGAGGGAGGAGGGAGAGGGGTTCAGAATGGGGAACACGTGTATACCTGTGGCGGATTCATGTTGATGTATGGCAAAACCAATACACTACTATAAAGTAATTAACCTCCAATTAAAATAAATACATATTTAAAAAAAAAACCTCCTGCCTCAAAATTTAAATAAAGAACAATTAGCAGTGATATTTTATGACAATATTTTCCAGCAATATTCTCAACTAGTGCTATTTTCTATGACACATATAATAACATACATAGCAAAGTTTCACAGTTTTTTCTTTTATGCTGTTTTCAGATTCTCTGCACAGATATCACCATATTTTTGATAGAATAATTTTTAAATGCGAGTCAGTTAAGAAGGTTGTTTCTTTTTCAGTAATTATTTTTGTTAGGTTTTTCTTTTTTTACATAAACACCTGGAAAATGAAGAGAGCACACCAGAAACCTCTTCCACCTGCTGTGTGAAGATTTCAAATATTATCAGTCTAAGAGGCTTCCCTGGTGGATAAGATGGTAAAAAATCTGCCTGTAATGCAGGAGACTCCAGTTTGTTCCCTGGATGGATTCTTTGGAGGTGGAAAATGGCAATCCACTCCAGTATTCTTGCCTGAAAAATCCCATGGACAGAGGAGCCTGGCAGCCTAAAATCTAAACAGTCTCAAAGAGTCAGACATGCCTGAGAGACTAAGCACAAGCACGTCTCGTGTTTTGGGTTCATATTTTTGAGTTCTTTTCTATATTCTTATTAGAAAATTATGCTAATTGTATTTTCACAGATCTTTGTGCTTGTAATGTTTATTACAATGTCAGTAGCACTGCCTTGATAAAGTATTCTTTGAGACCGTGAGCTTCTTCCTAAGTGTCAGGTGGCAGCTTGCTTTTAACAAGATCGTATATGCATTTTCACAGTCAGATATTGTTTGCCTAAAATACTGAGTTAACACTGAAAGAAGCTGAGAGTCTTCTTTCAAAACACACGCATTTGTGTTTTAGATTATTTTGAATTTTACCACTCTTTATAATAATTTCAGAAAAGCAATAAAGGTCTGAGTAAATTCTATCATCATAAAAGATAGATCTAAATGAAAAAATAATCTGTGTTGGATATTCTAGAGTTCAAGTAAGCTATATGTAAGTTTTAATATATTGCTTTATTTCATTTACTTTTATCAATGTGGCTGACACCAAGAAATCAGTTGGTACTATTTGATATTTTACTTTGATCAAATCTCATAATTAAATGTCCTTTTAAATTATTTTTTCATTTTAAATTATGCAACTATTTCTAGTCTTAAGAGCAATTATGCTATTGCACCAAAAATGATCCTATGTTTAGTTTGTGTGTGTGGATAAACATGTGTGCATAAAACAAGAGACAGTACAAAATTATAAAGTACTATTTTTTTACATGCTGTTGCCTCAGACAAACTGTTATTCTTATAAAATGGGCTGGTTTTCATGCTGAGAACTTATTCCAGCCAAAACAACTATTTCCTGATACATATTAAACAAACAAATGTTAAGATGTGAATGAAAATCTGAATAATAGATACAAGTTTTAAAAACAGAGGGGAATCTGGACAGACTCCTCACACAAGAGAAAGAATTCACTAAAGGGTTTAAAGGTAGAACTGAGCATGTTGTGTTGGGTCTGAGGTATCTAGAGGTGAGGAGATCAATTTGCCTCTAATGGAAAATTTATGGGACTCCTCAATGCTAATGATGGAAGAATGAAGTTGAATGATATTCCTGAGAACTCTAACTATCTGCCTGGAGTTCAAATTTTAATTTTCAGTTAGGATATTGGCACTTGAGTGCTCTTAGAATTTTGTGGTACAGAATTGATGAGTACAAATTAATTCCTTCAAAATGCTAGTCTAGCTTAGAGAATGATAGACCTTTTTTTTTTAAATTTTAATTAAAATATGGATGAGTTACAATGTTGTGTTAATTTCTGTTGCACCACAAAGTGATTCAGTTATACAAATATATACATTTTTAATTTCTTCTATTATGTTTTAACATAGGATATTAAACATAGCTCTCTGTGGTACACAGTAGTACCTTATTTATCCATTCTATATATAATAGCCTGGATCTGCCAACCCCAAATTTCCACTCCATCCCTCTTCCACTCCCCAAGAAAGGGATAAATGTCAGATAGCAGTGTCGATTCAGAAAAAGGGAGTAAACAGGTGAGATGGCAATGCCTTGGTGAGGATGTTGAGTTCAGTTCAGTTCAGTCGCTCAGTCGTGTCCGACTCTATGCAACCCCATGAATCGCAGCACGCTAGAGAAAGGAAAAAGCAAAGAGCAATTCAGAGATATTACCCTCAATGTATAATTTTTTTTATGTCATTCTATTTTCACATGACTTTTGAATGTCTTTCAGACTTCAAGGCACTGTGTTTGTGTGACCAACAGCAAGAAAAAGAAAACACTACATAAGCAATGTGGTCTATGCATTAGTTTCATCAGTTGGGCAAACCTACTGCGCTCATGGTACATACATTAACAAAGACTGAATGAAATAGTTGCCTCCCGTGTCCAGGTCTCAGGTGATACTTCTACATGATGGGTTCGAAACCTACCTTCTTCCTTCTGTACCTACAAGGAATTCCATTAAAACTTCTGGTCAGAAGGAAAAGATGAACTATCAACATGTCACAATTTTTGACAGCTTTTCCATTTGTATATGCATTTCAATCAATTTCAAATCAGAGAGACAATAAAGCAAACCTCTTTCAGCTTTCAATTTGCCTCTGCAGAGATGGGTGCCCTGTCTGATATTTACAGTTCACAGTCTCATCATAATGGATGATTTTAGCACCTTGCTTCTATCTCTAGATTTTTCTAATGCTTTCAGCAATTTCATTAGAGTTGTTTTTTAAGGTGACAATTAGAATAAAATGAAAAGCTCAAGAAGTCATTTGAAGCATAAGAAAATGGAAATGTAATCTAACTTTGGAAAAACTGATTTTTTTTATTCCATTTCTTTCTGACATCTTCATTTATTTTATACTCAAGAAATTCCAGAGAAACTGTGGAGGGCTTTTTACATTTTCTGCAACCACTCTACAGAGACTCCAGCATATTTCCTATGAGTAATCTTCCCCTCTCATCCTATACTTACCCATTCAAAAAATACCACTCTACCAAGTAACTCCACCTCACCTGTTTGCTCCAAATGACTTTTACTTGGATTTACTTAATTCACCATTCTAGTTCCACTGTCATTCTATAAAATTAATTAAAATGGTGTCTAAACTCTATTGTTATTTTTAAAAATTCATCGACATAACAGGAATCTTATTATAAAATTTTTTTCAGTAAAAAAGTTTATTTTTAGCAATCTCTTTCAACACCTGATGAAATATACTAAGATGCAGCAGGTTTGAATTTTTTTCTTCAAGTGAAGAATAGTTACTTGTTAAAAATATATGCTAAAAATAAAATACATTGAATTGGCTTGAACAGCTGATTCTTACTATCTCTCAAAATCTCCCATATATGAACATAGTTGTGACTGTGGTGAGTGTACCTATGGTGGCCAAATACAGAAAGAAGCAGATGATTACCAATCAGTAGGTAACAATATAACATTTTAATACATAAGTAACTACCAAATGTTGGGAAAATTATAATGGCAAACAAACTTCTGCTTATTTATTTTCATCTAATTAGAACTTTGTAGAAATCAGACCACACTTAAGAATCCATGTGCCATTGTGGGTGCTGGTTTTAATGAACAATTTTCTTTTTACAAGTGATAAATAAACAATATTTCTTATTACTGAATATAGCTTAGAAAAAGAGAAATTCATTGATCCTTTTAAAAGCCAGCCTCAGGGCTCAATTTGGTTGCCAACTTCTAGGTCAACAAGACCACACTGCATCCTTCTCTCTACTCAATTCTCTACTCATCCTCAACTAATTTCTACCAGACCTCACTATCTATAGTTTTTCCTCATGTGGCATCAATATTGGACCATTCAAACAGTAGCTCACATCTGCATAGCTTAGCAATTCCTTTGGAAAATGGATTTCTCTACCCCCAAATTGATATAATTATCATTGGGAAACCTGACTGGCTCTGCTTTAATTGATTACCATAGACATAGAAAGGTATCCTCTTTGGGCATCTTAAGCCTGAATGATTGACAGGTCCATGATATCTCTCTAGAGCACTTCTCTTTCCAGAGCACAGAGAAGATGAGAAAAACATTACAGTTGAAAAACCCAGAGCTTCCACCATTTGCAGAACTTTTATAAACTAGCAGTACTCGTATGGGTGTGCAGCTTCGGTAAAGTAGCAGGAATAGAATGGCCACATATACGTAACCCAGGGAAGAAAAGAAAATGGAATATGATAGCATTGTTCACATATGCAATTATTTAATAAATATTTATAAGCTGTTATATAGCAGATTCTAGGCTAAATATGAAGAATATAATGCCACAAATAGGGAAAAAATGTCCCTGCCCTTTTGAGTGACTAAAATATATACTAAAAATAAAATGCTGTAACCCAGGGAAGAAAAGAAAATGGAATATGATAGCATTGTTCACATATGCAATTATTTAATAAATATTTATAAGCTGTTATATAGCAGATTCTAGGCTAAATATGAAGAATATAATGCCACAAATAGGGAAAAAATGTCCCTGCCCTTTTGAGTGACTAAAATATATACTAAAAATAAAATGCTTTTCAGTTCAGTCAGTTCAGTCGCTCAGTCGTGTCCGACTCTTTGCGACCCCATGAATCACAGCACGCCAGGCCTCCCTGTCCATCACCAACTCCCGGAGTTCACTCAGACTCACGTCCATTGAGTCTGTGATGCCATCCAGCCATCTCATCCTCTGTCATCCCCTTCTCCTCCTGCCTCCAATCCCCCCTAGCATCAGAGTCTTTTCCGATGAGTCAACTCTTCGCATAAGGTGGCCAAAGTACACGAAAGAAAAGCTGATTCTTACTCTCTCTCAAAATTCTCTCTTGTATGACTGTGCTGAATGTACCCATAATAACCCAATATAGAAAGAAGCAGATGATTATCAATCAATGGGTAATAATATCACATTTTAATATGTAAGATGTATTAAAGGAGGGAACACTCCAATAGTTCTGGAGAGTTTGTACGATAGAAAGCAGTGGGTATAAGATACAGGAAGATACACTTTCTTTTATCCTTGAGAAATATATTTCAACAGGAACAGATGCTCTTCCAAGCCATAGAATATATGGCATGTTTGTGGTTTTTCAAAACCTATGCCTTCTCCTTGATTTCCTTCTGTGACTTCTCCTTGAAGCTCAGTATGCATCACCATCACATCCAGATGAATACATCTATTTCGAAACATCTGATTCTATCTCCAAGTTTAAAACTTACCTAAATGTTGATTTGAATTCCAATTCAATTTTTCCTGATTATCTATGAAAACTTTTAATCAAGTACTATTACATAAAAGTCAACGTGTTCAGAATTAAGCTGTTTTCCTCCCTTATTCTTCCTCCTAAAATCCTTCTTCCATCAATGGTATTATATTGGCCCTAATTCAGGTCAATCCACTTTCATCTTCATATCATTCTTTTTCCTGACTTTTTATTTCTCAATAAATCAGGAACCACTGATATTTTCACTTATGATTCATACATTCTTGAAAATCAACATCGAATAACCACCTTCCTTTTAAAGACATTATTTAAGCTTAAATGATAGATTTTTATAATTACAAATTATAGTATTTAATACAAACAATTATTTTTGTAACAGTGTAACAG
Source organism: Aepyceros melampus (assembly GCA_006408695.1). Classification (NCBI taxonomy): domain Eukaryota; kingdom Metazoa; phylum Chordata; class Mammalia; order Artiodactyla; family Bovidae; genus Aepyceros; species Aepyceros melampus. Next base: position 238,942 of record SJXQ01007308.1, on the reverse strand, counting down.
TGGAAGAAGGCTTTGAATAAACATTAATAGAACTTTTTATTCTAAAATTATAAAAATTAATAACACATAACATTCATAACCATTCTTGGATCTTACAGTTATCTCTTTAACATATTAGAGATAAGTTGAAGATAACTGCGATTTTCCTAGATCAAATCATGGTGGAATTTAATACCATATCAGTTGACTATTTTGATGTGCAGTTTTCCTACAAATCCTCATATTCATCAATGTATCTTGGCATATATTTTAGAATTTTCATGTTGATGTTCATGAACTATTAGTTACCATATTATAAACAAGAATGTGCATTTATATCATGATTTGTCCAGCATGCAAAGATTGTCTTCCTTTGAAGAGATTTTTTTCCCAGTAGCTTGAAAAATGATCTTCACTGACTCAGGCATTCAGATAGCTGATTATGTTAATTCTAAATTTTTGTTATTAAAATTGTTCTGATTGCTGCATTGAGTTTCTGCTCAGCATTCTTTTCTTTATTTATTATGAGATAGACATTACATACAAGCAAATTATAAATAATTTACTCAACTTTAACACGTATATAATTAAACTTCTTTCTGTATTAAATTTAATTTCAGTTCAGTTCAGTCACTCAGTTGTGTCTGACTCTTTGCAAATGATGAATTGCAGCACGCCAGGCCTCCCTGTCCATCACCGACTCCCAGAGTTTACCCAAAATCATGTGCATCAAGTCACTGATGCCATCCAGCCATCTCATCCTCTGCTGTCCCCTTCTCCTCCTGCCCCCAATCCCTCCCATCATCAGGGTCTTTCCCAATGAGTCAACTCTTCACATGAGGTGGCTAAAGAATTGGAGTTTCAGCCTCAGCATCAGTCCTTCCAATGAACATCCAGGACTGGTCTCCTTTAGGATGAACTGGCTGGATCTCCTTGCAGTCCAAGGGACTCTCAAGAGTCTTCTCCAACACCACAGTTTATAAGCATCAATTCTTTGGTGCTCACTTTCTTCACAGTCCAACACTCACATCCATCCATGACCACTGAAAAAAAACCATAGCCTTGACAAGATGGACATTTGCTGGCAAAGTAATATCTGTTTTTAAATATGCTATCTAGGTCAGTCATAATTTTTTTTCCCAAAAAGTAAGCATCTTTTAATTTCATGGCTGCAGTCACCATCTGCAGTGATTTTGGAGCCCCCAAAAATAAAGTCTGACACTGTTTCCACTGTTTCCCCATCTATTTCCCATGAAGTGATGGGACCAGATGCCATGACCTTGGTTTTCTGAATGTTGAGCTTTAAGCCAACTTTTTCACTCTCCTCTTTCACTTTCAACAAGAGGCTTTTTAGTTCATCTTCACTTTCTGCCATAAAGGTGGTGTCATCTGCATATTTGAGGTTATTAATATTTCTCTGGGCAATCTTGATTCCAGCTTATGCTTCTTCCAGCCCGGCGTTTCTCATGATGTATTCTGCATGTAAGTTAAATAAGCAGGATGACAATATACAGCCTTGATGTACTCCTTTTCCTATTTGGAACCAGTCTGTTGTTCCATGTCCAGTTCTAACTGTTGGTTCCTGACCTGTATATAGGTTTCTCAAGAAGCAGGTTACGTGTTTTCGTATTCCCATCTCTTTCAGAATTTGCCACAGTTGATTGTGATCCACACAGTCATAGTCAATAATGCAGAAATAGATGTTTTTCTGGAACTCTCTTGCTTTTTCCGTGATCCAGTGGATGTTGGCAATTTGATCTCTAGTTCCTCTGCCTTTTCTAAAACCAGCTTGAACATCTGGAAGTTCATGGTTCACGTATTACTGAAGTCTGGCTTGGAGAATTTTGAGCATTACTTTACTAGCGTGTGAGATGAGTGCAGTTGTGTGGTAGTTGGAGCATTCTTTGGCATTGCCTTTCTTTGGGATTGGAATGAAAACTGACCTTTTCCAGTCCTGTGGCCACTGCTGAGTTTTCCAAATTTGCTGACATATAGAGTGCAGCACTTTCACAGCATTATCTTTCAGATTTGAAATAGCTCCACTGGAATTCCATCACCTCCACTAGCTTTGTTTGTAGTGATGCTGTCTAAGGCCCACTTGACTTCCCATTCCAGGATGTCTGGTTCTAGGTGAGTGATCACACCATCATGATTATCTGAGTTGTGAAGATCTTTTTTGTCCAATTCTTCTGTGTATTCTTGCCATCTCTTCTTAATATCTTCTGCTTCTCTTAGGTCCCTACCATTTCTTTCCTTTATGGAGCCCATCTTTGCATAAAATGTTCCTTTGGTATCTCTAATTTTCTTGAAGGGATCTCTAGTTTTTCACATTCTGTTGATTTCTTCTATTTCTTTCCATTGCTCGCTGAGGAAGGTTTTCTTCTCTCTCCTTGCTATTCTTTGGAACTCTGCATTCAGATGCTTATATCTTTCCCTTTCTCCTTTCCTTTTCACTTCTCTTCTTTTCACAGCTATTTGTAAGGCCTCCCCAGACAGCCATTTTGCTTTTTTGCATTTCTTTTCCATGGGGATGGTCTTGATCCCTTTCTCCTCTACAATGTCACGAACTTCCGTCCATAGTTCATCAGACACTCTATCTATCAGATCTAGACCCTTAAATCTATTTCTCACTTGCACTGTATAATCATAAGGGATTTGATTTAGGTCATACCTGAATGGTCTAGTGGCTTTCCCTACTTTCTTCAATTTAAGTCTGAATTTGACAATAAGGAGTTCATGATCTGAGCCACAGACAGCTCCTGGTGTTCTTTTTGCTGACTGTGTAGAGCTTCTCCATCTTTGGCCACAAAGAATATAACCAATCTGATTTTGGTGTTGACTATCTGGTGATGTCCATGTGTAGAGTCTTCTCTTGTGTTAGAAGAGGGTGTTTGCTATGACCAGTGTGTTCCCTTGACAAAACTCTCTATTAGCCTTTGCCCTTCTTCATTCCGTACTCCAAGGCCAAGTTTGCCTGTTACTCCAGGTGTTTCTTGACTTTCTACTTTTGCATTCCAGTCCCCTATAATGAAAAGGACATCTTTTTTGTAGATGACATGGCTGGATGGCATCAGGGACTCAATGGACGTGAGTCTGGGTGAACTCCGGGAGTTGGTGATGGACAGGGAGGTCTGGCGTGCTGCGATTCATGGTGTCGCAAAGATTCGACATGACTGAGCGACTGAACTGAACTGAACTGAAAGGCTAATGTATGCTCATTTAGCTTTATGCCAATTTCAATTTCCTTCCATGTTTCACTTCAACTCCTAATGTTTTTTTGAGTTCTCTACAGAGTCAAGTGAAGAATATTTTTTTTAAAAAATCCAGTGTCTTTAAAGAAAAGGAAGAACAAATACCTTGCTTGATATCTATCAGTAGTAGGAATATTTGCACATAGATCTAATCTTAATGCATAATTAGAATTAAAAATTTATGTATATTTCAAACATTTATTTATGATTTTGGACTGGGCCATTAAATTATGTTCAAATTTATTGGGAGGTCAGAAGATCTAGGTTAAATACTAACCTAATAAGAGCCACATGTTTTTGAGAATGTCTGTTAATGTTTCTGAGCAGCACATTCTACAACCCCACTCTCCCCTTGGAACATGAGAAAGCTCATCAAACGTAAAATGTGACCCTCATGTCTTATGTTCTTTCCTATTTTCTCTTGTCTTTGTCCCTAGAAGGACCTCAGAACACTAGCTTTTACTTTTTTTCTCTCTCTTTTCTCTTCCTTTTCTTCTTCTTTTTCTTCTCCCTCTCTTCTTTCCTCTTCCTTCTTCTTCACCTACCTCTACTTTTTGGTTTTTTATGTTTAAGGACCTATACTTACTCTCTGATACCATTTTGACTGCATATTGCAGATTTTCATTTGCTATGTTTTTGTCATACTTCTGATCAACATATTTTGTAATTTCCTTTGATGTTGTGTCTCTCACTGGATTTTTAAACAAAGTATTTTAGTTTTCTTTTAATTTCTAATTCTGATTCTTCTGACCCATGAACATGGTATATTTCTCCATCTATTAGTGTCCTCTTTGCTTTCTTTCATCAGTGTTTTATAGTTTTCTATATATAGAAAGACCTATATATAGGTCTTTAGTTTCTTTAGGTAGATATATTCTTAAGTATTTTATTCTTTTCATTGCAATGGTGAATGGAATTGTTTCCTTAATTTCTTTTTTACTTTCTCATTATTAGTGTATAGGAATGCAAGGGATTTCTCTGTGTTAATTTTATATCCTGCAACTTTACTATATTCATTGATTAGCTTTAGTAATTTTCTGGTGGAGTCTTTAGGGTTTTCTACATAGAGGATCATGTCATCTGCAAACTGTTGAGAGTTTTACTTCTTCTTTTCCATTTTGAATTCTTTTTATTTCTTTTTCTGCTCTGATTGCTGTGGCCAAAACTTCCAGAACTATGTTGAATAGTAGTGAAAGTGGGCACCCTTGCCTTGTTTCTGACTTTAGGTGAAATGCTTTCAATTTTTCACCATTGAGGATAATGTTTGCTGTGGGTTTGTTACATATAGCTTTTATTATGTTGAGGTTTGTTCCTTCTATTCCTGCTTTCTGGAGAGTTTTTATCATAAATGGATGTTGAATCTTGTCAAAGGCCTTCTCTGCATCTATTGAAATAAACATATGGCTTTTATTTTTTAATTTGTTAATGCAGTGAATTACATTGATTGATTTGCGGATATTGAAGATCCTTGCATCCTTGGGATAAAGCCCACTTGGTCATGGTGTATGATCTTTTTAATGTGCTATTGGATTCTGATTGCTAGAATTTTGTTAAGGATTTTTGCATCTCTGTTCATCAGTGATATTGGCCTATAGTTTTCTTTTTTGTGTGGCATGACTTCAGGCTTTACTACAAAGCCACAGTCATCAAGACAGTATGGTACTGGCACAAAGACAGAAATATAGATCAATGGAACAAAATAGAAAGCCCAGAGATAAATCCACACACCTATGGACACCTTATCTTCAACAAAGGAGGCAAGAATATACAATGGATTAAAGACAATCTCTTTAACAAGTGGTGCTGGGAAAACTGGTCAACCACTTGTAAAAGAATGAAACTAGATCACTTTCTAACACCACACACAAAAATAAACTCATAATGGATTAAAGACCTAAACGTAAGACCAGAAACTATAAAACTCCTAGAGGATAACATAGGCAAAACACTCTCTGACATAATCACAGGAGGATACTCTATAACCCACCTCCCAGAATACTGGAAATAAAAGCAAAAATAAACAAATGGGATCTAATTAAAATTAAAAGCTTCTGCACAACAAAGGAAACTATAAGCAGGGTGAAAAGACAGCCTTCAGAATGGGAGAAAATAATAGTAAATGAAGAAACTGACAAAGAACTAATCTCAAAAATATACAAGCAATTCCTGCAGCTCAATTCAAGAAAAATAAATAACCCAATCAAAAAATGGGCCAAAGAACTAAATAGATATTTCTCCAAAGAAGACATACAGATGGCTAACAAACACATGAAAAGATGCTCAACATCACTCATTATCAGAGAAATGCAAATCAAAACCACAATGAGGTACCATTTCACACCAGTCAGAATGGCTGTGATCCAAAAGTCTACAAGCATTAAATGCTGGTGAGAGTGTGGAGAAAAGGGAACCCTCTTACACTGTTGGTGGGAATGTAAACTAGTATAGCCACTATGGAGAACAGTGTGGAGATTCCTTAAAAAACTGGAAATAGAACTGCCTTATGACCCAGCAATCCCACTGCTGGGCATACACACCAAGGAAACCAGAATTAAAAGAGACACTTGTACGCCAATGTTCATTGCAGCACTGTTTATAATAGCAGGACATGGAAGCAACCTAAATGTCTATCAGCAGTTGAATGGATAAGAAAGCTGTGGTACATATATACAATGGAGTATTACTCAGCCATTAAAAAGAATACATTTGAATCAGTTCTAATGAGGTGGATGAAACTGGAGCCAATTATATAAAGTGAAGTAAGCCAGAAAGAAAAACACCAATACAGTATACTAACACATACATATGGAATTCAGAAAGATGGTAATGATAGCCCTGTATGTGAGACAGCAAAAGAGACACAGGTGTATAGAACAGTCTTTTGGACTCTATGGGAGAGGGATAGGGAGATGGAGAGGGTGGGATGATTTGGGAGAATGACATTGAAACATGTATAATATCATATAAAAAAGGAATCACCATCTAGGTTCAATGCAGGATACAGGATGCTTGGGGCTGGTGCACTGGGATGACCCAGAGAGATGGTACGGGGAGGAAGGTGGGAGGAGGGTTCAGAATTAGGAACTCGTGTATACCTGTGGCAGATTCATGTTGATGTATGGCAAAACCAATACTGTATTGTAAAGTCAAATAAAGTAAAATAAAAAATTCTAATTCTGCTTCCATTGTCCTTAGGAGACATGATCCATGGGATTTTTATCTTTTAGAAAAGACAATACGTTAGAGGTGTGTCCAGCTGGCAGAGTAGGGAGACACTGAGCTCACTTCCTCTCATGGTCACACCAAAATTATAGCTATTCACAGGGTGACTATCTATTAGAACAACTTATTATACACCCACAATAATCACCTCAACCCAACAGAAAAGCCCATGCAGCCCATGTAGGGGGCACCCATAAAGCATATAGCTCTGGTGACTAGAGAGGACTGTGTTGCCAGACTCCACAGGACATCTTATACATAAGGCCAATTCTCCACACTTGGAAAATGTAACTAATCTACCTAATAAATAGAAATAAACACAAAGAAGCAGACAAAAAGAAGAAAGAGTGGAATATGTTCCAAAACAAGGAACAAAGCAAAAACTCCAGAAGAAGAACTAAGTGAAGTGGAGAAAAGCAATCTATATAACACGTAATTCAAGGTAAGAATCATAAAAATGTTCATCAAATTCAGAAAAAGTACACAGTAAAATTTTTAACAGGAGTTAGAAAATATAAAGAGGATTGAACAGAGTTGAAGAATACAATAACTGAAATTTAAAAAGTACTCTAGAAGGAATCAACAGTATATTAGATGTCCAAAGGAACAGTTCAATGAACTGAAAGAGAGAGTAGTAGAAATCACACCAGCTAAACAGGAAAAAAAAAGAAAGAAAGAAATTAAAGATAGCTTAAGAGGCATGCCTGCTGGCCCAGATGGTAAAGAATCTACCTGCAATGCCAGAGACCCAGTTTCAATCCCTATGTCAAGAAGATCCTCTGAGAAGGGAATGGCTATCCTATCCAGCATTCTTGCCTGAAGAATTCCATGGACAAGAGCCTGGTGGGCTGCATGGGGGTCATAAAGTTTAACTGGACACAACTGAGTGACTTTCACTTTTCATAAAATATATGCAGGACAGCATCCAATGTACTAAACTTTGCATTATAGGAGTCACAGAAAGAATGAAGGAAAGGAGCGGAAAATTTATTTGAAGAAATAATAGCTGAAAATTCCCTAACCAGGGAAAGAAAACAGACATTTGGGTTCAGGAAGTAAAGAGAGTCCCAAACAAGATTAACCCAAAGAGGTCCACACTAAAACCACATTATAATTAAAATGGTCATAAAAAAGAATAAAATCTTGCCATTTTCAGCACCATAGATGGACCTTACATTTGACTAACTGAAATAAGTCAGTCAGAAAAAGACAAATTTCATATGATTTTACTTACATGTGGAAGCAAAAACAAATAAAGGAACATTCATAATGAAATAGTAAGAGACTCATAGAGAACAAGCTGGAGATAACTAGATAAGATGGGATCACAGGTATTGATAGAATATTAATAGATGAGGAAAGTTGACATACAAATGTCCAGTTATAAAATAAATGTCACTGGGATTGGCTGTACAACATAGGGAATATAGTCAATAACATTAATAGCTTTGCATGATGAGGTAACTCTACTGGTAAAGAACCCACCTGCCAATACAGGAGATGTAATAGACATGGGTTAGATCCCTGGGTTGGGAAGATCCCCTGGAGGAGGAAATGGCAACCCACCCCAGTATTCTTGCCTGCAAAATCCCATGGACAGAAGAAAGTTGTGGGCTACAGTCTATAGGGTTGCAAAGAGTCAGACACAACTGAAGTGACAGGACCCACAGAGTTATCATGGTAATCATTTTGTAATGTATATAAATATCTAATTACTGTGTTATATACCTGAAACTCATATAATACTGTAAGTCAACTGTACTTCAATAAAGAAAGAAAAGAGGCTTATAACACAGTTTGTAACAAAATTTATAAGTATTCTTAAGATCAAATATGTTTTCAGTTTTTTTTCTTCCTTTTCTCTCCTTATCTATCTATATTAGTTCTAATCTTTCAATTTTATTATTCAAATTTGCCATATAATTACTTATATATATTTTTATATTTGATATAACCATTTTTTTATAAAGTTATATTTAGAAATTATGGCCCAGATCATATCCTGGCAATATTTGAAAATATTCCTTTGTAAATTATCTGTATATGGTTTATATATATTTTTTAGGATAAAATATGACAAAAGAAGAAACTTTCAAAGTGTTAGTTTCTAATATTAGACTTTAAAATATTGTGTAAGGTAAATGCAGAATACATAGGTCTTCTCTGGTTTAATAAAGAAATAAACTTGAGTATTACTTCAAGTTCCATTCTGGTTAAGAGGAAGAACTTTGGAGTCAAAATTTCCAGAGTTTCAATCCCAGCTCATCCACTAACTATGAAATTTGGACATGTTGTCTTTTCACTGGAGTTCTTAATTTTTTCATCTGTAAAATAGAAAGAAATATAATTATGTCACACATTTGTTATGAAAATTAATACATTAAATGAATTTATTAACAATGCTTTGCATACTTCCTATTCCATGATAAGGTTATTTAGCATAAAGTTATTATTTTGATTTTAATAAAGCTTCAGTCAAGAAATAAATTACAAGTAACTTGTTTGCTTTCATAGCTACTATCCATTTGATTCATACAAGAAATCTAGAGACATTGTTGCTGTTCAGTCACTAAAGTACTGTCCAGCTCTTTGATATCACAGGCATGAAATTAAAAGATCCTTGCTCCTTAGAAAGCAAGCTATGACAAACCTTAGACAACATACCAGGCTTCTTTGTCCTTCACTATCTCCTGGAGTTTGCTCAAACTCATGTCCATTGAGTCGGTGATGCCATCCAACCAACCTATCCTCTGTCGTCCCCTTCTCCTCCTGCCTTCAATCTTTCCCAGCATCAGGGTCTTTTCCAGTGAGTCAGCTCTTCACATAGGTGGCCAGAGTATTGGAGCTTCAGCTCCAGCATCAGTCCTTCCAATGAATATTCAGGATTGATTTCCTTTGTGACTTATTGGCTTGCTTTCCTTGTAGTCCAAGAGACTCTGAAGAGTCTTCTCCAGCACCAGTTTGAAAGCATCAGTTCTTGTGTTCAGCCTTCTTTATGGGCCAACTCTCACATCTGTTCATGACTACTGGAAAAAATATAGCTTTGACTACATATACCTTTGTCAACAAAGTAATGTCTTTGCTTTTTAATATGTTGTCTAAGGTTTGTCATAGCTTTCTTTCTAAGGAGCAAACATCTTTTAATTTCATGCCTGCAGTCACCTTTCACAGTGATTTTGGAGCTCAAGAAAAGAAAACCTGTCACTGCTTCCACTTTTTCCCCCTTCTATTTGCCATGAAGTGATGGGATCGGATGCCATGATCTTAGTTTTTTGAATGTTGAGTTTTAAAAGCTTTGTTGCTCTCCTCTTTCACCCTCATCAAGAGGCTGTTTAGTTTCTCTTTCTGCCATTAAAGTGGTATCATCTGTATATCTTGGGTTGCTGATATTTTTAAGAGAAGTTATTCCTATGTCTAGTCACAGATGAGAAGACTGATGCTCATTCTGGGGAAGTGATCTGCTCAAGTACAGGCAAGTAATTAGCAATACAGTCAAACCTTGAACTGAAGGCACTTGATTGCAATCTTGGTGCGTTTTTACCTCGGCTGTATTTTAGTGAGTTAGGGTAATATGTCTTTTATATTAATGCATTAAAGGTACTTGAGGGAAAAAAAACATACACAAATGAGATATGTAAGAACATTAAAAGAGTAATTGCAAACTTGAGGTCAAGAGGACAAGCTCTAAAGAAGACTACACCACTTCAGAGAAGTGAAGGGGCAGGTCTAGTGATTGCTCTTGGAGGAGGGCGAGGGAGGACATAAAATGCAGGAACAAGAAGTCAAGTTTAAAATAGTAAATGCCACTGAGGCTGATTATTCATTATTACGATTACTCAACAAAGAGCACAGCTGTTACCTGGACCTTTGGCCCCAACCGCAGGCTTCTTTACATGTCTGTATTGAATGTCACTAAAAGAGCTGTTCTTAAGTAACATTTTTAAAGGCATGAAAGTGGGGGAAAATGACATCAAATAGAGTTCAAATTTGTTCATAAATTTGTTGAATTAGTAATTTGTTACCTTCAGCTCCCTACATTTTTTTCTCCCAACACATTAAAAGGAAATGGAAGAAACAAAAATGAAAAGACTTGCCCCAGATAGGAAATATCTGTCCCTTCTGTAAGGGCCCTCTGCTGTCTCACTCAGAGAGAATTTTTATGAGTTGGAAAGGAAGAGGAAAGAAATTAATTAACTGTCATATTTAACATCAGATCCTCTATCACACATGTCACTTATCTGAGGCAATGCAATTTGTACAACAACCTTGTGAAGTAGATGATATTTTTTTGCTGTAAAAGGGTTGGCAAACTATGGCTTACCAATGAAATCTAGCCTGTCATCTGTGTTTTGGAAATAAAGTTTTATTAGAATACAGCCACCCTCATGCACTTAAATCTGCACTGTGCAGCTTTTGAGTTCATAGGATGGCTGAGTTGAGAAGCTGCCAAAGAGATGGCCAGCAGAGCCCAACACAGCAAGATTGAGGAATCTGGTGTAAGAAATGTCATCTTCAAGGTCAAATAGCTTTTTTTTTTTTTCAAAGATGAACATTGATCTAAGATTGTCCCAGTTTGATATGACATGAAACCCAGGGATTTCTCCAGGGCAAACAAGATGCACTTTTCCTTATAAGGTACCATTTCACACACACTGTGGAACATAATTTCATCACAGAGAAAATGAGTGTTAACACGGAGAAAGTTTGCCATTCAGAATCTGAAGCATTTCTGAGAGAACCAAATTCTCTCATATCCATTAGCACTCTTGACTCCTGAAGTGAAAATTAAATGAGTGAAGATTAGTATAGTTACATTCTGCGAATTAAGAAAAAAAAAAACAAAACATAGATATGTGTGTTTAATGTCTTCACTGCCAAGTAAAAGTTTTGCTTCTTTGTTCAAAAATTTGTTTCCTCTCATAGGATTTCCTTTTAAATATGCAGACTCTTTGAAGATTTTTAAGAAGTTTCCTATTGTCCTGCCCTTGGAGAAGGATTGAAGAAAAGTTGCTGACTTTAGCCTTCAGGCCGATAAGGAGGAAGAGGGCATGGTTAGCAAGAGGAAACATCTGGGCATTGATATGTGAGTTTGTGAACCAAGGGTGGGTCTCTTAAAATATCCCTGTTAATATTTGTGCTGTATAACTACATAATCTCCAAACTGGTTTGGGGTTTTCAGATGTGTTATCCCACCAGATCGTAAAGTCAAAGAGTCAAGGTATTATCAAGAAAGTTAAGAAAACAGTACGGAATAGTGGGAAAACTCACAACTGGGCTCACAAAAACGTGGATCCAAGCTCTGCTTGCTTACCAAAAATTCATCTGAATGTGCAGCTACAAACCCCAGTTTCTTTATTTGAAAATGGGGACAAATTTTTCCCCACTTACCCAAAGGACTGTTATAGGGATTAAAACAAACAAAGCATGTGAACATGTGTTTAAATTATTACCCATGATGCAAAGTGAAAAATGATCAGTATCATTAAAGTGGTGATAATCATTGCAAGGATATCCAACCAGTCCATCCTAAAGGAAATCAGTCCTGAGTGTTCTTTGGAAGGACTGATACTGAAGCTGAAACTCCAGTACTTTGGCCACCTCATGCGAAGAGCTGACTCGTTTGAAAAGATCCTGATGCTGGGAAGGACTGAAGGCAGGAGGAGAAGGGGACAACAGAGGATGAGATGGTTGAATGGCATCACTGACTTGATGGACATGAATCTGGGTAAACACCAGGAGTTGGTGATGGACCAGGAGGCCTGGTGTGCTGCAGTCCATGCGGTCGCAAAGAATCGGACACAACTGAGCGACTGAACTGAACTGAATGATACTGAAAATGATAACGGCACAGATGACCAGTCCAGGATATTTTTGAAAGAAAATGAGGGTGATATCTTAGGGTAATACTTTAAACCACAGTGCCTCCAAGAAGACTAGGGAAATGATCTCAGACACACTTCTTAAGCTTCTAAATTTGCAGCCTGATTAATTTCTGAGCATCAAACTGCAGTCTGCAGTGGGAGAGGGAAAATTTATGCCATTATGTGTGTTTGCTAATTGCCCCCAAACATATAGATGCTTCAGAACCCCATTATTTACCCAAAAATGCAAATATTCTTGAGGGGCCACTTTATTTTCTTTTGAGTATAGTTATGCTAAAAAATCCTCTAGGTAATCTTTATTCTTAAAAATTTTCATTTGTGTGTATGGGGATTATCATATCTAACTACTAAGAGAGAGCTGATTTGAAAATCACATTGAATTCAATAAACTACTTCCATGGGAGGTTTTTGATAACTAGTGTATTATTTATGAAATAACTTAAACTTCTTTATGAGATAACACTTTGCTTTATTAGAAAGCAAGGTCTTTACAAATATATGATGTCACTTATATGTGGAATCTTAAAAAATGCTGCAAATAAAATTATTTATAAAACAGAAATAGAGTTACAGATTCAGAAAACAATCTAGTGGTTGAGATTAAGATAAGATTAATCTTATGGTTAAGAGGGGAAATGGAGTGGGGGAGGATAAATTGGGAGAACCTACTGTATAGCACAGGAACTCGACTCAGTAATCTGTAATGACCAGTATGAGGCGTCCCTGATAGCTCAGTTGGTAAAGAATCCACCTGCAATGCAGGAGAACCTAGTTCAATTCCTGGGTCAGGAATATCCACTGGAGAAGGGATAGGCTACCCACTGCAGTATTCTTGGGTTTCTCTTGTGGCTCAGCTGGTAAAGAATCTGCCTGCAATGTGGGAGATGTAGGTTCGATCCCTGGGTTGGGAAGATCCCTCGGAGAAGGGAAAGGCTACCAACTCAAGTATTCCGGCCTAGAGAATTCTATGGACTCTATAGCCCATGGGATAGCAAAGAGTCAGACATGACTAAGCCACTTTCACTTTTACTATGACCTATATGGGAATACAGTCTAAAAATTAGTGGTGAATGTATAACTGACTGACATTGCTGTAAATCTGAAATTACACAAATATACTTCTATACAATTTTTAAAAAGGAAATCAGGATCTCTATATTAAATTCTGTGGTACAATGATTATGTCATATTTTTAATTTATCATATAAAATATTTATTATTAGAAAATGAGAGTTGTTATTGTTCAGTCACTACATTGTATCAGATTCTCTGTGACCCCATGGACTGCAGCATGCCAGGCTTCTCTATCTTCCACTGTCTTTCAAAGTTTGCTCAAATTCATGTCCATTGAGTCAATGATGCTATCTAACTATCTCATCCTCTCCCAACCCTTTTGCCTTTTGCCTTTTGCCTTCAGTCTTACCCAGCATCAAGAAAATGTAATAATGATACATAGATGCAACATGAAAGTCATACTGTTATAATAGGATCCAGGGAGAAGGTAACTGGAAGCTATCTTTTCAACAAGAATTTTACCATTTTGATTTTTGTTGTTGCTAATGCCTCTTACTTAGTCTATAGGACTTCCCAGATGGCACTAGTGATAAAGAACCCGACTGACAATCAGGAGATGCAAAAGATGCTGGTTCAATCCCTGGGTCAGGAAGTTCCCCTGGAGGAAGGCATAGCAACCCACTGTAGTATTCTGGCCTGAAGAATCCCACGGAGAGAGGATCCTAGTGGGCTACAGCCCATAGGGTTGCAAAGAGTTGGATACAACTGAAATGACTTAACAAGCACTTACTCTGTGTACATTCAGTTTGCTTTTTGTTGATACTTCACAGGAGCTATCCTTATTAAAAAAATAGGGAAGAGGATATCATAATTGAGGCAATTCTAAGAATTAACCTAGGTTTCTTGATACATTTGAAAAAGATTTATATAACTGATTATCTTCCTCCTAAATTCCCCAGAAATTTATGATTTGTTTGGACCAGAATCTTTATTTTAAAAGGTAAGAGAGGAGGGTTTTCAAGATGGCGGAGGAATAGGATGGAGAGACCACTTTCTCCCGCACAAATTCATCAAAAGAACATCTCAACGCTGGGTAAATTCTACAGGGCAGCTTCTGAATGTGAGCAGAGGACATAAGGCATCCAGAAAAGCAGAACATTGTCTTCAAAAACAGGGAGGAAAAACACAGAAGACGAAAAGGGAAACAAAGGACGTGGGGAGGGAGCTCCATCCCGGGAAGGGAGTCCTGTCCCGGGAAAAGTTTTAAAGGGAGAGAAGTTTCCAAACCCCAGGAAGCACTCTCACTGCCGAATCTGTGGCGAGTCTCGGA
>SJXQ01007308.1:99814-224211 GCA_006408695.1 Aepyceros melampus | reverse complement strand
TTGGGCTCCAAAATCACTGCAGATGGTGACTGCAGCCATGAAATTAAAAGACGCTTACTCCTTGGAAGAAAAGTTATGACCAACCTAGATAGTATATTCAAAAGCAGAGATATTACTTTGCTGACTAAGGTCCGTCTAGTCAAGGCTATGGTTTTTCCTGTGGTCATGTATGGATGTGAGAGTTGGACTGTGAAGAAGGCTGAGCACAGAAGAATTGATGCTTTTGAACTGTGGTGTTGGAGAAGACTCTTGAGTGTCCCTTGGACTGCAAGGAGATCCAACCAGTCCTTTCTGAAGGAGATCAACCCTGGGATTTCTTTGGAAGGAATGATGCTAAAACTGAAGCTCCAGTACTTTGGCCACCTCATGCGAAGAGTTGACTCATTGGAAAAGACCCTGATGCTGGGAGGGATTTGGGGCAGGAGGAGAAAGGGACGACCGCGGGTGAGATGGCTGGATGGCATCATGGACTCAATGGACGTGAGTCTGGGTGAACTCCGGGAGTTGGTGATGGACAGGGAGGCCTGGTGTGCTGCGATTCATGGGGTCACAAAGAGTCGGACACGACTGGGCGACTGAAGTGAAGTGAGTGACATCTGCTGGGAGGGTCACAGCCACAGATCAGCTCCTCAGAAGAGACACATGGCATACCAGAGAAGGTGCACTGATTATACACCCAGATAACTGAGTGGCAGGGACGAGGGAGGAGATAAGTCACAACGGCCGCACTCACCAAACACCTGGTCACCTGAGTTGCTTGGACCTGAGAAGGGCACAAAACGCAGGCCCAACAGAGTCTGTGCCTCTGAGGAGGACCCAAATACCTGAATCTGAGTGGCTTAGACCTGGAAAGTTCATACAACCCAGGGCCAGCCTCAGACAGTTCCCAGCAGAGCAACCTAGAGCCCAAGCAATGTTGACAGTGAAAGCACACATGCCATGAGCGGGGGCAACCCAGTGTGGCCAAGACAATGTGAGCACACGCCAGTGTTATTTGTTTGCAGCGTACCTCCCTCCTCACAGCACAACTGAACAAGTGAGCCTAAAAATGTGTCCACCACCGCCTCCTTGTTGTCAGGGCAGAAATCAGACACTGAAGAGACCAGCAAACAAAAGAAGCCAAAACAAACAGAGGGAACTGCCTTGGCAGTGACAAGTGCAATAGATTAAAACCCTGTAGTTAGCACCAACTACATAGGAAGGGGCCTATAGATCTTGAGAAGTATAAGCCAGATCAAGGAACTATCTGAAAATGAACTGACCCCACATTGTCTACAACAACACCAGAGAAACTCCAAGATATATTTTTATTATTAATTATCATTCTTTAAATTAAAAAAATATTTTTAATTCCTCTATTTCTCCTTTAACTGTCATTTTTATAACCTACTATTACTTTGCAAAAAAATACCCTCTTTTTTAAAGCAAACTTCATATATATATATATTATAATTTTTGCAACTATGTTTTTTTTTTTTCTTTAATATTGTATTTTTGAGAATCCAACCTCTACCATAGATTTTAATCTTTGCCTTTTGGTATTTGTTATCAATTTTGTACCTTTAAGAACCCAATCTTCGGTACCCATTTTTACTTGAGAGCGAGATTACTGGCTTGACTGCTGTCTCCCTCTTTGGACTATCCTTTTTCCCCATGAGGTTGCCTCTATCTACTCCCTCCCTCTTCTCTTCTCTATCCATCTCTGTGAATCTCTTTGCGTGTTCTGGACTGTGGAGAACACTTAGGGAACTGATTACTGGCTGGATCTGTCTCTCTCCTTTTTATCCAACCCCCCACCCCCTTATCCTTCTGGCCACCTATGTCTCCTTCCTCCCTCTTCTCTTCTCTGTATAACTCTGTGAACATTTCTGAGCAGTCCAGACTGTGGAGAGCACATAAGGAAGTTATTACTGGCTAGCTTGCTTTCACCTCTTTAGATTCCCCCTCTTCTTCTCCTGATCACTTCTATCTCCCTCCTCCCTCTTCTCTTCTCCATGTGACTCTTAGAACTTCTCTGGGTGTCCCTCACTGTGGAGAAACTTTTAATCTTTAACCTAAATATTTTATCATTGGTGATGTATAGATGGAAGAGTCTTGAGACTACTGTAAGAATAAGACTGAAAACCAGAAGCAGGAGGCTTAAGTCCAAATCCTGAGAACACCAGAGAACGGCTGACTCCAGGGAGCACTAATCAATAGGAGCTCATCAAATGCCTCCATACCTACACTGAAACCAAGCACCACCCAAGGGCCAACAAGTTCCAGAGCAAGACATACCATGCAAATTCTCCAGCAACACAGGAAATAGCCATGAACTTCAATATACAGGCTGCCCAAAGTCACTCCAAACCCATTGACATCTCATAACTTATTACTGGACACTTCATTGCACTCCAGAGAAAAGAAATTCAGCTCTACCCACCAGAACACTGACACAAGCTTCCCTAACCAGGAAACCTTGAGAAGCCACCTGTTCAACCCCACCCATAGTGAGGAAACTCCACAATAAAGAGAACTCCACAAACTGCTAGAATACAGAAAGGCCCCCCAGACACAGCAATATAAACAAGATGAAGAGGCAGAGAAATATCCAGCAGATAAAGGAACAAGATAAATGCCCACCAAACCAAACAAAAGAGAAAGAGTTAAGGAATCTACCTGATAAAGAATTCCAAATAATTATAGTGAAAATGATTCAAAATCTTCAAAACAAAATGAAGTTACAGATAAATAGCTTGGAGATGAGGATTGAGAAGATGCAAGAAAGGTTTAACAACAACCTAGAAGAAATAAAAAAGAGTCAATATATAATGAATAATGCAATAAATGAGATCAAAAATACTCTGGAGGGAACCAATGGTAGAATAACGCAGGCAGAAGGTAGGATAAGTCAGGTAGAAGATAGAATGGCAGAAATAAATGAAACAGAGTGGAAAAAAAAGAAAAAAGAAAAATGAATTAAAAGAAATGAAGACAATCTCAGAGACCTCTGGGACAATGTTAAATGCCCCAACATTCGAATCATAGGAGTCTCAGAAGAAAAAGACAAAAGGAAAGACCATGAGAAAATACTTGAGGAGATAATAGTTGAAAACTTCCCTAAAATGGGGAAGGAAATAATCACCCAAGTCCAAGAAACCCAGAGTCCCAAACAGGATAAACCCAACATGAAACACCCCAATACACATATTAATCAAATTAACAAAGATCAAACATAAAAAAGAAAAACAAATATTAAAAGCAGCAAGGGGAAAACAACAAATAACACACAAGGGGATTCCCATAAGGATAACAGCTGATCTTTCAATAGAATCTCTTCAGGCCAGGAGGGAATGGCAAGACATAGTTAAAGTGATGAAAGAAAATAACCTACAGCCCAGAGTACTGTACCCAGCAAGGGTCTCTTTCAAATATGAAGGGGAATTCAAAAGCTTTACAGACAAGCAAAAGCTGAGAGAATTCAGCACCACCAAACCAGCTCTCCAACAAATGCTAAACGATCTTCTCTAGACAGGAAGCACAGAAAGCACATATAAACTTGAACCCAAAACAGTAAAGTAAATGGCACAGGATCATACTTATCAATAATTACCTTAAATGTAAATGAGTTGAATGTCCCAACCAAAAGACAAAGATTGGCTGAATGAATACAAAAACAAGACCCTTATACCACCCTTGTGGCAGAAAGTGAAGAGGAACTAAAGATCCTCTTGATGAAAGTGAAAGAGGAGAGTGAAAAAGTTGGCTTAAAGCTCAACATTCAGAAAACGAAGATCATGGCATCTGGTCCCATCACTTCATGGGAAATAGATGGGGAAACTGTGGAAATAGTGTCAGACTTTATTTTTCTGGGCTCCAAAATCACTGCAGATGGTGACTGCAGCCATGAAATTAAAAGACGATTACTCCTTGCAAGAAAAGTTATGACCAACCTAGACAGCATATTCAAAAGCAGAGATATTACTTGGCCAACTAAGATCCGTCTAGTCAAGGCTATGGTTTTTCCTGTGGTCATGTATGGATAGGAGAGTTGGACCGTGAAGAAGGCTGAGTGCCGAAGAATTGATGCTTTTGAACTGTGGTGTTGGAGAAGACTCTTGAGAGTCCCTTGGACTGCAAGGAGATCCGACCAGTCCATTCTGAAGGAGATCGGCCCTGGGATTTCTTTGGAAGGAATGATGCTGATGCTGAAGCTGAAGCTGAAGCTGAAGCTGAAGCTCCAGTACTTTGGCCACCTCATGGGAAGAGTTGACTCACTGGAAAAGACTCTGATGCTGGGAGGGATTGGGGGCAGGAGGAGAAGGGGGTGACTGAGGATGAGATGGCTGATTGCATCACTGACTCAATGGACGTGAGTCTGAGTGAACTCCGGGAGTTGGTGATGGACAGGGCGGCCTGGCGTGCTGCGATTCATGGGATCACAAAGAGTCGGACATGACTGAGCGACTGAACTGACTGACTAACAAGAGACCCACCTCAAAACAAGGGATACATACAGACTGAAAGTGAAAGGGTGGAAAAAGATATTCCATGCAAATAGAGACAAAAAGAAAGCAGGAGTAGCAATACTCATATCAGATAAAATAGACTTAAAACAAAGGCTATGAAAAGAGACAAGGAAGGCCACTACATAATGATCAACGCATCAATCCAAGAAGAAGATATAACAGTTATAAATATGCATGCACCCAACATAGGAGCACCACAATATGTAAGACAAATGCTAACAAGTATGAAAGGGGAAATTAACAGTAACATAATAATAGTGGGAGACTTTAATACCCGACTCACACCTATGGACAGATCAACTAAACAGAAAATCAACAAGGAAACACAAACTTTAAATGATACAATAGACAGACCAATTAGACCTAGTTGACATCTATAGGACATTTTCTCGAGTGCACATGGAACCTTCTCCAGGATAGATCACATCCTGGGCCATAAATCTAGCCTTGGTAAATTAAAAAAAAAAAAAAGCTGAAATCATTCCAAGTATCTTTTCTGACCACAATGCAGTAAGATTAGGTCTCAATTACAGGAGAAAAAATATTAAAAATCCCAACATATGGAGGCTGAACAACATGCTGCTGAATAACCAACAAAACAAAGAAGAAATAAAAAAAGTAGTCAAAATATGCATAGAAACAAATGAAACTGAAAACACAACAATCCAAAACCTGTGGGACACTGTAAAAGCAGTGCTAAGGGGAAGGTTCATAGCAATACAGGCATATCTCAAGAAACAAGAAAAAAGTCAAATAAGTAACCGAACTCTACACCTAAAGCAACTAGAAAAGGAAGAAACTAAGAACCCCAAGGTTATTAAGAGGAAATAAATCTTAAAAAGTAGGGCAGAAATAAATGCAAAAGAAACAAAAGAGACCATTCAAAGTCAACAAAGCCAAAAGCTGGTTTTTTGAGAGGAAAAACAAAATTGAGAGACCATTAGCCTGAGTCATCAAGAAAAAAAGGGAGAAAAATCAAATCAATAAAATTAGAAATGAAAATGGAGAGATCACAACAGAAAACACAGAAATACAAAGGATCATAAGAGACTACTATCAGCAATTATATGCCAATAAAATGGACATATTCTTAGAAAAGGACACTTTCCAAAACTGAACCAGGAAGAAATAGAAAATCTTAGCAGACTCATAACAAGCATGGAAATTGAACTGTAATCAGAAATCTTCCAGCAAACAAAAGCCCAGGACCAGACGGCTTCACAGCTGAATTTTACCAAAAATTTAGAGAACTAACACCTATCCTACTCAAACTCTTCCAGAAAGTTGCAGAGGAAGGTAAACTTACAAACTCATTCTATGAGGCCACCATCACCCTAATACCAAAATCTGACAAAGATGCCAAAAAAAGAAAACTACAGGCCAATAAAACTGATGAACATAGATGCAAAAATCCTTAACAAAATTCTAGCAATCAGAATTCAACAACACATTAAAAAGATCATTCATCATGACCAAGTGGGCTTTATCTCAAGGATGCAAGGATTCTTCAATATCCACAAATCAATCTATGTAATACACTACATTAACAAACTGAAAAATAAAAGGCATTTTATTATCTCAAAAGATACAGAGAAGCCCTTGACAATTTTCAACATCCATTTATGATAAAAACCCCCAGAAAGCAGGAATAGAAGGAACATACTTCAGCGTAATAAAAGCTATATATGACAAACCCTCAGCAAACATTATCTTCAATGGTGAAAAATTGAAAGCATTTCCCCTAAAGTCAGGAACAAGACAAGGGTGCCTACTCTCACCACTACTATTCGACATAGTATTGGAAGTTTTGGCAACAGCAATCAAAGCAGAAAAAGAAATAAAAGGAATCTAGATTGGAAAAGAAGAAATAAAACTTTCACTCTTTGCAGATGACCTGATCCTCTACACAAAAAACCCTAAAGACTCCACCAGAAAATTGCTAGAGCTAATCAATGAATATAGTAAAGTTGCAGGATATAAAATCAACACACAGAAATCCCTTGCATTCCTATATACTAATAGTGAAAAAATAGAGAAATCAAGGAAACAATTCCATTCACCACTGCAATGAAAAAAATAAATAAAATACTTAAGAATATATCTACTTAAAGAAATAAATGACCTAATATAGAAAACTATAAAACACTGGTGAAAGAAATCTAAGAGGACACTAATAAATGGAGAAATATACTGTGTTCATGAATCAGAAGAATCAATATAGTGAAAATGAGTATACTACCCAAAGCAATCTATAGATTCAATGCAATCCCTATCAAGCTAGCAACGGTGTTTTTCAGAGCTAGAACAAATAATTTCACAATTTTTATGGAAATAAAAAAAACCTCAAATAGCCAAAGAAATCTTGAGAAAGAAGAATGGAACTGGAGGAATCAACCTGCCTGACTTCAGGCTCTACTACAAAGCCACCGTCATCAAGACAGTATGGTACTGGCACAGAGACAGAAATATAGATCAATGGAACAAAATAGAAAGCCCAGAGATAAAGCCACACACCTATGGATATTTTATCTTTGACCAAGGAAGCAAGAATATACATTGGAGAAAAGACTATCTCTTTAACAAGTGGTGCTGGGAAAACTGGTCAACCACTTGTAAAAGAATTAAACTAGAACACTTTCTAACATCATACACAAAAATAAGCTCAAAATGGATTAAAGTCTAAACATAAGACCAGAAACTATAAAACTCCTAGAGGAGAACATAGGCAAAACACTCTCTGACATAAATCACAGCAAGATCCTCTATGACCAAAGCAAAAATAAACAAATGGGACCTAATTAATATTAAAAGCTTCTGCACAACAAAGGAAACTATAAGCAAGGTGAAAAGACAGCCTTCTGAATGGGAGAAAATAATAGCAAATGAAGCAATTGACAAACAACTAATCTCAAAAATATAAAAGCAACGCCTGCAGCTCAATTCCAGAAAAATAAACAACCTAATCAAAAAGTGGGCCAAAGAACTAAACAGACATTTCTCCAAAAAAGACATACAGATGGCTAACAAACACTTGAAAAGATGCTCAACATCACTCATTATCAGAGAAATGCAAATCAAAACCACAATGAGGTACCATTTCACACCAGTCAGAATGGCTGCGATTCAAAAGTCTACAAGCAACAAATGTGGAGAGGGTGTGGAGAAAAGGGAACTCTCTTACACTGTTGGTGGAAATGCAAACTAGTACAGCCGCTATGGAGAACAGTGTGGAGATTCCTTTAAAAATTGCAAATAGAACTGCCTTATGACCCAGCAATCCCACTGCTGGGCATACACACCGAGGAAACCAGAATCAAAGGAGACACGTGTACGCCAGTGTTCATCACATCACTGTTTATAATAGCCAGGAATGGAAGCAACCTAGATGTCCATCAGCAGACGAGTGGATAAGAAAGCAGTGGTACATATACCCAAAGGAGTATTATTCAGCCATTAAAAAGAATACATTTGAATCAGTTCTAATGAGGTGGATGAAACTGGAGCCTATTATACAGAGTAAAGTAAGCCAGAATGAAAAACACCAATACAGTATAATAACACATATATATGGAATTTAGAAAGATGGTAATGAATATCCTGTATGCAAGACAGCAAAAGAGGCACAGATGTATGGAACAGTCTTTTGGACTCTGTGGGAGAGGGCGAGGGTGGGGTGATTTCTGAGAATAGCGTTGAAACATGTACATTATCATATGTGAAACGAATTGCCAGTCCAGGTTCAATGCATGATACAGGATGCTCAGGGCTGGTGCACTGGAATGACCCAGAAGAATGGGATGGGGAGGAGGAGGCAGGGGGGTTCAGGATGGGGAACACATATACCCCCATGGTGGATTCATGTTGATGTATGGCAAAACCAATACAATATTGTAAAGTAATTAGCCTCCAATTAAAATAAATGAATTTATATTAAAATAAATAAATAAATAAAATGTTCCATTTCATGTTGCATGCCCGGTCGCTCAGCCGTGTCCGACTCTTTGCAGTCCCATGGACTGTAGTCCATTAGGCTACTCTGCCGTGGGATTTCCCTGGCAAGAATGCTGGAGTGCATTGCCATTTCCTCCTCCAGAGGATCTTCCTGACATAAGGATGAAATCTGCAGCTCCTGTATCTCCTGCATTGCAGGCAGATTCTTTACCACTGAGCGCCTGGGAAACCCCTCCTGTTTCATGCTATTAGGTACACATTACTTCATTTCAGACTCTAGTAAGTAAAAAGTTTCTATCCTTGCAACTCTTCCTGTTTGCTAAACTAAGCTTTTCCAGAAATGTCCTGTGAAATATGAGTCCCCCCTTTTATAAAGATTTGTCCTGGATTCCGGTAATCTTACAAAGTCTTCATAATCAAATCTTACATATTTTCTTATACTAATTCACTGTATGAACGTCCTGATCAATTTACCTTAGTGTTATATTCACCCCAACCCTCCTCCCAAACCCTAGAAATTCTGACCTCTAATGGCTCATCTTTCCCTGAAATTTAGTGTCTTCCTGGTCACCTCAGTTTGAGTCTTACAAATGCTTAAAGTTTCAGCTCAAGTTCCATCTACAGAATAATAACCTCTCTAACTCCTCTGACTAATTTGGATCCTGCTATTGTCAGAACTAGAAAGCAAACTATTTTGTTTTGAACTTGCCTTATGCTCATCCCTATTGTGCATTTCCATACTTATAGTTAATGGATGAAGCTTCATGGAAAATTCCTCCAGCCCAAGACCATGACTCTGGTTCATATCATCCCCCAGAATGCAGAATGCCCATCGTATTTTGGTCTTGTACATACTTGACCAATAGAATTTTATGGGTTCTCTAATCGCAAACACCTTTCTTACTTACAGGGCTGAGGCTTGGAGGAGGTGAATATGGGACTCACTATGAGCATAAAATTAAGGAAAGGGTAACAACATCAAAAAAAGTCTCAAGCATCCAGATAAGTAATGGATGCAACATATTTTAAAAATTACAGTTAATGCAAAATTTATGATGAACAAAATATAAAATTTTAGATAAATACAGGTTCAGTATTACTAAATTTGCCTTATGTCTCAGGCCCTGTATTACTCAGTATGACAATGCTTATTTATAAGCCTGTAAAAAATTACATATCTGGGGTCTTTTCATCATTCTTTTATTTTAGTCTACTGGTAACTGCAAATACAAAACTGAAAGGCAGAATGACACCAGCAATCCTTTGGAACATCTAGGTGAATTCAAATTTTAAATAATTTTATCCTGTTAAGAAATAGTTTGCAGTGATCAGAGGTCAGATATTGAAGTCATAAAGATAATTCAGAATTGTGGCCCTTAAAAAATTATTGTTAACTGGAAACTCTTGAGAAAATACCTTACATTGAAGATATAGTTTCCTGATTTATAAAAAGAAAAAGATACTAATGTCTTTGTAGAGCTTTTAGGAAGATTAAGGGAAAGAAGTAATACATATAAGGCAGTTGCTGGAAGCATTATAATAATCTCTAAATTACAAATATTATGGTTACTAAGAACCATTTATAAGATATGTTCAAAAGAGTTCTTTTTTGATCTGTAAAAATATTCCTGAGGAAATGAATAAAAAATTGTGCTTTTTGGAATTTATGAGCAGTTCAAGGTAAACAGGGAAGCCAGAATTCATCAGGAATCCAATAATTCCCTAAATAGGTCATGGACGTCTGTAATACTCCTTTGTCCCTATCTGACAACATCTTTCAAAATGGAAAACTAATGTTTCGACCTGAAAGACTGACACCCCAAAAAAGAGTAAACTGCAATTTGTATCAGGGCTTCCCAGATAGTGCAGTGGTCAAGAATCCAATCCCTGGATCGGGAAGATTCCCTGGAGGAGGAAATGGCAACACACTACAGTATTTTTCCCTGAAAATTCCATGGGCACAAGAGCTTGGCAGATTACTGTTCATGAGGTCGCAAAAGAGTGGGACATGACTGAGCACGCATGCACACAGTTTGGATAAGAGGGGCAGATGGAGCCAGAAGGGGCTTTGCTGCCTATGACTGCTGTGGAGTAAGCTGGGGGGAGGCTTCCATTCAACTTTCTGTAGAATTCAAAAAAAAAGATACATTAGAATCCTTGAAGAGTGGTTTGGACTCTTGAGAAATAAACTTTATTTACAATCTTGCTTAACAAGGAATCTGTAAGCAAGGAATTTGCTGTGGGTCAAAAATAAAATAATAATGGAAAAATTTTAAATTATAAACTTCTGATAGATGTGATTTATATATTTAGGGACTCATAATGGAAAATTGAATGGAAGAAACAGAGTAATGTTAATGACTATAACTCAGAGAACACTGGACAATTAAACTATTATGAAAGTAAAAGAGTCTAGAAAAGATAGAGGGTTCCTGGTTCTTTATTTTGATCAGCAGAATTCAGAACATTGTATTTAATATATGAACATTTGTATTTTTAAAATGAGGGGGAAAAAGAGGAGGTGGTAGATATAGTCAGACTACATATTTACATACATTATGAATATATTCTTTTTAAACTCACATGGAAAACACAATGACCCTATTGTATAACCAAGAAACAATACTATTGGTAACTTTTAGTAGGTAGGGTGTTGTTGTATGGTCACAAGATAAAGGGTGAAGGTAAGACAAATTATATTTGTCTTTGAATCAAATAAATACACTCAATTTCAAAAAGTAATCACAAAAATATACATTAAGGGCAGACACTTGACAACCAAGAGAGCCGTGGACAGGAAGTCACCTGAGGTGAAGACTAAAGGGAGCAGAGAGGCTCACTGATATTAGAAAATGGACCACCTGAGACCCTGCAGGAGGGCTTCCCTCATGGTTCAGATGGCAAGGAATCCACCTGCAATGCAGGAGCACTGGGTTTGATCCCTGGGCTGTGAAAGTCCCCTGGAGAAGAGAATGGCTACCCACTCCAGTATTCTGGCCTGGAGAATTCCATGGACAGAGGAACCTGGAAGGTTACAGTCCATGGGGATGCAAAGAGTCGGACAAGACTGAGTGAGTAACACTTTCACTTTTTACTTTTAAAGACCCTCATTTCAGTTCAGTACAGTTCAGTTGCTTAGTCGTGTCTGACTCTTTATGACCCCATGAATCACAGCATGCCAGGCCTCCCTGTCCATCACCAACTCCAGGAGTTCACTCAGACTCACGTCCATCGAGTCAGTGATGCCATCCAGCCATCTCATCCTCTGTTGTCCCCTTCTCCTCTGCCCCCAATCCCTCCTAGTATCAGAGTCTTTTCCAATGAGTCAACTCTTCACATGAGGTGGCCAAAGTACTGGAGTTTCAGTTTTAGCATCATTCCTTCCAAAGAACACCCAGGGCTGATCTCCTTTAAAATGGAAGTGAGTAACACTTTCACTTTTTACTTTTAAAGACCCTCATTTCAGTTCAGTACAGTTCAGTTGCTTAGTCGTGTCTGACTCTTTATGACCCCATGAATCACAGCATGCCAGGCCTCCCTGTCCATCACCAACTCCAGGAGTTCACTCAGACTCACGTCCATCGAGTCAGTGATGCCATCCAGCCATCTCATCCTCTGTTGTCCCCTTCTCCTCCTGCCCCCAATCCCTCCTAGTATCAGAGTCTTTTCCAATGAGTCAACTCTTCACATGAGGTGGCCAAAGTACTGGAGTTTCAGTTTTAGCATCATTCCTTCCAAAGAACACCCAGGGCTGATCTCCTTTAAAATGGACTGGTTGGATCTCCTTGCAGTCCAAGGGACTCTCAAGAGTCTTCTCCAACACCATAGTTCAAAAGCATCAATTCTTCGGCACTCAGGTTTCTTCACAGTCCAACTATCACATCCATACATGATCACTGGAAAAACCATAGCCTTGACTAGATGGATCTTGACAAAGTAATGTCTCTGCTTTTGAATATGCTATCTAGATTCATCATAACTTTCCTTCCAAGGAGTAAGCATCTTTTAATTTCGTGGCTGCAGTCACCATCTGCAGTGATTTTGGAGCCCCCCCAAAATTAAAGTCTGACACTGTTTCCACTGTTTCCCCATCTATTTCCCATGAAGTGATGGGATGGGATGCCATGATCTTCGTTTTCTGAATGTTGAGCTTTAAGCCAACTTTTTCACTCTCCTCTTTCACTTTCATCAAGAGGCTTTTTAGTTCCTCTTCACTTTCTGCCATAAGGGTGATGGTCATCTGCGTATCTGAGGTTATTGATATTTCTCCCGGCAATCTTGATTCCAGCTTGTGCTTCTTCCAGCCCAGAGTTTCTCATGATGTACTCTGCATGTAAGTTAAATAAGCAGGTGACAGTATAAAGACCTTACACACAACTAAATCTTGTCAGCAACCCCACCCTTTTGAAACTTTTGCAGAAGACAGAAGAATATAAAACTGTTACTGCCTTCATCCTTATCACATGCCCCTACCTGACTATATAACCTCTTTCTACTCACCAGGGATAGGGCACAGCTCTTCAGGCAGTAGCCTGCTGTGTTCCACCTTTGCCTGGCGAAGCAATAAAGCTACTCTCTCCTTCTCCATAAGGAAAAAAAAATTTAAAAAGCCCTCTAAATGAATTCAAGTGGAAACAAATCAACCTAATCTTTAGATAAATTTCATAATATTAACATAGGAAGAAATAGTTTACATCAAGTAATTTAATGGAAAGCTGTTAATTGTACTTTAAAACTATATTTTTGTGATGAATTTGAATGAAAAAAAACACAAGGAAGTTTAAAATTTCACATTATAGTGTTATTTTTAGTAACAAACTTGATAATTTGTTTTGAAGCTACTGTTATATATTGCCAGATAACTTAGTAATTACTATGTTGACCATGTTACAAATCAATATTTTTTGATTAGGAGAAAATATCATGAACACTGGGTTGGAAGGAACACAAGCTGGAATCAAGATTGCCAGGAGAAATATCAGTAACCTCAGATATGCAGATGACACCACCCTTATGGCAGAAAGTGAAGAGGAACTAAAAAGCCTCTTGATGCAAGTGAAAGTAGAGAGTGAAAAAGTTGGCTTAAAGCTCAACATTCAGAAAACGAAGATCATGGCATCCCGTCCCATCACTTCATGGGAAATAGATGAGGAAACAGTGGAAACAGTGTCAGACTTTATTTTTGGGAGGCTCCAAAATCACTGCAGATGGTGACTGCAGCCATGAAATTAAAAGACACTTACTCCTTGGAAGGAAAGTTATGATCAACCTAGATAGAATATTCAAAAGCAGAGACATTACTTTGCCAACAAAAGTCTGTCTAGTCAAGGCTATGGTTTTTCCTGTGGTCATGTATGGATGTGATAGTTGGACTGTGAAGAAGGCTGAGTGCCAAAGAACTGATGCTTTTGAACTGTGGTGTTTGAGAAGACTCTTGAGAGTCCCTTGAACTGCAAGGATATCCAACCAGTCCATCCTAAAGAGGATCAGTCCTGGGTGTTCATTGGAAGGACTGAGGCTGAAGCTGAAACTCCAGTACTTTGGCCACCTCATGTGAAGAGTTGACTCATTGGAAAAGACCCTGATGCTGGGAGCGATTGGGGGCAAGAGGAGAAGGGGACAATAGAGCATGAGATGGCTGGAAGGCATCACTGACTTGATGGACATGAGTTTGGATAAACTCCAGGTGTTGATGATGGACAGGGAGGCCTGGTGTCCTGCGATTCATGGGGTTGCAAAGAGTTGGACACAACTGAGCAACTAACTGAACTGATATACATAATAAAATCACTAAAATATTAAGATTAAATTGAAAGATCCAATACAAATTCATGGACTTATGTACTGTGCTATGCTGTGCTTAGTTGTTCAGCTGTGTCTGACCCTATGTGACACCATGGACTGTACCCCACCAGGCTCCTCTTACCCCACCAGGCTCCTCTGTCCATGAAATTCTCCAGGCAAGAATGCTGCAGTGGGTTGCCATACCTTTCTCAAGGGGATCTTCTCAACCCAGGGATCAAACTCAGGTCTCCCACATTGTAGGCTGATTCTTTATTGTCATAAGCTTTTTGTTTATAAGCTGTATATTTATAATGTAATATACAATATATACATGCAAAATAAATACAAACATTTTAAATGCTTTTTTAGGTCTTAAACTTTTTGTATGGAGTATAGCCACTTCAGAATGCTGTGATAGTTTCAGTTGGACAGCAAAGGGATTCAGCCAATGATATACACATACTCATTCTCCCCGAAGATAATGTTTATATTATATGTCAATTTCTTACTTTTTTTACCAGCTTCTAAATGTTTATTGTGCATCTTGGTTTGGAAATGCAAAATGTATTTTAACTGAAATATACTAAGGTCCATATATAAACTACTGAGTAAGAGCTAGCCTTCACTATCCTTGGAGTGTCAAGCAAGAGCCAAGAAGATGGAGAAGAGGTAAGCTCAGGAAATTGACAGAATATGAAACAAAAGCAGAAGCATTAAAAACAAACAAACAAACAAAAAAAAAAAATAGGAGAACTCTGAGGAGAGACACCAGACTGGAAATGTATGGTAGCATAAGGCCACATGCGGAATAAGGGTACACAGAGGTGCAGGACATTAACTACCAATAATTAGCTAACTGACTTGAATAAGTCAGTAAATTCGAATGGACCTTGATTTTATCATCTGTAAAACAACAGAATTTAATACGGTGATTTATTAGGACTATTTCATCTCTACCACTATAAAACAATATTCTAAGCATCTGTTACATCTCTCTGACCAGAAACTCAATCAGCTCAGATTTATCTTTCCAAAACTATCTTGCATAATAAAAGCTCTCAATAAGTTAGAAATAGAGGGAATACAAATAGAGAAATAGAGGGCTTCCCTCATAGCTCAGTTGGTAAAGAAGAGATAGGGTACCCATTCCGTATTCTTGGGCTTCCCTTGTGGCTCAGCTGGTAAAGAATCCACCTGCAATGCAGGAGACCTGGTTGGGAAGATTTCCTGGAGAAGGGAAAGGCTACCCACTCCCATATTCTGGCCTGGAGAATCCCATAGACTGTACAGTCCATGGATAGCAAAGACTGGGTGACTTTCCCTTTCCCTTTCAGAGGGAATATATCTCAACATAATAAATACCATATATAACATCAAACTGAGTGGTGAAAAGTTAAAGATTTTTTTCTCTAAAAACAGGAAGAAAACAAGAGTGCTTCCTCTCACCACTTCTATTCAACTTAGTACTTAAAAGTCATGATTAGAGCAATTAGAATGGGAAAAAGAAAATCCTAAAAAGAAGGAAAGAAGCAAAATTGTCTTTGTTAGCAGATTGCATTATCTAATATATAGAAGACCCTAAAGATCACACACACACACACACACACACACACACACACAAACTGGAATGAAGTCAGTAAAATTTCTAGGTAAAAAAATCAACATACAAAAATCAATTTCATTTCTATACACTAACAACAGTATATCTGAAAATCAAAATAAAGAAAACAAGTTACTTTTACGATGGAATAAAAAAAAATAGAATATTGAGGAATAAGTTTAACCAGGAATATAAAAGACTTTTACACTGAAAACTATTAAGATATTGATGAATGAAATTGAAGAAGGCACAAATAAATGGAAATACATCATTTATCTGTGGATCAAAAGGATTAATATTGCTAAAATGTCCAAAGTACTAAAAAGTATTTATAGAGTCAATGTAATTCTTGTCAAAATTTTAATGAATTTTTTTTTTCATAGAAACAGAAAACATTTGTATGGAGCCACAAAAAACACCTGAATAGCCAAAGGAACAAGAACAGATCTAAAGACACTGCACTTCAAACTATGTTATAAAACTGTAATAATCAAAAAATTATTGTAGTGGCATAAAAATAGACATAGGAACTATGAAATAAAATAAAGAATCTGTAAGTAAACTCAAGGTCAACTAATATTTGACAGGGGAGCCAAAAATATTCAACGGGTAAAAGAAAGTTTTTCAGTAAATGGTATTGGGGTAACTGGTTATTCACGCAAAAGAACAAAACTGGACCCTTGTCTTATAACACTCACAAAAACTTAAATGGATTAAAGGATACAATGTAAGATGTAGAAATATAAAATTCCTTCCGGACAATATAGCTAAAAACACCTTGAAACATTCACCTTGGCAATTTTTTGGATATGACACCAAAAGTACAAACAACAAAAGCAAAAAGAAGCAAATGGAACTGCATCTAACTAACACCTTTGTTTCTTCTACAGAACAAAAGAAATAATTAACAGAACTAAAATGGGAAAAAATTTGCAAATCATTATCAAATAGGCAGTTAATAGCCAAAATATGTAAGAAACTCATGCATACTAAAACAGAACAAAATAACTCACAAATAATTCAATTAAAAATGGAAAAATGACCTGAAATATACATTTTTCTAAAAAGGCAGAGAATTAACCAATTGGTACGTTAAAAGAAGCTCACCGTTACTAGCCATCAGGGAAATGCAAATCAAAACCACAAGATATCTCCCTACTCCTGTTAGAGTGACTGGCATCAGAAAGTCAGAGACAGGTGTTGGAGAGGACTAGGAAATAAAGGAATATATTGATGGGAATATAAATTGCTGCAGCCAGTAGGGAAACAGCATGGAGTTTCATCAATAAATTAAGCGTATAACTACCATATGGTCCAGCAAACCACTTTTGGATATATATACAATAGGATTGAAATCACTATCTCAAAGAGATATCTACAGTCCCATGTTCACTGCAGCAATTTTTACTGTAGCTAAGATAGGAGACAATGTAAATGTTTATTCTACATGAATAAAGATGTTTATATAATATATACATAGAATGAAAAAATATATATACTTGACCATAAAAAGGAAGGAAATTTAGATAATGTAGTTAGACTTGGAGGGCATTATGCTAAGTGAAATAGGTAAGACAGAGAAAGACAAATATTATTTAATCTCACTTAGCAGAATCTGAAAAAAAGAGACACCCAGAGAAACATAGAAAAGTTTGGTGGTTGCCAGAGGCTAGGTTGTGGGAAATAAGGAAATGTCAATCAAAGAGTATAAATTTCCTGTTAGAAAATGAGTAAAAATTCTTGGGACCTAATATTCAATAAGGTGATTATAGCAAACAATAATGTGTTATACACTTGAAAGTTGCCAAGAGATGAATCTTAAATTATTTTCATCACAAAAATTGTAATTATGTGATTATGCAATTTTCATGTTAATTAATTCTATTGTGATGGTCATTTCACAATATACACATGTATCAAATCATTGGGCTTCCCAGGTAGCTCAGAGGGTAAAGAATCTGCCTGTTAATTCAGGATATGCGAGTTTGATCCCTGGGTCAGGAAGATCCTCTGAAGAAGGTAATGGCAACCCACACCAGTATTCTAGCCTAGGAAATCCCACGGACAGAGGAACCTGATGGCTACAGTCTATGAGCTCTCAAGAGTTAGATACAACCTAGCAACTAAACAACAATCACAGTGAATCAAATCACCACATTGCATACCGTACATCAGTTCTATCCTCAATAAAGCTCGGAAAAAAACAATGTATTTCTGCTTGGAGTTAATTGATAGCATCTCCAAGCAGATGAAATTACTGCAACCCAAACCTGTGGCCACTTTGTTCATACTTGCTTGTTTTACTTCTCACAGTGTGTTGCCTTTGTCAGCTTGCATATTTGTCTCCTCTGCGGGCTTGTCTCTTTTCTGAAGCTGTGTAAAAAGAACAGAGGTGAAAAGCAAAGGAGAAAAGGAAAGATATAAGCATCTGAATGCAGAGTTCCAAAGAATAGCAAGAAGAGATAAAAAGCCTTCTTCACTGATCAATGCAAAGAAATAGAGGAAAAGAACAGAAGGGGAAAGACTAGAGATCTCTTCAAGAAAATTAGAGATACCAAGGGAACATTTCATGCAAAGATGGGCTCAATAAAGGACAGAAATGGTCTGGACCTAACAGAAGCAGAAGATATTAAGAAGAGGTGGCAGGAATACACAGAAGAACTGTACAAAAAAGATCTTCACGACCCAGATAATCATGATGATGTGATGACTAATCTAGAGCCAGACATCTTGGAATGTGAAGTCAAGTGGGCCTTAGAAAGCATCACTATGATCAAAGCTAGTGGAGGTGATGGAATTCCAGTTGAGCTGTTTCAAATCCTGAAAGATGATGCTGTGAAAGTGCTGCAAAGAATGCTCAAACTACCGCACAATTGCACTCATCTCACATGCTAGTAAAGTAATGCTCAAAATTCTCCAAGCCAGGCTTCAGCAATACGTGAACCGTGAATTCCCTGATGTTCAAGCTGGTTTTAGAAAAGGCAAAGGAACCAGAGATCAAATTGCCAACATCCGCTGGATCATGGAAAAAGCAAGAGAGTTCCAGAAAAACATCTATTTCTGCTTTATTGACTATGCCAAAGCCTTTGACTGTGTGGATCACAATAAACTGTGGAAAATTCTGAAAGACCACCTGACCTGTATGGTGGTAAGAAATCTGTATGCAGGTCAGGAAGCACCAGTTAGAACTGGACATGGAACAACAGACTGGTTCCAAATAGGAAAAGGAGTACATCAAGGCTGTATATTGTCACCCTGCTTATTTAACTTATATGCAATGTACATCATGAGAAACGCTGGATTGGAAGAAACACAAGCTGGAATCAAGATTGCTGGGTGAAATATCAATAACCTCAGATATGCAGATGACACCACCCTTATGGCAGAAAGTGAAGAGGAACTAAAAAGCCTCTTGTTGAAAGTGAAAGAGGAGAGTGAAAGAGTTGGCTTAAAGCTCAACATTCAGAAAATGAAGATCATGGCATCTGGTCCCATCACTTCATGGGAAATAGATGGGGAAACAGTAGAAACAGTGTCAGACTTTATTTTGGGGGGCTCCAAAATCACTGCAGATGGTGACTGCAACCGTGAAATTAAACGACGCTTACTCCTTGGAAGAAAAGTTATGACCAAGCTAGATAGTATATTCAAAAGCAGAGATATTACTTTGCCGACTAAGGTCCATCTAGTCAAGGCTATGGTTTTTCCTGTGGTCATGTATGGATATGAGAGTTGGACTATGAAGAAGGCTGAGCACCGAAGAATTGATGCATTTGAACTGTGGTGTTTGTGAAGACTCTTGAGAGTCCCTTGGACTGCAAGGAGATCCAACCAGTCCATTCTGAAGGAGATCAACCCTGGGATTTCTTTGGAAGGAATGATGCTAAAACTGAAGCTCCAGTATGGGAAGAGTTGACTCATTGGAAAAGACCCTGATGCTGGGAGGGATTGGGGGCAGGAGGAGAAGGGGACGACCGAGGATGAGATGGCTGGATGGCATCATGGACTCAGTGGACGTGAGTCTGAGTGAACTCCTGGAGTTGGTGATGGACCGGGAGGCCTGGCGTGCTGCGATTCATGGGGTCGCAAAGAGTTGGCCACGACTGAGCGACTGAACGGAATGGAACGTGCTCTCATCTTCGCATCTTTGATTCCTGTGTGCCTAGCACAGTATCTAGCTCACAATAGGGATTCAGTAAGTGTTTGCAGATAGGATTTAATGATTCTGTAACTAAGCTCCCAGCATAAGAGATAGAGTCTGTTGTGATTAAATGATAAACTGAGCAGATGTAGGGAAACAAAAGGAGATTGTAGAATCACTGCCATGTGTACTGTGAGATGCTGCATTGATTCCTCTCACTGGGTTGCCTG
Source organism: Aepyceros melampus (assembly GCA_006408695.1). Classification (NCBI taxonomy): domain Eukaryota; kingdom Metazoa; phylum Chordata; class Mammalia; order Artiodactyla; family Bovidae; genus Aepyceros; species Aepyceros melampus. The sequence goes on along the minus strand of SJXQ01007308.1, from coordinate 203,997 downwards.
GAAAGTCATTTTAATTGGTAATAGAGCATTAGTTGGTGGAGAAGGAAATGGCAACCCACTCCAGTATTCTTGTCTGGAGAATCCCATGGACAGAGGAGCCTGGTGGGCTGCCGTCTATGTGGTCGCACAGCTTTGGACACGACTGAAGCGACTTAGCAGCAACAGCAGCAGCAAAGCATTAATTCTCTACCCAAGCCCCTCCCCACCCCAAATATACATATTGTGATTATCTCTGAAGTATTAAAAAACAAAATAACCAAAATAAGTAAATCATAACTTGGGAGTATTAAGTCAATTCAAAGTAGCTTTGTATCTGCAAATAAAGGAGACAGGGAGTGATAAGAGAATTCGCAGTATGAACAGAAAGTTCTCTGTTTCTCACCTTTGTGGATTCACTGTTCATTCACTGTGATTTCAAGTGTTACATCTTTGAACAAATCTCCACTTGGTTTTCCAAGCTGATGCTAAATTCATTTCTAGATCTTTGCAAATATACTCCATGTCTGAATTCATTTTAAAAGTGGAACTTTTATTTTTACTTTTTAAAAAAAGAATTTGACATGTAAAACTCATCTGACAGTTATAAACCCATTAATTACAAAACAAATGCATCCATTCCACCTCATAAATATTTGGATGGATTTCTTCAATATGTTATCATATTAACATTTGGAGGCTTTATTTAATCTCTTAATTAGAAAAGTAACTGAAGCTGTCATTTTGTAATGCTATAAAATGTAATACTGATTTTTAAGTAGCATTTTCTTTTATCCTGTGCTCATTGGGGACTGGATATTGAGACATACTGAAGTGTACAAGACAGAAAAACAAAGGTGTAAATCTTAAGTGCATTTTGAAGCAGCAATAGAGATGATTCTGCGAGTGTGATATGCATGGAAATGGTAAAGGCCTCAATATGTTCAGAGCTACTTCATCAAGCAAATACATTTACAAAGCATTGAAGCCAGCGGGTTGGCTCCCTCTATATGAGATGTCTGAATTATGTTGACAGTCTAATAATGCGGCTGAGTAGCTAAAGGCTGATGCAGGCCTTCAGGAGTTGGTAATGTTGCTGCAACGTTTTACAACATTAATGGCATCATGGAGATAAATGAGACTAATATAGTTTGAAAATGATCATCTCTCTTGTTTTAAAGAAAGATTTAAAATGTATAAATATTATATATTTATATGCTTATGCCTCATCATTCACATTATGAGTCCCAGGAAACTGAGCACTGCATATAAAGTAGGAGAAACCAAGAGTAGTAGAAAGACGTGAAATTCAATGCAACATTTTCTTGAAAAGGCTAATTATAATAAATAATAAAAGATTGATTTTGATTTTAAAAATGATTTTTAAGAGCGAAGAGCATGCACATTTCTTTTTTCCCCCCAAACATCGGCTATATCCTTGTAAAAATACCCATAAAATAATACATGAAAAAGTAATGAAGTGTGGGTGAACACGTTGACAGAGATGATATACACAATAAGATGTTTTATAACTGTATGTGATGGCAATTTAAATATAGTGAAAATACTGCTCAGTAAAGCACTTCAAACAAATGGTTGGTGATTTTATTTCATTCAATTTTAAACAGTAACATATTAAACCACAGGAGACTTGCTGAAACAGAAGTCAAAGACACTCTATTATGAAGTGCTTTGTATTCAATATTATTTTCTTATCAGAATTTTAATGCTCACTGAGAAAAATTTCAATTAGAAACTAATATGATATATATGATTGTCACTTAATCCATTTTAACTAATTACCTATATATTAATTTGCAGAAATGAGTATTTGCTCTGAATAATTACTTTAACAATGCATTGGCTGCAAGAGAAAGATTCAAGGAAAACAAATATTAAAAAAACATTGTTCAGGCATGAGATAAAGAGACGTTTTTGTCTTTCAGTTGATACTAAGGAAAGGGTTAATGTAACCACTCATTTCTAAAATCTCATGTTTCTTTGTTTTTTTTGTTGATCAGTCATTAAGTCTTGTCTGACTCTGCGACCCCATGAACTGCAACAAGCCAGGCTCCCCCATCCTTCACTATCTCCTGGAGTTTGCTCAGTTCATATTCACAGAGGCTGGAAAAAAATGCATGGTCCAAGGGAAAATAGAAAAGTGAAAGTGCTAAGCCCCAGTGGACACCACCAAGGTGATTCGATGCTGGTGAAGGAGGTCTGCAAAGGGAGACTTCATGTAATCACTTCAGCGCTGACAAACTGCACATGGCAGGAGCTGGGAAGCTGTAGCAGCTAGGACATCTTGGGTATTTTGTGAAAACTGCCAAAGCAGCAAAAGCATTAAGATTTATTTTGGGACTGACAGAACGATACAATGATCTGGTTTAGAGAGCACTGTTTATTACCCATGTATTTATTCATTCAACAGTAGTTACTGTTGTGCAGCTTTTATTTGGAAAGCATTTTGATCAGATACAATGAGGAATACAGGTTAAGAAGACAAATTTAATATCTGAGAGAACCGTATGAACACCAGCCAGTTCTCTGAGTCTGGACAATCCACCGAGCCTTGATCACTTCATGAAGAAAAATTAAAACCCAAATTAGTGATGCTTTTTCACATCAATTCCCCCATCTTTTACTTCTGATTCACATCTTCTTGGCCTCATTTCCTTGGCATAGGGCTTCTAATTTCCATTCTCTTTTTAATCTACTGACAATGTAGTTGTCTTTGTGGTTTGATCGCCGTCCTTTGGAAGAGTCACCGTTTTTGCATGGTTTTTGACTTTGTGTGAACCTTTGTTTTTGGTGTTCTCTGTTATTTCAGTTGACAATATTGACCACACTCTGGACTCTTTTCAGCACCTGTAGTTAGCCTGCCCCCAGCTTGTTAATGTGTACCCTACCAAATACTCATCTCATAATAGAGGGGATTTGGATATTTTATTTCAGATAGAATGAAAGTGAACTAAAATATAGTCTAATTTGAGGATACAGATAAAAGGAAAACACAAATACATATGCATTAAAAGAAACTAAAATGAATCCGACAAAGCATAAACTATATTTATTTAAATAGGAACTACATGTATTTGTTACGCCATAAATTTTTTATTCTTTACATTTTCTTCACCCTGGTCCATCTACATTAATTTGGTCATATGGGAAACTTAATATTTCATATGGCATATAAAAGCAGCACAAAGAGTAATTGCTGATTAAAACAGAGCTGAATGTGTTTGGGAGAAACATATTTGAGGATTGACATTAAATATTCCAGAAATGTTGGGCAGTTTCCAGTAACCGTAGACAAAATGTTTGGTTTTAACATGCAGAACTGGAAACCAAACCCAGCAAAATACATATTTGGCTCTTCCTCATTCCTTGGGGGGTGGAGTTGTTTTTGAAATCTATAAAAACTTTAATAAACCCATAGTTACAGGATATCCACATCTATTTTTAATTCCAAGGTCTTAATTCCTACCCCACACCCCCACTCCACAATGTTAACCGTTTTCTGAGTACCTTGATTACTGGCATTATTGTTAACATGCCTTTGTGTCAGTGACAGATTTTTATGGTGATAACACGCTGCTGTTGCATGAGGCCATCAAAAAAGCCCATCTCTATTATTTCCTGTGAAATTTTAAATTAGCATTTTAAATGTAATGCTGATATAGAGAAAAATAGATGCAGTGGATGAGTCATATAACAAACATTAATTAGTTATTGAATAAATGACTCATTGGGAGAAATACGACATTAATGTTTAAATATATGTTTTTTATTTATGAGAGTATCTTGGCTGGTCATATTTTTTTCTTGGTAGAAAAATATGACTTGGTACAACCATGTGTCTCTACGACAAGACACTCACTTTCTATCTGTACCCTATTTTTCTGTTACAAATAATGAAAACTGGCCTTAAGAAAAATAGGTAAAGAAATATAAGTGAAAGCAGCAATGGAAACAAACTGTCCATTTTCTTCTTTGTCCCAGGTTCCAGGTGGCTCCCAGCTGCACAGCAGTTGTCCCACTGCCTCTCAAAGTCAGACGACTGTTCTCTTCCCACATGAATGTAAAGATTTTTAGTGTTGCACCCACAAATAAAAGTGTAGTTGCCTCCATTTTTGCCTCCTATTTGTTGATGGCATGGCTTCAAGCACAAAGAATCAGAAGCAGATGGAGAAGAAAACAAAATTAACACAGGAAGGATTTAATCTCTCTGGAATCCAGACCTGTCTGTGTTTCATTTTTGCCTTCACTTCCCAATTCACATTTGAATTTATATTATCAGTAGTCTGCCGATACAGTAAACATAAAGTCCATTAAGAAACACTTGTGTACAAAATCTAGGAAGAATTTTTCCTGTTTTTTTTTTTTTCTTGTTGGATGTAAAGTATGTTCTAAGATAAAAAATGGAGAAAGCAATGGCAACCCACTCCAGTACTTGTGCCTGGAAAATCCCATGGATGGAGGAGCCTAGTGGGCTGCAGTCCATGGGGGTCCTTAAGAGTCAGATACAACTTCACTTTCACTTTTCACTTTCATGCATTGGAGAAGGAAATGGCAACGCACTCCAGTGTTCTTGCCTGGAGAATCCCAGGGACGAGGGAGTCTGGTGGGCTGCTGTCCGTGGGGTCACACAGAGTCGGATGTGACTGAAGTGACTTAGCAGCAGTAGCAGCAGCAAGATAAAAAAGTTAGAATTCCATTGTGCTGTACTTCAGCCTGGGCACCAAGTTTCTTACAGTGTGAAATGTATCATTCCCATCTAGTTGCAACAGAAAAATAAGTATCTTTCTTATCCATTCATCTGCTGATGGACATCTAGGTTGCTTCCATGTCCTGGCTATTACAAACAGTGCTGCGATGAACATTGGGGTACACGTGTCTCTTTCAATTCTGGTTTCCTTGGTGTGTATGCCCAGCAGTGGGATCGCTGGATCATAAGGCAGTTCTATTTGCAATTTTTTAAGGAATCTCCACACTGTTTTCCATAGTGGCTGTACTAATTTGCATTCCCACCAACAGTGTAAGAGGGTTCCCTTTTCTCCACACCCTCTCCAGCATTTATTGCTTGTTGACTTTTGCATCGCAGCCATTCTGACTGGTGTGAAATGGTACCTCATTGTGGTTTTGATTTGCATTTCTCTGATAATGAGTGATGTTGAGCATCTTTTCATGTGTTTGTTAGCCATTCGTATGTCTTCTTTGGAGAAGTGTCTATTTAGTTCTTTGGCCCATTTTTTGATTGGGTCATTTATTTTTCTGGAGTTGAGCTGCATAAGCTGCTTGTATATTTTTGAGATTAGTTGTTTGTCTGTTGTTTCATTTGTTATTATTTTCTCCCATTCAGAAGGCTGTCTTTTCACCTTGCTTATAGTTTCCTTTGTTGTGAAGAAGCTTTTAATTTTAATTAGATCCCATTTGTTTATTTTTGCTTTTATTTCCAATATTCTAGGGAGATTTTAAGGCATCCATTTATTATGAACCTAAGGGTCTACTTAATCAGCCCTGTGATTCTCCACATTTCATTGTCTGCCACTTGCAAGGACTGTTATTTCTGAGTGGGAACTCTTAATGGGGTTTTGCCAAGAGTTAGTAAATTGTGTCCTGGAAACAAATCGTTGTCAACAGGCTGATTTTGTCAATAAAGTTGAACTGGAACACAGCCATATCTACTCATTTACGTACACAGAGTTGAATAGTTGAAGAAGAGACTGCAGGCTTAGAAAGGCTAAAATATTTGCTGTTTCTTTCCAGAACGTTGTCAATCCTTATGTCATGAAAAAAGACTACAACAAATATTTTTATCACATCTGGTTAGACAATATCTAAATGGACATAGACTCACTGTAACAATTTTTTATCCTTAATTCATTTTAATCCTAGTTGATGCATTTAAAATATTTACTGAGTTTATTTCTTTGCATAAATTTTTAAGATCAGTTTGTACATACTTGCTTATCTATGGTCATTAGTGTCACTGAAATGCCTTTTGTCTAAAAAACACTTACTTGGAGGTGTGTTCATGTAGCTCTAACAATATAATTTCTAAATTTTCTATGGAATATTCAGTTTTTATATGTTTACTTTCACATTTTAATTATTTTTTATGTTTTTTTTTTTTCAGTGTTGACTGTGTTTGAAGTTGGGTGCAAAGATGTAAACTAACTGGTAAGTGACATCATGTTTCTTAATATGATGCTTTAAAAACCATAAATAATCCAGTATCCTGGTCCTCAAAGCTATAAATGAAGAGCCATGCTTTATAAGAATTGGAATAGTCTGTTCTCTTCCTGCAGGTATGCAGATGAAGCATTATTTTCATTTTTTTTTTTTTTTTGGTCTGGTTGCTTCACTGGATATCTTATATTTCATAAGGATATTTTCAATCTTCAAAGTACAAAAGTTAATCGAGTTAATGGTTTGGAGAACAATGATGTTGGTGTCGTCATGACATAAATTATGCTTTAAAGGAAAACAAAGATCCAGATAGATAATGGAAATGAAGAAAAATAGGGAAACTAACTTGAGAAGAACTTGTTACTTTCTATAAACAATGTAATTTGCATGGATTTTATATTTTTAAACTTCTTAGCATTCCATGAAAAATACAGAATGTCTTTGAAATTCTATCTTCCCATATATGGTTTAGAAATATGGAAAGAATGATTTGGTCTTGCTCGAGAATACAAATAGGATGAAGTATTGTTTCTTTTATGCAACAAAGTAATAAACTCTTGCAAGAAAATGTTAGATTTGCCAATATCATAACATGCACACTTAATCATCAAGTTTACAAGGGCTTGTTAATTTTATCTAGGATGTCATTTCAAACTAAGTACTTTTTAGCATTAATTTAATAATTTTAATGACAGTTGGTATATTTATTGTTACTTGTGTAGCATTCAAGTTGGAATAACCATCCTTGTGAAGCCAGTGTCTTTATGATAAACCTGGGAAGTCTGTTTTCTTTCTTAGTAAATAATTTAGATATTCTGTGGATCTCTGCTCCTTATGGGTCTATGTAGCTTAACTGAGAAGCAGTACAACAGGAAGAATTTTACTTTTGACTTACATGTATAAAAATCAGATGTATTTTTAAAGAGGAATACTTGGTATTTGTATCTCCCATTATTCTAATTGAATCTTTCACTATTCTCATTGAATAATGCAATGTATCTTGGGAGAATCATTGGAAATACAATTGCATATAATTTTAATTATGATTTAAACATTGTACTCTATAATATATATAGATATATGATATTTATCTTTTGGATAGATATTTTAATAATCTACTTTGAGAATACAAGAGGAAATATATTATGAGTCAAAATATAATATTGCTTATACTATACCCCCTAATCTGGTTGTTATCATTTTATAATAATGTTGATTTGCTCCCATAACATTTCTCTTTTAATATTAATTTTACAAGTGAGACAGTGCTGTCTGATATGACCACAGGCAAATATGATAATGTTGTGGAATTATAACCCACATTCTAAGTATCAGTTGAGTACCTGCTGAAATAAAAGCATATGAATTTTAAAAACTCACTGTGAAAACCTAGAAAAATTAGAATGAATAAAAGGAGAATGGAAATAAATTAAGTCAATAAATATAAAACATAGGCATTGCAAAGTGAAACGCCACAGCATTTTATACAAACTGGTGCCTTTTGATGTGAAAATTCTATCTTTGAAGTAGAAACTTAGGGCATTTGTTGATGTTTGGTTGTTTAGTTTATCTTAATGTTTTTAAGTAAAGTATATGATCCGTGTTGATTCATCTTTCTTGAAAATATGTCACATGTATTTGGAATTTTTGCTAGCTATTATCTGATTGGCAGTTATATTAGAGGGAACCATAGTGTAGGAGACTGCAGAAAAAAATGCTATAAAGGATTTCTTGAAATTTATCCTGGGGGGAACTTGTCATTAACTAACCATGTTGGTGAAATTGAGTAGCCATATCATGGGTCCAAAAAGAAGCCTTGGATTTTGAATATTTTACCTCTCACCTCTTATATTTCATACTTGTATTTCTATATTTTATTTCATACCCACAGTAACACATTCATAAGGAGTATATAAATATGTATTTTAAATCAGGATGAAAAGAATGACTTATTTGTAATACGGAACTGGAAACATAAGAAATTGATACATATGATTCAAATACTTCATATAGATGAAAGTGTATGTCTAACTGTTTTAGGAAAGCAGTTATTTCCCAAACAGTTATAACATGATGAATTCACATGTCAAGAACTATTGTATCAAAGGCTTACTCTTGGGTCTAAAATGACTCCCTCTTGTAATGTAAGAATTGCTAACTGGCTTGCATATTCTTTCTGATATTTAAAGCCTGATGAACAAGGAAATCATTTGTCTTAAGTAATTTGTTAACATTTCCCAAGCACACACTCTTACTAAAATGTTTTTCTTGTTAATACCACATATCAATAAAAAGTCCAAAAGGATACATAAATTCACTAAAATAATCAGCACTGTTTCAGGTTAACATTTTTTCTTAAAATTATGACTAAAGACATAATTTGGTTATTAAGACCTATCATAAATGAGTAACAGTTTATTTGTCACATGTTGTAGGTCTATAATATCTCATTTGCTGTAAGGTCTATGAGGATAGAGACTCTGGTTTACTATTCAATCTTGAACAGAAAGTACTTGGCATTAATGAACCTTAATAAATATTTTTTAATTTAGTAAATAAATTGGTTATATTTTTGAGGGCAAGACTCTGGGTAAATAGAAAGTATTAGTATTATTACTATTTAATTATAGCATGTACAAAATAGCCTCTTGGTTTTGATAATGGAACAGTATTCACTATACTGGAGAAGAGTGAAATTTCAGTTCAGTTGCCCAGTCATTTCTGACTCTCTGCAACCCCGTGGACTGAAGCATGCCAGGCTTCCCTGTCCATCACCAAGTCCTGGAGTTTACTCAACCTCATGTCCATCAAGTCAGCAATGCATTCCAACTATCTTATACTGTCATCTTGTTTCATTCCTCTTTCATTTTCATCTAGAACCTCTTTAGTTCTGCTTCACTTTCTGCCATAAGAATGGTGCCCTCTGCTCATCTGAGGTTATTGATATTTCTCCTGGAAACCTTGACTTCAGCTTGATCTTCATCCAGCCTGGCATTTCACATGACATACTCTGCTTATAAGTTAAATAAGCAAGGTGAAAGGGAAACCTGGCATGCTGCAGTCAAAACAGAGTGACAAAGCTGGCTTCAAACTCAGTATTCAAAGAATGAAGATCATGGCATCTGCTCCTATCACTTCATGGCAAATAGATGGGGAAGCGATGGAAACTATGACAGACTTTCTTTACTGGGCTCCAAAATCACTGCAGATGATGACTGAAGCCATAAAATTAAAAGATATTTGTTCCTTAGAAGAAAAGCTATGAACAATCTAGACAGTATATTGAAAGCAGAGACATTACTTTGCCAACAAATGTCCGTATAGTCAAAGCTGTGGTTTTTCCAGTAGCCATGTATGGATGTGAGAGTTGGACAATTAAGAAGGCCAAAGAATTGATGCTTTTGCACTGTGGTGCTGGAGAAGACTTTTGAGAGTCTCCTTGACAGCAAGGAAATCAAACCCGTCAGTCCTAAAGGAAACCAGTCCTGAATATTCATTGGAAGGACTGATGCTGAAGCTCCGAAAGTTTGTCCGCCTGATGCAAAGAGTTAACACATTGGAAAAGACCCTATTGCTGGGGAAAAATGAAGGCAGGAGGAGAAGGGGATGACAGAGGACAAGATGGTTGGATGGGAGTACTCACTCATTGGACATGGTGAAGGTGAAGTCGCTCAGTCGTGTCCGACTCTTTGCGACCCCATGGACTGAAGCCCACCAGGCTCCTCAGTCCATGGAATTTTCCAGGCAAGAGTACTGGAGTGGGTTGCCATTTTTTTGAGCAAATTTCAGGAGATGGTAAAGGAGGCGGAAGCCCTGCATGCTGCAGTCCACAAGGTCACAAAGAGTCGGACCCTATTAAGTGACTAAACAACAACAACAGCAGCAAATTTGCTATGATGACGAGCAGGGACTCTGACTCTAGAATTTCTGGCTGATAATTCTAGCCATACAAAGTATGTGACCTGTGTCTCTCTTTGTTACATTTTCATCATCTCCAAGTACTGAAGGTGTGAATTCTAATACTGTGCTTAAAGATGTTCCCATCACAAAGTAAGCATAGTGTAGTTATTAGTGAGTATTATTACTGTTTTTTTATTGTGGCTGTTGTTAGAAGTCAGACCTGTCTTCTATGGTTAGTGGGTTTGTATTTTACTAGGAAAAACACAGAACAAAATGAATTCTAATGCTATAAACGTATGATATCTTTCAGAAACTTGAAACAGAAAGATTGCTTGGGGACACTTAGTGAATGAGAACTTGGAATTGTTTTGTGAATGAGGTAGCTCTTTAGAGTGGCCCTGAATAAATCACACTATTGTGAAATTTATTGTGCACATGTCAATATCCGAAAATTGCAAGGACAACATTCTGGGGAAAAGGAACAGTAGAGAGCAGTTAAACTAAAGAGGCTTAGAGAAGCAACAAAATAGCAATAACTATAAATGGCTTTTAAATGTTACTTACTTTACTAACTAAATTTCCTATTTAAAAATCAATAACATTTTACACCATTTCTTGCTATCATTACTCTTTAACTTGGTTTCAATAGGCATTCAATGTCATGGTCCAACACACCTCTCCAACCTTACCTCCCGCAGTCTTCATCTACCAGTCCAAATCTATATACCAGCTATCTATTTTTTTCTCTTTTTTTTTTCCTGAACCCCACTGTAGTTTTGTATGTTTTACATCTACCTTGAAGGCTCTTATACCTACTCCTGTACAGGACAAAATTCTAGCCTTCTAAAAATTTCCTTATTCAGATGTTATTTCCTTTATAAAGCTTTTCCTGACTTTCTGTGTAATTTCAAACTTAACAGAGCAAAATGCACACACAAACACACATACACACAAGCAGAGTGGTAGACTAAATGCTCAGTTTATTTAATCAAAGATAGAGTATCCTATTAGGAATGAATTTGATCACCCAGAACTGAAGCAGATTTCAGTAGCATTCCCTTGGTGCCCAAGTCCCTTAGGAGTGAGAAGTGGCATGCATCTGCCAGTGAAAGTCCACGTGTAGGGGAGTCTTGCTGACTGGAGAGGTTTCATTTTTTTACTGGGCAATAATCCTTTCATAACTGATATTTTCTTTAACATCCATGAAGAATGATATAATCTATGCTGCTGCTGCTACTAAGTCACTTCAGTTGTGTCCGACTCTGTGCGACCCCATAGACAGTAGCCCACCAGGCTCCCCTGTCCCTGGGATTCTCCAGGCAAGAACACGGGAGTGGGTTGCCATTTCCTTCTCCAATGCATGAAAGTGAAAAGTGAAAGTGAAGTTGCTCAGTCATGTCCTACTCTTTGTGACCCCATGAATCGCAGCCACCAGGCCTCCCTGTCCATCATCATCTCCCGGAGTTCACTCAGACTCACGTCCATCGAGTCCGTGATGCCATCCAGCCATCTCATCCTCTGTCGTCCCCTTCTCCTCCTGCCCCCAATCCCTCCCAGCATCAGGGTCTTTATCAATGAGTCAACTCTTCACATGAGGTGGCCAAAGTACAGGAGTTGCAGCTTTAGCATCATTCCTTCCAAAGAACACCCAGGGCTGATCTCCTTCAGAATGGACTGGTTGGATCTCCTTGCAGTCCAAGGGACTCTCAAGAGTCTTCTCCAACACCACAGTTCAAAAGCATCAATTCTTCTGTGCTCAGCCTTCTTCACAGTCCAACTCTCACATCCATACATGACCACAGGAAAAACCATAGCCTTGACTAGACTGACCCTAGTTAGCAAAGTAATGTCTCTGCTTTTGAATATACTATCTAGGTTGGTCATAACTTTTCTTCCAAGGAGTAAGCGTCTTTTAATTTCATGGCTGCAGTCACCATCTGCAGTGATTTTGGAGCCCCCCAAAATAAAGTCTGACACTGTTTCTATTGTTTCCCCATCTATTTCCCATGAAGTGTTGGGACTGGATGCCATGATCTTCGTTTTATGAATGTTGAGCTTTAAGCCACCTTTTCACTCTCCTCTTTCACTTTCATCAAGAGGTTCCTCAGTTCCTCCTTGCTTTCTGCCATAAGGGTGGTGTCATCTGCATATCTGTGGTTATTGATATTTCTCCCAGCAATCTTGATTCCAGCTTGTGTTTCTTCCAGTCCATTTAAGAGAAAACTTGATTCCTGCCTTTTGCACTAATGTCAGGGACTGTGAAAGGATTTTGTCAACTAGGGAAAGTGGGAATATAGTTCTGAGTAGTTGTATTGAGAGGTCTAGCACTGCAGAAAACTTTTTAAAAAATGTCTTTACACAATACGAGGATTCTCATTTTCTTGCTCCCATAGGATTTTCTTTCTACCATGATCCAGGCTCTAGGTGGGGGGCTACAAAACAGCAAATGAGTACAGCCTGGCCTTCATGGAGTGTGGCACACTTGGCAACACAGATCCATGGCCAGCTACTTGGAAAATGTTGGCAGTAACCGAGGTGTCCCCTGGTAGATGAATGGATAAACAAGCTGTGGAATACCCAGGCAATGGAATATTACTTGGTCCTAAGATGAAATGATTTACTAAGCCAGGAAAGGACATGGGGAGACCTTATATGCATATTACTCAGTGGAAAAAAGCCAATGTTGAGAGAGTACATGCTATATGATTTCAGGTATATAACATTGTGGAAACGGGAAAACTATGGAGCCCATGAAAAGATTAGTGGTTGCCAGGGGTGAAGGTAGGGCAGGGAGCATAGGAAGAGCACAGAGGATTTTTAAGGGAGTGAAAATACTGTCTGATGGCACATTATGAATATATTTGTCTAAACCCTAGCATGTACTGCACCAAGAGTGAACCCTAATGTCAGCTATGGACTTTGAGAGGGGATAATGTGGCAGTGTAGCTCCATCAGTTGTAATAAAGGAACCACTCTGGTGGGAGAAGTTGATAATGGGAGAGGCTGTGCATGTGAGTGGGTAGAGGGTGTGCAGGATATCTTTAAAATTTCTCAATTTAGCTGTGAATCTGACTGCTCTTAAGCCATTTTAAATAAAAATGAAATATTTAAAAAAATTTAAAAAAGCCAACTAATCTGAAAAATAATCTGCATCACCACAGAGACCAGTACTGAGTACCAGCAGAACATGTCAATAGGACATCTAATTCACTGTAGAATGAGAGGTGCTTTGAAGAAGGTGACAAGTGAGGTGTTGGTATGAGCTAGCTAGGTAAAGAGGTTGGAGAAGAAAATCCCAGTCAGATGGAATACCACGCTAAAGAACCCTTAAATATGAGTAGTATACATCCATGGAGCTGGATATAGTTCAACATCCTGGTCTCTAAGAGGATGACAATAATGAAATGCAGTTTTGTGTTTTAGGGTCCAACTCAGTACCTCCTGGGGGCTTCCCCGATAGCTCAGTTGGTAAAAATCTGCCTGCAATGCAGGAGACCCTAGTTCTATTCCTGAGTTGGGAAGATCTGCTGGAGAAGGGATATTCTACCCACTCCAGTATTCTTGGACTTCCCTTGTGGCTCAGCTGGTAAAGAATCCACCTGCAATGTGGGAGACTTGTGTTCAATCTCTAGGTTGGAAAGATCCCCTGGAGAAGGGAAATGCTACCCACTCCAGTATTAAGGCCTAGAGAATTCCATGGACTATATAGTCCATGGGGTCATAAAGAGTAGGACACGGCTGAGTGACTTACACTTTACTTCACTTCAGTACCTACTAGTCCAGCATATGTTTTTTGAATTTTATTTAAATGAATTACTTATTGTGGCTGTATCACTGTGTTAGGTGTTACATCCAAAGAAATGATCATCTTGTTTTATTTACATTATGTTCAGTTGAGTTCAGTCGCTCAATGAACCGCTGCACACCAGACCTCCCTGCTGCTGCTGCTGCTGCTGCTAAGTTGCTTCAGCCGTGTCTGACTGTGTGCGACCTCATAGACGGCAGGCCTTCAGGCTCCGCCGTCCCTGGGATTCTCTAGGCAAGAACACTGGAGTGGGTTGCCATTTCCTTTTTCAAGGCATGAAAGTGAAAAGTGAAAGTGAAGTCGCTCAGTCGTGTCCGACTCCTCGTGACCCCATGGACTGCTGCCTACCAGGCTCCTCTGTCCATGGGATTTTCCAGGCAAGAGGACTGAAGTAGGGTGCCATTGCCTTCTCAGCCAGGCCTCTCTGTCCATCACCAACTCCCAGAGTCCACCCAAACCCATGCTCATTGAGTCAGTGATGCCACCCAACCATCTCAGCCTTTGTCATCCCCTTCTCCTCCTGCCCTCAGTCTTTCCCAGCATCACGGTCTTTTCAGATGAGTCAGCTGTTCACATCAGGTGGGCAAAATATTGGAATTTCAGCTTCAACATCAGTCCTTCCAATGAACACCCAGGACTGATCTCCTTTAGAATGAACTGGTTGGATCTCCTTGCAGTCTAAGGGACTCTAAGAGTCTTCTCGAGTCTTCTCCAACACCACAGTTCAAAAGCATCCATTCTTCTGAGCTCAGCTTTCTTTATAGTCCAACTCTCACATCCATTCATGGCTACTGGAAAAACCATGGCCTTGACTAGATGGACATTTGTTGGCAAAGTAATGTCTCCACTTTTTAATATGCTATCTAGGTTGGTCATAACTTTCCTTCCAAGGAGTAAGCGTCTTTTAATTTCATGGCTGCAGTCACCATCTGCAGTGATTGTGGAGCCCCCAAAAATAAAGTCCGACGCTGTTTCCCCATCTATTTGCCATGAAGTGATGGGACCGGATGCCATGATCTTAGTTTTCTGAATTTTGAGCTTTAAGGTTACTTAGACATATATGTGCTCTGTGTATGTGAGTTTATATTAGAGGGATAGGTGGGGAAGGAGGTGAGGAAGGGGGGAGGGAGGGAAAAAAGACACAAAGTCATTTAGGTATCTTCTAAGTTTTCAGCTCTCTAAAAATAATTTTGCCACATGGTCACTTTTTGTGTGTGTGTTTTCATAATATGCACGTGTTTCTGGAAATCTTCATTTGAGGAACACCACTTTTATTAGTGGGACTTTGCTGGTGGCTCAGACAGTAAAGAATCTGCCTGCAATGTGGGAGACCTGGGTTCACTCTCTGGGTCAGGAGGATCCCCTGGAAGGAGGGCATGGCAACACACTCCAGTATTCTTGCCTGGAGAATCCCCATGGACAGAGGACCCTGGTAGGCTACAGTCCATGGGGTCACAAAGAGTTAGACATGACTGAGTGACTAAGCACAAAAAACTACACTTTTATTAGTGGCGTTTGAGTGATTATCTTATTGACTTACAGCACATTGATTTATGTGAAATGCTTTTTCAGGCACTCGATAAATGTTTTTTGACTGACTGACTTTCACAAACATTTGAGATAAGAATGATGTATATAGTGGAGTCATTTTGCCAACAGGAAACTAACTGGGTGCCTGGATTTGTATACACTGTAAATCAGAAGGACATGAAGTCTTGCAACTGCCTGGAAGAAGCACACAGAAGCACTTTTCCAAGTAACAGATTCAGTTTTCTGTAGCTTATGGAGGGAAAAAAGGCTTCAGGCAGGACCAAACAAACTATTCTTGGGACCGACCATAGTGTAAATCCACACTATTTTACACATTTTATAGCATCATACAGGGGAACGTGAAACAGTACCTGTATATCATAGACAGATAAGAACACACACTTTGGAATTAATCCTGGCTGGAATTGAAGCTCATCTTCATAGTAACCATCTGTGTAGCTTTGAGCATATCTTTTAACTTCTATAAAAATTGGTGTGTATATAGAAGGTTGAATAATGCCCAATCCTCCCTAACAAGATGTCCTTATCCTAATCCCTGAAATCTGTAATATGTCACTTGAGATGCTAAAAGGGACTTTGCTAACAGGGACTCAAGACCCTTGAGATGGAAAGGTTATTCTGCATTGTGTGGATGGGCCCAGTGTAATCACAAGAGTCCTTTTAAGAGGTCTGAGTCAGAGATGAGCATGACATCACAGAAGCAGAGGTAGGAGTGATGCACGACCAGAAGGCCAAGGGATGCCAGCCACTTCTAGAAGGTGGAAAATGCACTGAAGCCAGTACAGTTCAGTCATCTAAAAATGGGCATAATAAACCTCCATAACAGGGTTATTGTGAGGTTTAACTGTGATAATTAGCACAAAACAATCAGCAACATAGACTATAAGGATTCAAAGAATGCAGAGCCCAAGCATACATCCCGTGCTTGAAATCTTTCCTTGTTCACATAAATAAGCTTTCCAGTTTACATTTTAACTGAACATTTTGCCTTGTGAATTGAACTTATTTCATAATGTAAAAATTAATTTTGCTTACCATGGGAAGGATAGGAGAACAACCAGGAATGAGGGAGGGAGGGGAAAGAGAGAGAGAGACAGAAAGAGGTGATGAGAGAGAATAGATAGAAGACAGAAAAGGTGACATTTATGTCTCCCATTATACCCTTCCTTTGACCCTATCATAGATTTACCAGGGTTTAATTTTACTTTCTGCTTACTTGTCTGAATACTTCAGTCTTTAACTTGGCTTTCAAGGACATTCAATGTCAAGGTCCAACCCGTTTCTCCAAACTTATCTTCCGACATTCTCCACCTACCAGTCCAATCTGATTTTATATTCTAGCAAGTGAACATATTATAATGTATACTTTTCCATTTTGTTGTTCAGTCACTCAGTCATGTGCAACTCTTTGTGACCCCATAGATGGCAGCATACCAGGCTTCCCAGTCCCTCACCACATCCCAGAGCCCACTCAAATTCATGTTCATTGAGTTGGTGACGCCATCCAACCATCTCATCATCTGTCGTCCCCTTCTCCTCCTGCCTTTCCCAGTGTCAAGATTTTTTCTAATGAGCTGGTCACTTATTTGCATCAGGTGGCCAAAGTATTGGAGTTTCTGCCTCATCATCAGTCCTTCCAATGAATATTTAACATTGATTTTCTTTAGGATTGACTGATTTGATCTCCTTGCAGTCCAAGGGACTCTCAAGAGTCTTCCCCAAAACCACAGTGCAAAAGCATCAACTCTTTGGCACTCAATTTTCTTCACTGTGCAGCCCTCACATCCATACTTGATCACTGGAAAAACCATAGCTTTGACTAGATAGACCTTTGTTGGCAAAGTAACGTCTCTGCTTTTTAATATACTGTCTAGGTTTGTCATAGCCTTTCTTCTAAAAAACAAGTGCCTTTTAATTTCATGGCTGCAGTCACCATCTGCAGTGATTTTGGAGCCCAAGAAAATAAAGCCTCTCACTGTATCCGTTGTTTCCCCGTCTATCTGCCATGAAATGTTGGACTGTTTGCAATGATCTTCATTTTTCTGAATGTTGAATTTTCAGCCAGCTCTTTCACCTTCATCAAGAGGCTTTGTAATTTCTCATATACTGTTTGAAAAGCAGCCTTAAAAGAGGTGACATTTTCTCATTGTTAAACACAGATGTTGAGATTTACCTCAAAGCCTAAATTTAGTATGATGATTGAAAGATAACAAACCAATTCACAATAACTGAAAACTAAAGGTAGCACTCGCATTTGGCTGGACTGCAGCACTCAAATAGTGGCAGCAGGAACAGGTCTTATCCTCATCCCACCTCTGCCTCGTTCTCCTTTGTACCATCTTCCTTTACAGGTTAGCTCTAGCCACATATACAGAGCTACCATTTGAGACTGATATCCTACAAGTCTAGCAAAACCCATGGCAAAAAAAAAAAAAAAAAAATCCTCTCTTTTAAAAATTACTTTGGCCACAGTTTTTTATTTTATTTTTATTTTTTATAAATTAATTTTTATTTTTTAGTTTGTTTTGCTTTACAATACTTGGCCACAGTTTTAAGCTGATGGCTCATGGGCAAATATGATGGGGAGGAGATGAATTACTTGCTTGATTTGCACATGAGTCCATACTCAAGATTGAACATCAAGGAGTGGTTGAAATGCATACCACAGGTGATATAATTTCCCTTTACTTCAGAAATAATGTGTTTGGTCATGGAGAGAATGTATCAGAAGAGGAAACAGTACACCAATAGGGAGATTTTGCAATTGGAGGCAACATAATAGAGGACAAGGGCTGTTTTCTAGACTCATTAAACTGAAATCACTCACCAGGAACCATGAATAAAAGCTCAACATGTTTGCTTGTTTTGTGGTTGAAACAGGACAGAAGGGGAGACATGATTTGCTCAAGGTCACATGCCCAACTCACATAAATAATCTGTTTCCTGTCTTGCAGATCTGTCTCCTCTCCTTTATTTGTTATGAAGGAAACCAACATCTACCACTCAGTTTTTCTAGCGGGAACCAGATTTTCAGTTTAAATGGTTAGGACTTATTAAAAACACAGATTTGGTTCTTCAAGGCCTAATTTACCATGGGCATTCCTTTACCACTGGATAAATCCCCTTTCTTTGAGCCAAAGCATCAGTATTACCTTTGGCTTGAGAATCTTACTCACCTAGAATATTTGGCATTGGTCTTATCACTTCATGGCAAATAGATGGGGAAAAGTGGAAACAGTGGCTGACTTTATTTTTTGGGCTCCAAAATCACTGCAGATGGTGATCACAGCCATGAAATTAAAAGACTCTTACTCCTTGGAAGAAAACTTATGACCAACCTAGATAGCATATTCAAAAGCAGAGACATTACTTTGCCAACAGAGGTCCGTCTAGTCAAGGCTATGGTTTTTCCAGTAGTCATGTATGGATGTGAGCTTTCTATAAAGCTTCTATAAAGAAAGCTGAGCATCGAAGAATTGATGCTTTTGAACTGTGGTGTTGGAAAAGACTCTTGAGTATCCCTTGGACTGCAAGGAGATCCTGCTAGTCCATGCTAAAGATCGGTCCTGGGTGTTCATTGGAAGGACTGATGTTGAAGCTGAAAGTCCAATACTTTGGCCGCCTGATGCGAAGAGCTGACTCATTTGAAAAGACCCTGATGCTGGGAAAGATTGAGGGCAGGAGGAGAAGGGGACGACAGAGGATGAGATGGTTGGGTGGCATCACCGACTCAATGGACATGGGTTTGGGTGGACTCTAGGAGTTGGTGATGGACAGGGAGGCCTGGCATGCTGCGGTTAGTGGGGTCACAAAGAGTCAGACACAACTGAGTGACTAAACTGAACTGAGGTTATTTTATTTATTTATTTTTCTAACATCCCTTTTTGCTTTTGAGATTCTGGCTGAGTCTAAAGTCTAAACAATAATTCACATCTATCCATTCAACAAGTATCTACTTAATATCTACTATGTGTCAGAGACTGCGCAAGGTTATGGAGACACTGCGATGGATAAATTAGTTCAAGAACTCAAAGATTCTGAAATTTAGTGAGGTGTGCAGACAAAGAAACAGGAAGTAAAATTAAACCCTGGTAAATGCTATGACAGGGCAAGAGAGAATGACAGGCTACAATTGGGGACAGAGGAAAGAGCTACTGGTTATTGCTGGAGAGGAAGGTATAGAGATGGTCAGGAAAGGTGATGGGCTAGTTGACTTCTAAGTCAAATATTAGGCCCAAAGGACACCAAAGATCGGAGAAGAAAGGATAGGGGAAATATATATAAGCAGAGATCTAGAATAGCAGCAATCAAAAAGGCATGTGATAAAAGGGAACCTAAAGTGAGTGTGGCATGCCTGAAGAATAGAGTGGTATTTTAGAGCTTTACCTGAGCAGATAGACTGGACCATGGAAAGAAACAAGAGTGGAGAGATGAGGAAGGACCAGGAAGGAAAGATGTGTCAGACCATGCAAAGGGGTTTGGGTTTTATCTGGGACATGCAACAGCTTGTGATGTGAGAGAGAAACAGTCAAACTTCTGATTCTGAAAATAGCTCTCTGACTATATAGCAGACACAGAACCGGGATAGACATGAACCTAACAAACGGGGCACACATAGAAGCCTCTTCAACCTAATTAAGTATAAGTATGAATCAGGTATGGTATTAATATTGGTATGGTATTAATATTTACAAATATGGATATATTTGCTTCTAAAATTTGTAAGTGAGGATTTAAAATAGGATGATATTTGAAAACACACAGTTTGCATATTGTATCAGTTTGAAATTATTTAATATGGATTAAGATACTACTCATAGACACAGGATGTCTAACTTTTTACTTCTTCATAAGACTACAGAAGCATATCTGATAGAATGATTAACTTATTCTATATAGAAAGAATAAGAAAAGCTCCACAGAAATGGCAATTGAGCTTATACTTAAAATATTTTCTCTATAAGATAAAGGGAAAAAAAGATATTAGAGCCAAAACATCAATACATCTTGAACTAAAACATGAATATTTTTATACCTGAGGAACATCAAGTAAACAGGTATAGTAATGAAGATACAAGGGTGCAAGGAGGGAGTGGTGCCAAAGAGATGCCAAACCACAGACAAAGGAGTTAAGAGGTTTTCTCTTGGCCCAAGAGAAGGTATCAATGGCTTAGCATGATGGTGACATTCTCAGATCTCTGCACTGGAGAGGAACAGTGCTGGGAGTGAAGAAAATGTAGCAGATAAAATAGTAGCCAAAACAAGAGCCAAGGTCACTGGTCAAGAGGTCTAAGTCAGTGGTTCCTAACTATTTCAAGGTGCAAGTCCATTACATTTTTTTCCCGTCTTCCCAACTGATGGCATCTATACTTGTGCTTAATGGAAACTACATTAAGTTTTATGTGCTTTTATGTCTCCAAAGACCTCTTACGACAACTCTGGGGCTCATTCGTGTTCCACAATTCAGGGCTTAGCACTGACAGTGTCTGATGTGTATGACACTGAATTAGGGCAATAACAGTGATAGTGCAGAGTGAGAATGATTCCACAGGCAGAACCAGCAGAGTTTAGTGTCCCCTAAGATAGAGAGAGACATGCTGGAGAGAAGAGGGCAAAGGCGAAGCCGGAAGAAAGGTGGGGAGACTGGGGCCGTAGCCTGAGTAAGAGACGGTGTGTCCTGACTTCTAACGGTGTTAGACATGCACTGATGAGAGACTGGAAATCTATTCTGAAGGTCAAGCTGACAGAATTTTGGTTGAATCTGAGTCGTCAATTTGAGAAATGAACAATCTGATGAGTGGTGGGGCCCTCTGTTATGTTAGTGATTACTGGGGTACAGAATAGCAATCCAGAGCTGAGCATTACACTTTTTCCATTTTTGCTTTCTCCCTGCGTATGGCTAGTCTTACTGTCTGTCTCCCCACTGTAAGACAAGCCTCATACAAACAAAGGCATACTCACCGCGCTACTTCCAATGATTAACCGATAGTGTTCCTCACAATAGGTTCTATAACTATTTACCAAAGCCTCTCTGCTTTCATCTTTTATTATATGTTTGTGATCTTAAAGTGAAGTTTCTAGAAACTTAGGAGTGAACTTTCTAGACTGGGTTCAAAAGATTATACTGGAGCAGCGTGATGGGGTTTTGTGGTGATGGAACATTGTGTATGTTGAGTGTGGAGGTGAGCTTGTACATCGATACATGGGATAAAACTGCACAGAACTATGCTCTCACACATAAGTGAGTGCATGCAAAGTGCACTTACACATAAGTGACTTGCATAAGCATGTCAGGTAAAACTGGTGAAATCTTCATAATCTATGCAGATGGCACCAATATTAGTTTCCTGGTTTGCTCTTTACTGTAGCTATGAAAATTAGTACCACTGTGGGAAGCTGGGTAAAAAGTATTGGACTTTCTTTTGGACTTTTTGCAACTTTCTGTGAATCCATAATTATTTCAAAAATATCTTAAACACAAACTGGATTGGGGTGATAATTATACAACTCAATAAATCTACTAAAATATCAAATTATATTTTTACAACAGATTTATTTTATGGTATACAAAATATATCTCAATACAGCCTTTGTTTTAAAGAAAATGAACTTAGTTTCAGTATTCACTAGCTAATTTAACTTAGTTTCTTCATCAGTAATAATAATGATAGACTGATAATAATCCAACCTTATAAAATTCTGATGGTTAAATAAATCAGTAAATAGGAAGCAATTAGGATACTGCCTGGTAAGTGGTTAAGTATTCAGGAAATGCTACCTATTAAAATTGTTATTTGAAGAAAACCCTCAGGTAAAATATGTTTGAGAGACTTTATGTGAAAGGAAATTTTCTTGGTTAAATAATAATTACAAAGCACTTTGTACTTTAGATACTTTCATATATACTAATTATCCTTTTTAGATATTTGGGTTCTGGCCTGATTTAATAGCAGAAAGAAATAAACAAAGTGAAGCAGCAGTGGCTTGCACTTAACCTGGCTTCTGGGTATTAGGAATGTGCAGAAATGCAGGTACCAGAGACGGGGTGGAGGCCAGAGGACAGAAAGAGAAGTTTGATTCAGATAGAGCCCATCATTGGTTGGTTTTCAACAGTGTGATTTAAAGGTAGTGTAGATTGAGTCAATTTTTAATACCGTCTCCTATAGGAGTTTCCTATTTTGTTTTGTTGATAACAATTTGATTGTTTCTGAGACTTCTAGTCTTGTGAGAAATGTACTGCTTGGACCCAACGTCTCTAGATGGAGAATTTATCCATGGGTATGCTGCTTACTCCTTGGGAAGAAAGCTATGACAACCTACACAGCATATTATAAAGCAGAGACATTATTTTGCCACAAAAGGTCCATATAGTCAAAGCTATAGATTTTCTGGTAGGGCACAAACAGGGAAGGCTAAGACAAACCTGGACAGCATATTAAAAAGCAGAGATATCACTTTGTCAGCAAGGGTGTGATTTTTCCAGTAGTAATGTATGGATGTAAGAGTAGGACCATACAGAAGGGTGAGCACCAAAGAATCAGTGCTTTCTAACTGTGGTGCTGGAGAAGACTCTTGAGAGTCTCTTGGACAGCAAAGAGGTCAAACCAGTCAATTCTAAAGGAAATCAACACTGAATATTCATTGGAAGGACTAATGTTGAAACTGAAACTCTAATACTTTGGCTACCTGATGTGAGTAACTGATTCCTTGGAAAAGATCCTGATGCTGGATATGATTGAAGGCAAAAGGAGAAGAGGTTGGCATAGGACCGACTCAATGGACATGAATTTGAGCAAATTCCAAGAGATAGGGGTGAACAGGGAAGCCTGACATGCTGAAGTCCATGGGGCTGCAAAGAGTTGGATACAACTTAGCCACTGAAAAAAACAACAGTCCATCCCACACTAATACTCTATGCCTTCTATCTCCATGAGTATCAGGAGAGGCTTAGGGGTGTTTACCCCTCTGAGAAATCGTGTGACATACTTGCTGTTCCTTAGAAAATGAAACTCTGGAGATAAATATTTGATGTGCTTTCATGTTCTTTACAGTCCTCATTCCTCTAAATATGCATTGGTAAAGAAATCTCTGAAGCAGAAAGGTGAGTCACCTAACAAAACCAGTGACTGTAAGGACAATTTTTCTACTCTGTCCTGCAGGTCATTGGTTATGGATGAGAGACACATCAAACTCAAACCATAACCATACTCTATGCTATTAATGCAAAGGGCTTTGAAGTTGATTTTTGTGGAGCTGCTGACAGTTCTTATGACCAATATGAAATTTTGTGACTCTGAGCACCTGAAATTCTCCATGCAAATATTTAAGTAAGTCTGCAACCTAGGATAAGTTCCTAGAACATTGGATCTTGGAAACATAATGACATTTCAAGCAAATCATTTTAAACTGACTGAAAAGCTAATAACTGTGACATTTAATATCTGCCATGCACAAACTCTTGCATGTAGGTATTGTAATTCCAGTTTTACAGGTAAAGTAGTCAGAGCCCAGAGTTGTGAAATATCTTGCTCAAACTATACTCCCAACTTTTACATCTTGATCTCAAACCCAGAAACATTTTCATGCAACTTGGACTTTGCTATTACCTCTAGCCTCCTGTCAAATTAGTTTAGATGGGACGTGTGAAGAACTTTTGTCAGTTATAGAAGCTGTATGGATTCTGAAAAGTCTCGGGAGAATGTCTATTGAAATGCTTGATTAAAATGCCAGGGCAGATGTAGGAAAATATTAGACTTGTCTCTTACAGATTCAGGTTATCTGTCTTTTGTATGCTGTATATTCTACACTGGGTTGCTTGATAAATATTAATTATGATAACGTTTCACAGAATGTATTAAGATTAATGCATCTCTAGCAAATGATTAGAAAACTTGAGAAGACACTGTATCAACTCAATATGAGATTTTACTTTATTATAATGTAGTTTAAACCAGAGAAAAGGGAGAAACACAGCAAATACTCTCAAACTGCTTTGATTGTGAAAGAGAACAGTGTCTCTGTTGATAGATGGTACCATCAAGATAGCCAGCGTTACCGAACAATTTCTACATGCCAGATGTCCATTTAAGCATTTTACATATGCTAATGCTTAATATTTCTAATAGCCCTTTAGGTAAGTGCTGTTTTAATGAAACTGAGGTATTAAATAAATGGCCAAACTAACATAAGTCCCAGACATTAGGATTTCTTAGTCTAACATCTAGACCACTATGGCATACTTTCTTGAATGTCAATTTGAAATTTGAAATAATCACTCAATTAATTAATCATTTAATTCTTTCATTCATTTAAATAACATGTTCATTCAAATAAGCACTTTGTATGTCCAAAACTCTATGAAAGGGCTGGGTGGGCTATAAACCTAAATAAGCTTTTTAATTAAAAAGAGAGCATGAGCTTAAGTATTGTGTGGCTAAGTGAAACGATTATTGTAATCAAACTGAGAGAGCTATGGGGACTTGAAGGAAGGTGGGGATTTATTCTGATTGAAGAACATAGGCAAACTTTACATGAAAGGATGCTTTAAAACTCTGGTAAGAAGAAAACAGAATAGCTGCTAAGACTGATCAAATATCAAGGAAAAAACATAAAGAAATGAAAAACCATAATGTGTTTGGAATGTTCAAAATAAAATGTCAGTGGACTGACCTCTCCTAGACTCTCTGCCCCTCACCTATACTTCTGAGTTGTTATTATTTTGCTGCTCTGGGCCTTCATTGCCATACATGGGGCTTTTCTAGTTGCAATGCCCAGGTTCTCTAATTGTGGTGCAGGGGCTTAGTTGCAGTAGGAGGCATCTTAGTTCCCTCACCAGGGATCAAACCCAGGCCCACCTGCATTGGGAACATGGAGTCTTACACCCTGGACCACTTGGAAAGTCCCCTTCTGAGTTCTTAAACAATGTTGCTCCTTAAAATGAATGGGGATCTTCCTTAAAATGAATGAGGATCTTATAAAAAAAAAAAGTCTAAAAAAGAGTGGATATATGTATATGTATGACTGACTCACTTTGCTATGCAGAAGAAACTAATACAACATTGTAAATAACTATCAGTTCATTTCAGTCTCTCAGTCATGTCCAACTCTTTGCAACCCCATGGACTGCAGCACACCAGGCTTCCCTGTCCATCACCAACTGCCGGAGCTTGCTCAAAGTCATGTTCATCAAGTTGGTGATGCCATCCAACAATTTCATCCTCTCTCATCCCCTTCTCCTCCTGCCTTCAATCTTTCCCAGCATCAGGGTCTTTTCAAGTGAGTCAGTTCTTTGCATCACATGGCCAGAGTATTGGAGCTTCAGCTTCAGCATCAGTCCTTCCAGTGAATATTCAGGACTGATATCCTTTAGGATTGACTGCTCGATCTTGCAATCCGAGGGACTCTCAAGAGTCTTCTCCAATAGCACAGTTCAAAGGCATCAATTCTTCAGTGCTCAGCTTTCTTTATGGTCCAGTTCTCACATCCATAGTAAACAACTATAGTGCAATAAATATACTATAGCAAATAACTATACTATATATACAATAAGTGTATATACAACCTATACAAAAAATTTCAAGTGGTAAAGTTTGGGGTTCAGAGATGTATTTTTGTTGTACCCACTGAATTAAAAAACATGGCTATTTGTTAATTGCCAAATCAGTGCGTTATACTTCCCCTCTCCTCTGGTATATTGCTGGGACTTCCCAATATTTTTTTCCTCCGTTTTTACTTTTATAGTATGCTTTTGAAATATCCCAGGAATAATCCCTCAGAAATGAAAGGTGAGAGAAGAAAAACTCAGCACTTAAAAAAAAAATATAACCAAGATATTACCCTTCCATATATTTGCTATGTATTTCTAAGTACTCAATTATGTTTCATTAAACTGTGTTCTTTATCACACAATGCAGAAGACAAGGAAAATAATCTTACAGGAAAACAAGAAATATAATTCATGCATAACGTACTACTATTACATACATATATCTATGCACAAGTAAGGAATCACTAGAAAACAGATAGGGATTCCCCTGCCCCAGGTCTCTAATCTTATGATCAAACCTAAGTGTGTAGCTTGTTCCCTTGTCATCCACTTTTGTCTTGGGACCCTCTGACCTCTTTGTTGGAGTGTCTCTTCAGGGTATACTTCTTAGTAGCCTTCAGGGTCCCAAAGCCCTCCATTCTTAAAAGGGCACCATCTGTTCTTTCTTAGCAGATCCTCTAAGCACAGTTGATGTCTCTTAAATCTTTTATGGTTGCCAAAAGTGAAGGCAAGTACACAGATGAGCACACATATGTGTCTATGTATATATGTGAAATCACAATTCACCTGCTTACTGTTCCTTTTCCTTCCTACACTCTACTCAGGTAGAATTGCTGGTCGTCCTTTGTGTACATACAACACACAAACATATACTCTGTGTTTATATATGTGTGAGTATATATATATATATACTCATACATGTATATATAGAAAACATGGAGAAAGAGTATTTTTAGCTGATACTTAATGAACAATTGCATTGAGTTTGCCAGATCTTGGCCTAGGTGGTGAGAATGCAATTCTTAGTAAAAGCAAACATATTTCCACTTCTTAGAGATTATAGTCTAAGAATAGAGGCAAATATTAATCCACTTATTGAAGAAATGTGAACTTACCATTGTAATAATTGTGAAAATAAAAGTAAATGCTCATATATTCTATGTGTGTGTTTGGAGATGGAGGTAATATGGATAGGAAGTCCAACTTAGTTTTTTTTTTTTTTTTAATGAAAAAGACATTTGTAAACATGTACATGAAAAATGAATGGGAGTTTCTTAGGTAAAGTGGGATAAGAATAGTATTCTAAGAGGGAGCAGTGTTCACAAAGTTTATGGGACTTGGAAGGGTATGAATTGTTTAAGGGGTTCAAAGAACCCTTTGTGGGTTGAGATTGAAGGTATAAAACTCGGTAACACGGTACATAGTTAAAGACTCGTATCATTTCGTCAGAGCAATGGGGAAGTCAGAGGAGGATTCTAAGTAGAAAGATGACAAAAAAGATTTTGTTTAGAAAAGATGCCTCTGGCTGCAGGATAGAGAAGATTGAGAGGAGGATAAAAGTAAATGTGAAGAGATTAATTAGTCCTATTTGTATTCCTATTTCGAGAATAGGAATAGGGACTCACATTATGGCTATGAGGAATGAAGAGATTTCAAAAGGTATAAAATCACTTCAGTAAGTAAATCAGCAGCAATTAGTGATGGATCAGATTTAAGCCATAGAAAGAAGAGAGATCAAACATTATCTCTGAGGTTCTTAATTTGTGTAACTAGATGAAACTAGTTATCTAGATAACTAGGTAACAATTTATTGAGAATAGGAGTAGTAGAAGGTGTTGCTTCATTATTCATGATCAATGAAATATGAGAAATGTACAATTATCTGTAGTGAAAGACATTCAGTGTCAAGCATATCTTGGAAAATTGCTAATGCCCCAAAGCACACTTAATATTCTGAGGATTGCAAAAATGTGAAAAAACATGCTAAAATGTCATGTTTGATCACAAAATGAAAAACTGCATGTTAGTTTTCCACTGATAAAATCAGGATGGTTAAATCTATTTACAAATATTTTTTTATAATAATGCAGTTCATAGTAGATGCTCAATCTAATTGATAAATCAATGATAGTTCAAAAAAGTTAAGTATCCATAGTGTTGGAGGATTGGTAAGAATTCAGTATTTGATGTGTGAATTCAGTTCAAAATAATATATCAAACAAATAATTTGAAAATGAGAAAGAAAATGGCATTGATGAACTTTTTGCAGGGCAGGAATAGAGATACAGAGGTAGAAATTGAACTTGTGGATACTGCAGGGGGAAGTGAGGGTGGGAAAAACTCAGAGAGAAGCACTGGCATAGATACATCACCAATGAAGAATAAGTAGTTAGTGGGAGGCTGTTATGCAGCACATGGAGCTCAGGCTGGCACTCTGTGACGACCTAGAGGGTGGAATTGGGGGGAGGAGAGGGAGGCTCAAGAGAGAAGGGATATATACATATCCTTATTGCTGATTTGCATTGTTGTACAGCAGAAACCAACACAACGCTGTAAAGCAATTATGCTTCAATTAAAAATACAAATTAAAAAAAATGAGAAAGAATCACAAACAAAGTGAGATTTCACTTTAATCCCAGAATAAGGCATTATTATTGGCTTTATAAATTTGCTTTTGGTATTCACAAATTCTCTCCCACATCATGGGTATACACCTGGCTTTAGAATCCAGGAAAGGGTTGACTTATCCTTACTGGTGATTGCATATCCACTAAGGGGTCTTATACTAACACATATATATGGAATTTAGAAACATGGTAATGATAACCCTGTATACGAGACAGCAGAAGAGACACAGATGTATAGAACGGACTTGTGGACTCTGAGGGAGAGAGAGAGGGTGGATGATTTTGGAGAATGGCACTGAAACATGTATACTATCATGTAAGAAATGAATCACCAGTCTATGTTCGATACAGGATACAGGATGCTTGGGACTGGTGCACGGGGATGATCCAGAGAGTTAATATGGGGTGGGATTCAGGATTGGGAGCTCATGTACACCCAAGACGGGTTCATGTCAATGTATGGCAAAAACAATACAGTAATGTAAAGTAAAATAAAGTAAAAAAAAAAAAAAAAAAGTTGTATAATATGTGCTTTTTCCAACGACTTGAGTAATTTGGGCCACCAGATGTCACTACAGATTAAGCAATGGTGAGAGGCTTCCCGCAGCGTAAAGTCTACAGAGGCTTTTGACAAGCAAATACAAGAAGATGTTAATTTTTAAAGAAAAACAGTCTGGCAGTTGCCTTCACTTTTTTTCCTTCTTTCTGCCTTTTCTCCAAAGTACCTTGGAGAATTAAAGAAGGAATGCCCCTATTGCATATACCAACTAATTTTGCACGTCTTTTGCTTTCTAGCCTAATAAAAAAGAATAGATGCTACAGTTCAGCAGAGCATATTTTTTGTTTCAGCAGTTTGTTTGATTGTGAGCAATATTTTTCAAGCTCCATTTTTCTGTGACTTCATAAAAGAAGACTATCCCAGCTCACTTATATTAATGACCCTTTCCACAACTACCTGGCTCATAAGGGTGCAGCCCAGGCTGAATATGTATCCATTATAATGGCCACCTATAACGGGTAGTTAATCATGAAGAAAATTCATTAGCTGAATGTCACCAGAAACCTACGTCGTGTGGCAAATGAACAGGGGACAGCCAGTTTGAGTTTTAATTTCTGCAATAAGCTCTTGTTGTAAAACCCTTTTCCTATATATGAAACTGGGCAGAGAATTAACGACATGACAAATGGCTGGTAGAACCTGACAAGAGGCTTTGATTATAAGAGAATTTGTTATTTCTATACGTATTTCCACACATTCTTATTGGACAAAGTTATATTATTCCATACTCTGAATTTAGATTTTAAGCAAAGAACAATTAAGAAAACAAAAGCAGATGCTGTCTTTGAGCAAGATTCAAAACTTAGGTCTATGTCAACCAAAATTCTTACATGAATTAACTTCAGTTTCAGCTTATTGACAGGATACTGGTTATATCACATGTTAATGCAATGCAGAGTAGGTTCTCAAAATAACTTCTTGAGAACCTACTCTACACCAAGTACTTTCCTAGGTGCTAGGGATGTGTTGGTGAATAAGTTTGAAACAATGAGGCTTCATGAAGATTATCTTCTACGACAGAGGAATTGCAGCCATGAAAATGAAACACACTTGCTCCTTGCAAGAAAAGCTATGGCCAACCTAGGCAGCATATTAAAAAGCAGAGACATCACTTTGCAGACAAAGATCCATCTAATCAAAGCTATGATTTTTCCAATAGTCATATATGGATGTGAGAGTTGGACTATAAAGAAAGCTGAGCACCGAAGGACTGATGCTTTTGAACTGTGGTGTTGGAGAAGACTCTTGAGAGTCCCTTGGACTGCAAGGAGATCAAGCCAATCCATCCTAAAGGAAATCAGTCCTGAATATTTGTTGAAAGGACTGATGCTGAAGCTGAAGCTCCAATATGTTGGCCACCTGATGTGAAGAACTGACTCACTAGAAAAGATCCTGATGCTGGGAAAGATTGAAGGTGGGGGGAGAAGGGGACAGCAGAGGATGAGGTGGTTGGATGGCATCACTGACTCAACGGACATGAGTTTGAGCAGGCCCCAGAGTTGGTAATGGACAGGGAAGTGTGACATGCTGTAGTCCATGGGGTCGCAAAGAGTTCTACAAAACTGAGTGACTGAACTGAGCTGAACTGAACAGAGGATTTGGAGGATATGGAGAGAGAAAATAAACAATTGAACCCTACATGATTTTATACCTGACCTATGGGTCTTCTCTTGTGGCTCAGCTGGTGAAGAATCCGCCTGCAATGCAGAGACCTGGGTTCAATCCCTGCAATGAGAAGATCCCTTGGAGAAGGGAAAGGTAACCACTCCAGTGTTCTGGCCTGGAGAATCCCATGGACTGTGTAGTCCATGGGTTCTCAAAGAGTCGGACATGACTGAGCAACTTTAACTTTCACTTATGGGGCTTTGTAGATGGCTCAGTTGGTGAAGAATCTGCCTGGAGATTTTTCATTCAGGAGATACAAGAAGTAAGGGTTCAATCCTTGAGTTGGGAAGATGCCTTGGAGTGTGGCAACCCACTCCAGTATTCTTGCCTTGTAAATCCCATGGACAGGCAAGCTCGGCGGGCTACAGGAGGAGGGGGTCATGAAGAGTCAGACAGAACTGAGCATGGGTACATGTGGCATATAAAAATATAAGTAGCACTACAAAAAATAGCTAGAAAGCAATGGGGAATAGAGGGAAGGAGGCAACCATGTGAAGTTTCACTCATCAAGGAGAGAAATGCAAAGGCTTCCACTTAACAACCTTTACTTCCTACCTAAGAAAGAGATTGACTCACTATCTCATTACTAACTTGAAAATTTTCAATGAAGTGTATCAGTCAAGTTACTTATATTAAAGTAATTAATTCTGTCTCATAAAATAGCAAATAATTTCCAAGAGAAGGACATAATTTAAAGTTATCAAATAACTTCCAAGAGAAGGACATAATTGGAGTATGTTATGTAGGAAGGTGGGTGGAATGAAGTGCAGATGAAATAGTAGGTGTCTGATGAAAGAGTAAATATAGATTTCACTAGATTTTGGTACAGATGACATGCACGTGCCTGAATGGTGATAGAGTAGCCAACTGGCACAAATCTTTTTGAAAGTAATTTGACAAATCATTTCAAGAACCAAGGGAGCATTCACTTCTTATTTGACCTATCAATGCATTCTATAATGCACACTATGAATTATATTTTGAAGGAAAAAAAATGAATCCATAAAGATGCTTATTAAAGTGTCATTTTAATAGTAAAACATAAGCAGCCTGGTTATTTAATAGTATTTGAGAGGCTATGAATTTATGGTGCATCACTCAGCATGATGAAATAATAGTACTCATCACAAGTAATAATTAAGAGAATTATGGAACAAATGGACAGTACATTATTAAGATAAAATAAAAGCATAGTTTGAAGATATCTGTGGTTTCATTCTTTTATATTAAATTTGTACATTCATATGGGATAAAACCCAAAACATAGTTAAAGGGGATATTTATTTGATACATTTAATAAGCATCTTTGAAGACCTACATTGTCTTGCTGGGTTTGAGGGTACAAAGATGAATAACTCATAGCTGTTCCATCAAATTGCTAATGACCAGGAGGTGAGTATATATGTATATGGAAAATAGGATGAATTATTTTGATTTGTGAAAGCTCGCAGGGAGTGTGGGGAAAAGAATGAAGGAAGATACTATCTCCTGATAGGGATGTGAATTTGTGTATATCCTAAGGTCTTCCTGAAAAACCTATAACATTAATTTTATCATGCCTGGTTTATAAATAAGCTGAAACTATAAGTAAATAGTTTGAGTATGGTCCCTGTTTCAATACATAGTAAATTCATGTTTAAGTATTTGGTTTTATATCTCCAAACACATGTTCTGTGTTTGCCTTGGAAATATTGAGTTAAAATGCTGAGAGAAAATTTAGGGAAATGAGGCGGATTCCTTTACAGATGATTCACAGAAGAAATGGCTTCTGCTTTAAGTCTTAAATGCAGAGTGAGAGCCTGTTAGATCATTGTTCCAAGTTTTGGAAACTGTATGTGCAAAGGCACTGTGACCTGAAGCAACACCATGTAATCTATGCTTTATACCTGGGAGTAGCTGGACATAGGAACCACATGAGGAAAGAGGCAGGACATCAGATCAAAATTTTTTTTCAATAAATTAATATTTTTATTGAAGTGCAGTTGCTTTACAACATTGTGTTAGTTTTTGCTGTGCAAACAAGTGAGTCAGCTTCCTGTATACATATACCCCTTCCTTCTGGGATTGCTTCTTCCCACCACCCCACACTCCCCTCGTCTAAGTCAGCACAGAGCACCAAGCCATACTCCCTGTTCTTCCAGCTGGTTCCCACCAGCTATCTGTTTTAGACATGGGAGTGTATGTATGTCAATCCTATTCTCCCAGTTTGCCCTACCCTCCTTCTCCCCCACTGGGCCCACATCTCCATTGTAAATGTCTGTGTGTCTATTACTACCCTGAAAATAGGTTCATCTGTACCATTACTCTAGATTCTACATATATGCTTTAATATATAATATTTGTTTCTGACTTACTCTGTATGACAGACACAAGGTCCATCAACATCTCTGCAAATGGACAGTTCCATTTCTTTTTATGACCAAGCAATATTCCAGCCATATCTTCTTTATCCATTCATCTGTTATTGGAGGGTTAGGTCGTTTCCATGCCCTTGCTGTTGTAAACAGTTCTACAAGGAACACTGGGGTGCATGTGTTTTTTTGAATTATGGTTTATGGTTTCCTCAGGGTATATGCCAGAGAAGGCAATGGCACCCCGCTCCAGTACTCTTGCCTGGAAAATCCCATGGATGGAGGAGCCTGGAAGGCTGCAGTCCATGGGGTCGCTAAGAGTCGGACACGACTGAGTGACTTCACTTTCACTTTTCACTTTCATGCATTGGAGAAGGCAATGGCAACCCACTCCAGTGTTCTTGCCTGGAGACTCCCAGGGACGGGGGAGCCTGGTGGGCTGCCGTCTATGGGGTTGCACAGGGTCGGACACGACTGAAGTGACTTAGCAGCAGCAGTAGCAAGATATATGCCCACATGCTCAGTAGTGAGATTGCTGGGTCATATGGTAGTTCTATTTTCAAATTTTTAAGGAACCTCCATACTGTTCTCTACAGTGGCTGTAGGTAAAGTGTGAATGCTCTGTAGGCTAAAAAGGTTGACCGTTGATATTTGTGCGGTGAAAAACTAAAGGATCTTCAGATCTGTAAAGAAGTGTATTTGTTCCTTTGTCTAGCTGTACCTTGTCCAGTTGCAGAAGCTGGGGACAGATACCAAAAAGGAAGGGCATCCATTATACCTCAAGCAAAAACATATGCTTACTACGGTTGGAAAATCATATAAATTAACATCAGAGCAACTTGAAATCAGTTCTCTTGTACTTTGCAGTGCAGTATTTTTGTTCAGTCCTGCCTCTAGGCTAAATGGATTTGCTTATCAGTGTTGCTTCCTCTTGCTATTATAGTTGATTTTCTTGCTCTTTCCGGTTCTCTATCATCAAAGGTATTGGTGTGAAAATAGAACCTTTGTTTAAAATTTTATTAGCTATTTTGATAACATATCCTTTCATTTCTAAGATTTTTAAATGTACTCCTATGAGTGTTTATATTTCTAAATGGAGTAATTTTCTGAGGAGCCTTTTTATGTAGTATATAATGTTAATATGAGTACACATGAGCATACACATATATGTAAATACTTAAATATATGTTTGTGTGCTTAGTCGCTCAGTCGTGTCTGACCCTTGCGAACCATAGACTGTAGCGTGTCAGGCTCCTCTGTCCATGAGATTCTCCAGGCAAGAATACTGGAGTGAGTTGCCATTTCCTTGCCCAGGGGATCTTCCCAAACCAGGAATTGAACCTGGGTCTCCTGTGTTGCAGGCAGACTCTTCAACTGAGTTATGAGGGAACACAGGGATGGAACTCAGGTCTCTTGGATTGCAGGCAGATTCTTTACCAGCTGAGCCACAAAGAAAGCCCAAGCTTGTATATATGTTTACATATATACAAGTTAATTATATATCACATAATTAAAATGATATATATGTTTGTTATGTATATATATATATTTTCTAGTTTGTAAGAATATAGACTGTGTTTAAAGATATACTGGAATTCTAGATCCTTAGAGTTACAGAACAGCAGAGTCTAGGTCTGTATAACTTAATTCTAGGTTCAATAATAATTAAAATTAAGATGTAGCCTAATATAGATTTATTAATTTCTAACTTTCTGTATTCTTATTCTAATATTTCCATCTGCCAATTTTTTTCACCTTTTGAAAGTATATTAATATCATTGTTTGATCCCTCATGAAGGGTAGGCTGCATTCCCAGCAAGAAATGTATTTTTGCAAATGTTCTTGCTTATAAGGAAAGAATACAAGAAAAACACAAAAGGAACCTCTGCAACATGAATAGAACTGTGCTTTACAGGAACATTTTTCTAGGTTTTCCATGAGCTACCAGTTTTTCTCAGGAACTTATTTGAGAGTCACCACAGTAACAAAAACAATGTTTCAGCCTTACCACAATTTGAAATTGAAATTAAACAAATAGAGACTGATGACTTTAAAAGCAAACATTCAAAAAATAAAACCTCAAGACTAAATATTACTGAATTGTTTTGTTCAGAAAGTTATTGCTAAAAGAGCAAGAACCATGATACATTGATATCACTCCTCATTTTTTTTAAGTAATCTGCCTATTTTCAACAGAGAAATTAAAGATTGATAGAAAGGTCAAGAAGGATAGGTGCATCAGTAGTTATTGCATATAATACATTTGTTAAATGGATTTTTTTTGTAAATGTAGATTTAAAATTGATCAATTAAAGTAATAATAAGTTTTATTTTTCTACTATTAATGTATGTACCTATATGAGTAGGATTAGATAATAAGTATATGAAACAGTTTTCATAATAAAATTAATTACATGTTTTTAAGGTTGTGATCATTTTAATTAATAAAATGAAGTTTCTATAAATTGGTAGAGTGTCCTTCAATACTCAGGAATTCCTCTTGTGTCAACATCTCAGTGTTAGAGAACATACTGAATTTTTAGAGTTAAAGGTATGAACTAAGGAAATGAGAAAAACTCAGTAGCTTAGCTATGCATTTGTATGAAAAAGATTAGATTTTTGGACTTACTATTTTCTAAGTTTACAAGATATTCACTACACTACAGTAATTTAAGACATGATTTATAGCCAGATAGACATGAGCTCAAATTCAATATTCAGTATCTTGTTTATAAGCTATGTAACCTTTGATATGTTTAATATCCCGCTTTACCATCTGAGCCACCAGAGGAGTCTGAATCTTAGAACACTCACTACAAAATTTAAATACTAGTTGGTAGTATGTGTATTGAGGACTCATGGGATTTTTCTACCAATTTCAGTTTGTTTTTTGAAACACTAAATTGAAAGCAAAGTTAAAGCTTCATGTTTTTGGAACTTTGGCAGAGCGTATCAAGAATCTAACAACGTAGCCATCCTGGCAATATCATTCAGTCTCTTTGAGCCATTTGAGACTCTTATTCATTTCAGTTTCTCTAACCTCCACAGAATGCTAAATATCTAATAGAAACAAACAAGGAGAAATGTTTTAAACTGAATTTCTGTGTGTCTGTATTAGGATAGGATAGTCTCTGCTGTAGTAACAAACTCTTAAGTCTCAATGACTTAAATATATAAGGATTTATTTCTTGCTCATGCAAAATTTAGTGCAGGTTGAGTATCTCTCAGTAGAAGCTTTAACCCAAACAGTGACTCTACCATTCATCACTGTTGTAGTGGATGTAGAATGGAGAAGCATAATATTTTTAAGAATCAAACTTGAAAGTAGATTAAAACCCTTCTGTCCACACTGTATGAGCCAGACTCAGTCACATGTTTACAAAATAACCATAAAAACATGTTGAGAAATGTAGCCTTTCTGTTTACACTTGAAGAAGAAGTGATACAGTAAACATATAGCATAATCTGTGCCATAGTGTACGGGGAAAACTAAACTTCCCTAGAAAGCTTTTTCTAGACAGCTAAGTGAACTGTTTGCAAAATCATTTTTATATGGTGAAGTAAATATTTATTTCACATACATGAGTAGGTAGCTTGTCTTATTCATCTGTG
This sequence comes from Aepyceros melampus, assembly GCA_006408695.1. Taxonomy (NCBI): domain Eukaryota; kingdom Metazoa; phylum Chordata; class Mammalia; order Artiodactyla; family Bovidae; genus Aepyceros; species Aepyceros melampus. The sequence goes on along the minus strand of SJXQ01007308.1, from coordinate 167,213 downwards.
ATGATGTATCTGGTACATATCTTCAATCATAGCATCTAATTGGTCTTTTCTGAAAACATGTGAATTACACATGGAGTTTTACACATGACTTTAATATGTTATAGACTACCACACAGAGGAAATGAGTTATTCTATGTGACATCAGATGACAAAACTGTGGGCTAAGAATATATACTGAAGAAAGGTAGGTTTCCTCTCAATCTACAAAAAGCCCTCCCAGGAAAATGTATTCATTTGGTCACAGTGACTTCTCAATATCTAGAATATTTCAGTAGTGCCTAACAGCAAGATAAAGTTGAAAGAGATAATCTTTGAAGTTAAAATCTTCTGGGATTAAATTCTAGTTCCATCAGCTGCTAACAGCTAGTTACTGACAGTGTGGCTTTAGCATGCTAATGATCTTCATAGAGCTTCATACTTGTTATACACTTCATGCCACCTCATGCGAAGAGTTGACTCATTGGAAAAGACTGATGCTGAGAGAGATTGGCGGCAGGAGGAGAAGAGGACAACAGAGGATGAGATGGCTGCATGGCATCAACGACTCGATGGACATGAGTTTGAGTGAACTCCGGGAGTTGGTGATGGACAGGGAGGCCTGGCCTGCTGCAATTCATGGGGTCGCAAAGAGTCAGACACAACTGAGTGACTGAGCTGAACTGATACGATTTTATCTGTCAAATTTCTTATGAAACCAATTCTGGTTGACTCAAGTAGGAAAGGAATTTGTGGACGATGTTGAATAATACACAGAATTAACAGAAATGTAGCAGAAGAAAATTTTAAGAGACAGGCAAAGCCTAGAGTGAATAGGACTAGAACCATAGCCAAAATCACGCCATAGGAACTAGCCGATGCCAATGCCACTGGGAACAGTTGCCCCTGACAGCACTCTCACCCCTGTTGATCCTCCTACTCTGGACGCTGATTAGCAATTATAACTGAAATGGATTATTTTCTAGTTAGACTTCTGTGTCATTCTGGCAAGGTTCAAAATTTTAGGCCAGAACTTCTGATTGCTTAAGTCTCAACTGCATGCCATGAATATGCTGGCAGAAGGTGGAGAAAAGTGAGTATTGGGCTTATCTCTGACCAATATGTGAATAGTGGGGAAATCCCCAATATGGAAAAATCTAATTACTAGATCTCCCAAAGTCAGTTGCTAGATATGACACTTCCTGCATCCTTGGGTTAATATAAGACTTACTAATGGTGTAATATAATATTTTTGAAGCGCTATCTCACTCTTAATTCCTTTTTATGGGCAGTTTTCTAATACTTTGCTATCAGACTAACACTCTAGGTTATAAAACACACAAACCCATACCAGAGATGCCCAGGGAAGGCCCATTCTTTGTTAAAGGGGAAAAATTCTTCAAAATACCCAGTCCCCAAGAGGCTATGAAACCAAGCTAATCCCACCCACCTGCTCTCCATAAACCACCTCCTGCAATTCCAGATGGCTGGCACCCTGTCCTCAGGTGCAACTGCCTATGTGACCATGTCTCTCAGTCTTCTTGTGTTTGGAGATATTGATAGCAGAAAGTTCTGCCTTTTATTTCTCAGAGTCCTTGTGTTGTGTCTGCCACAGTAAAATTATGATTACACATAATGTACTGTTCATGGGGTTCTCGAGGCAAGCATACTGAAGTGGTTTGCCATTCCCTTCTCCAATGGACCATGTTTTGTCAGAACTCTCCACCGTGACCTGCCCATCTTGGGTGATCCTGCATGGCATGGCTCATAGCTTCATTGAGTTACACAAGGCTGTGATCCATGTGATTACTTCGGTTAGTTTTCTATGATGGTGGTTTTCATTCAAGAAGCCGTGGGGTTGTAGTTCTTGTTCCTTCTGTCTGTACTCTGATGGATGAGGACAAGAGGCTTCTGAAAGCTTCCTGATGAGAGGCACTGGCTGTGAGAACATGATTTAGTGACTGAAAAATTTCCTATCATTATGGGACAAATTGTCAGCACTGTACTCAGAACATATAGTACTCAATAATCGTTTTATATAACTAGACTATTAGGATATTTTAGAGACCATTTGTGTATTGGATAGGTTTTCTATATTTCATTCAACTCTATAATTCTAGAGGAGCTAGAAAAGTCACACAACATGAATGTTAAAGAACATATCTATTACTGTTATTAGTTTCATAGCAACTTTGACCTATAGTGGCTGCTTTGACATAAAAATTTAACTGTGCATCAGGCCTAACTGTCAAGATTTTAACACAAGTTAGGCTTGGGACTATACCTCAGAACTACTATATAAATAACTGTACAAACTTTATATTTGGGATTCACATTTTTCAAATCTTCATGGTTAGATCTGTTATACAGATAGGGTTGAGAACCAGTGGCTTATAGGATAAACTTACATACCATTTCTTTGCAAGCCATGATCGACACAGGGTAGGTAAATTTCTAGTCTGTTCTTCCTATTCCTTGTATATACTCTCCCACTTGTGCAGCAAGCAGTGTTATAGAACTTGCCATTCTCCAGCTATTAGATTTTCTTTATCTTCCTGAATGTTTCATATGCTTTTATTTTTTAGTGAAATCTGATTTGTATCTCTTCTTTTGAGGTGCAATATAAAAATTAGCTCAGCGTTTTTCCTCTGCTTCTCTTCAGAAAGTCCAATCAGGAGACATATGAACTTTTGTTTTAATGCAGCAAGATTAAAAAAGTCCCTCATTTTCTCCATTTCCAATGTAACTCTTTAAAGATTAAGAATAAATCTTATTTATTTGAGACCCCATGATTTTACAAAAATCCTCAACCTATTGTTAATATCTTGGATCCATTTTACAACTCATGAAGAGATTTTATTGATTAATCTTGAAGCATAAATATCCTTGTTAAGAGTTGGATATTGTGAAGAGTGCTGAAGCATATCTTTGTACAAGGAAGAGGACCTAGTCTTTGGCTTCTGGCTAGGATGGGATATCAAGCACTAGATTTATCACGCAGGGAGACTATTATTACCATACTTGTTACCTTTAATTTCTGGCTATGGTGCAGAGAGAGGAATTCAGGCAGAGCTTGTTCAGTTATAAAGTTGTGCCCAACTCTTTGCAATCCCATGGACTGCAGCACACCAGACTTTCCTGCCCTTCACTGTCTCCCTGAGTTTGCTTAAATTCATGTCCACTGAGTTGGTGATGCTATCCAACCATCTCATCTGTTTTTTTTCCCCCTTTCCTGCTGCCCTCAATCTTTCCCAATAACAGAATCTCCCAGTGAGTTAACTTTTTGCATCAAGTGGCCAAAGTATTGGAGCTTCAGTAACAGTCCTTTGAATGAATATCCCAAATTTTTAGTTAAATTTAAAAATGTACTCTAAAAGTAACATGGAAACTCAAAGATTTTTGAAAAATAACAAAAAAGGACTATACTAATGTCATATTTTAAGACATTATAAACAGATAGTACTTAAGTAATTAAGAGTTTGTATTGACAGTAAGATAGATAAACAGATCAATAAAACAGAGTAGATAGTCCAGAAACATATAGTCCAGAAACATTTTTTGAACTACTGGATATCTGGATATTCATTTGCAAAAAAGAACAAAGAACAAAATAATTCTAATCCACACCTCATATCACATAAATAAAATGCCTGTGATTTTAGAATCATATATTTAAACATGCAACATAAAACTAATATCTATTTCTAAAAAAGAAAAAATAGCTGCTGCTGCTAAGTTGCGTCAGTCCAACTGTGTGTCCAACTCTGTGCGACCCCATAGACGGCAGCCCACCAGGCTCCCCCGTCCCTGGGATTCTCCAGGCAAGAACACTGGAGTGGGTTGCCCTTTCCTTCTCCAATGCATGAAAGTGAAAAGTGAAAGTGAAGTCGCTCAGTCGTGTCCGACTCTTAGCGACCCCATGGACTGTAGCCCACCAGGCTCCTCCGTCCAGGGGATTTGCCGAAGCTCCTAATGACCATAGGTTAGGCAAAGTTTTCTTAGACACAGAAACAAAAGTATAATCCATGAAATAATAAGTTGATTAACTGTATTTCATCAAATCTGAAAGCTGCATTTTCTACAAAAGATACTGTTAAGAAAAGATCAGACATCCTGGAAAAAAAGCATTTACAAATCATCTATCAGATAAAGAACTTAGAATAAAGAACCCTCAAAGCAAAATAATAAAAGGAAATCCTATAAATAACATAAAAGATCTGGGAAGACACTTCAACAAGGAAACCATGGAAGGCAAATAAGCACACAAAAGGATATGCAACACAATTTATCCCTGTTTGTTGTTGTTTAGCCACTCAGTCATGTCCAGATCTTCCGTGACTGCATGGACTGCAGCACGCCAGGCTCCCCCATCCTTGGATTTCTCAGCCAGGAATCCTGGAGTGGTTTGACATTTCTTTCTCCAGGGGATCTTCTCAACCTACAAGTCAAATCTGCATCTCCTATTTTGGCAAGTGGACTCTTTACCACTGAGCCACTATGAAGCCCTAATTCATCATTAAAGTGAAGTCGCTCAGTTGTGTCTGACTCTTTGCAACCCGTGGACTGTAGCCCACCAGGCTCCTCTGTCCATGGGATTTTCCAGGCAAGAATACTGGAGTAGGTTGCCATTTCCTTCTCCAGAGGATCTTCCCGACCCAGGGATCGAATCCATTGTAAGCAAGATGCTTTACTGTCTGAGCCACCAGGGAAGTCCAATTCAAGGGAAATGCAATTTTGTTTTACATTCCTACTAGAAAGGTTAAAATTTAAGAGACTAACTGATAAAAATAGATATTATGCATTGGTGTGCTATCTTTGGAGAAAATGTCTTAAAAAATTACACATTCACCTATCTTACCTGCATGCTAAGTCACTTCAATTGTGTCAGACTCTGTAGCCCACTATGCTACTCTGTCCATAGAATTCTCCAGGCAAGAATACTGGAGTGGGCAGCCATTGACTTCTCCAGGGGATCTTCTGACCCAGGGATCAAACCTGGGTTTCCCTCATTAGAAGGCAGATTCTTTAGCATCTGAGCCACCAGAGAAGCCCCACACCTACCTTATGATCCAGCAATTCTGTTCCTTGGTATTTTTAGAAGAGAAATAAAAGCATATCCATATAAATATTGTATATGAACTTTCGTAACATCTCTGCTTTATAATAGCCAAAGATCAGGACTAACACTAATGCCTAACAACAAATTTGTGTGTGAATAAGCTGGGGCACATCCTTGCAACTGAGTACTTATTGGAACAAGAATGAATGAACTGTTGCTACATGCTACAGCATGAATGGTTCTCCAAATAATTGTGCTCATTAAGAGAAATAAAACCAAAACGGTTATTCCACTTACATAGAATTTTAGAAAATACAAAATACTCTGATGACCGAAAGAAACCAGCGGTTGACTAGGGTTGGAATTACAAATTTACATACTGATACTTTGAATGTAGTCTTCATTATCTTGACTCTGGTTGTGTTCTCACTTTTGCATATATGTGTTAAAATGTATAAATTGTATACTTTAAGTATGTGCACATTATTATATGTCAATTATGCCTAAGTAAAGCTGTTAGCAATTTGACAAAAGAAAAAGAGAAAAGATGCCTAATAAGGAGCGAATCAGCTAATGTCTCTAAAGAATATATATATATATATATATATATATGTTGGATTTGGTGACTGGCTCAGAGAATTAGCACTTAGTTCAGCAGGAGGCTTAAAGAATGGACAAGGAAGATCAAGAGAAGCTTTGCTGAACTGAATCTTAGAGGACAAGAAGAAGGTCAGTGCAAGAGGGATGTGTTCCAAGAAGAGAATCTTCAAAGATGAGAGAGTGTGGCTTGCAAAACTACAGGTTAGGTATGTTGTCAGTTACTGAATGTTGTCTTTGATCCTCACCCCAGTCTTCCTGTTTTCTGTTAACACTGCATTGGTTTTAAAGCTGTGGATTTTGACCATCTTACCTGCCTCATGAGAAATCTGTATGCAAGTCAAGAAGCAAAATTTAGAACCAGACGTGGATCAACAGACTGGTTCCAAATTGGGAAAGGAGTACATCAAGGCTATATTGTCACCCTGCTTATTTAACTTATATGTGGAGTACATCATGTGAAATGCCAGGCTGGATGCAGCAGAAGCTGGAATCAAGACAGCTGCGAGAAATATCAATAACCTCAGATATACAGATGACACCACTCTTAATATTCAGAAAGTGAAGAGGAACTGAAGAGCCTTTTGATGAAAGTAAAAGAGGGGAGGGAAAAAGCTGGCTTAAAACATTCAAAAAACTAAGATCATGGCATCTGGTCCTATCATTTCATGTCAAAACGATGGGGAAACAATGGAAACTGTAACAGACTTTATTTTCTTGGGCTCCAAAATCACTGCAGATAGTGACTGTAGCTATGAAATTAAAGACACTTGCTCCTTGGAAGAAAATCAATGACAAACCTAGACCACATATTAAAAAGCAGAAACATTATTTTGCTGACAAAGGCCCATCTATTCAAAACTATGGTTTTTCCAGTAGTCATGTATGGATGTGAGAGTTGGACCATAAAGAAAGCTGAATGCTCTGGATTATCCTCGTGCATCAGTCCCTAGCATCCTGCATCCTGCATCAAACCTGGACTGGCAATTCGTTTCGCTTATGATATCACACATGTTACATTGCCACTCTGCCAACCCATCCCACCCTCTCCCTCTCCCACAGAGTCCAAAAGGCCATTCTATACAACTGTGTCTCTTTTGCTGTCTTGAATACAGTATTGTAAAGCAAAACAAACTAAAAAATAAAAATTAATTAAAAAAAAAAAAAAGAAAGCTGAGTGCTGAAGAATCAATGCTTTTGTACTGTGGTGTTAGAGAAAACTCTTGAGAGTCCTTTGGACTACAAGGAGATCCAACCAGTCCATCTTTAAGGAAATCAGTCCTGAATATTCATTGGAAGGACTGATGTTGAAGCTGAAGCTCCAATCCTTTGGCTATATGATATGAAGAACTGACTCATTGGAAAAGACCCTGATGCTGGGAAAGATTGAAGGCGGAAGAGAAGGGGGTGACAGAGGATGAGATGGTTGGATGGCATCACCAACTTGATGGACATGAGTTTGATCAAGCTACCGGAGTTGGTGATGGACTGGGAAGGTTGGCATGCTGCAGTCCATGGGGTCGCAAAGAGGCAGACATGACGGAGTGACTGAACTAAACTGAGGTTTCCTTAGACGCAGGTATCTGAGATTGTGGGGTAGGGAATCTTACCACACCTGTTTCAATGAGAGCAGACCCTTTAACTGTCTTATGTGTTAAATGCCTACAAAAGATACAAAAACAAATAACTAAATAAAATATCACTATCTTGGCTAATGTGGACTCTTCCTCTCTTGGTCTCTCTCTCTCTCTCTGGCTCTCTTTCTCTGTCTCCCCCCCCTCCCCCTCTCTCTCTCTCTATATATATATATGTATGTATATTTATATATAAGAAAGCCTGATTAAATATATATTTTTTCTTGTTATATGTATATAAAACAGGCTTTCTTGTTTTCATTTTCATTGTTTCACTTATTTTCTCCCTGATACCAGAGCAGTCTTTCCTTTCCATATGTGCTATAGATTTCTATCACTTTTAAAGTCATCCCATTACAGTCTCTGCTGATTCCTGCAGCTTAAAATATTTCTCTTTCTTATGACAACCCACAACCCTTTATCTTGAAATGCTGTGATGCCAGTTATGTGTCAGAGAATGCTACTGGCGCTTTCACATATGTCATTCATTTGATCTTACAACATTGCTGTGAGGCAGGCAGCATCATCTCTGCTACAGGGATGAAAACCCTGAGGTTCAGATTGCTTACATGACTTTCCAAAATTTACCTCGTTAGGATGAGGCAGAGCCAGAAATACAATATAGGGCTTTTCATTCCAAGTTATATTTTAATTCCATTATGACATTATCACTATCCTCCAAAATTATAGCTCTATGATCCTATCCAGGAGTGTTTTCGTTTTTATTGTTTGTTGGTTTTCTTTTTGTTTTGTTACAACACAGCACACTTGCTTTTGAAATACCTTTCAACTAGATCATAAGTTTCACTGGGGACAGCGATGCCTTGTATCAATTTATATAAGGGTCATATGTAAGATGTGATCAATAAACGTTTCAGAAAGAAAAGAATGATGAGATATAAAGAGAAAAGAGGAATGAAAGAACAGAGATAGGAAAAGAGAGAATGAGCAAGTGACTGATTCATATTATAGTGAGAAATGCTTACTGTTGTTTGTCTTTTCTGAGAATATAATGCTTTCTAGTCTTTACTAAATGCTGCAGATGGATTCCTGATAGGTTTATTGAATATTCATCAAAACAGAAGTATAATTTATTATGAATCTGAATCTCAATACATTTCCACAGTCCCTACTCTATCTGTATTATATTGTTTTAGATAATTTGTGTAGATACTATTGTTATGCCACCAAAAGAATTAGACTTCCTGCTCCTGAGGGGAGCTTTGACAGAAGTAAGGAAGTATGGCATATTTGTATCATTCTTCTTTGTCTCTCAGTCCAAGAAGTTCTAATTGAGCTATGTGGGTTGAGATGAGCCGATCAGAGCAATCAGACTGACCACATCACAGGCTACAGTGAGTGGTCTAGGAATGGGTATGTGGCCCCATCTCAAGCTAATCAGAAATAACAAAACTACTTTTAAAGTGCTGAGTTTGGGAGAAAGAGGACAAAGACATTTTCTCTCTGGATGCCAGATTTGACCCTCTAATTAATTAAGCTACATTTAAAGAAAGAACTGTGTCTGAAATTTAAAGCTTGTTGAGTCGATAAACTCTTTTTAGTTTTATTTTATTTATTTTTTTTTGAGAAGCAAAAACTTTTATTTATTTTTGATATTAATATATGATTATTTGTGGGACCAACTTTGTAAAAATAATATATATTTTTTATGCTTAATTTTGGATACTGATGTAGTCGCATTCCCAGTAGATATATGGATCAAATCACATCTAGAAATACAAATTTTCTGTTTTCCCAAGTGTCTGTGTTATATATTTTCTTGCAAGAAAATGCAAGTTGAAAAGACCCTTTAAAATTTTTTTTCCTTTTAATTTTCTTTTTATTAGTTTTTCCTTCAGTTTATCTCTTTCCTTTCATAGTTCTCTACTAACATCAAGAAGAAACCAAGTTTCACGTTTACACTCTGCTTAGACAGCTTCTCCGGTAAAATAACACAATTTTATCATTTACAATTTCTCTTTTTCAGGTGAATGTGGACAGACCTTCTGCCTTGTATAATAAGGACCTCCTTTTCTCTAGTTCCCAACAATGTATTCTTCCAGAACATTCATCAAAGGTGTCTTTAAAGCCCATTGTTTCTGCTAATCATTTGTTTACAACTATTTGGTCATTCTCAAGGCAATTTGTGTTTTCTCTACTATAGTCTTCACTTCCTCTGAGCCCTCAGTGGCAGATCTTTAACTCTCATATTTTTACTAACCATCTGTTCAAAGTAATCTATGCTTTCTAATCCTGCACTTCAAAAGTTCTTCCAGCCTTTGCCCATTGCCCAATTCCAAAGCCACTTTTATAATTTAGGGTATTTATGATATAGCACCCTCACTTCCCATTACCAAAGTCTGTATTAGTTTTCTATGATGCTTCCCAGGTGGCACACTGGTGAAGAATCCACCTGCCAGTGCTGGAGGTGCAAGAGACACAAGTTTGATTCCTGGGTCCGGAAGACCCCCTGGAGTAGGAAATGGCAAGCCACTCCAGTGTTCTTTTTTTTTTTTCTTGAAGGACTTGGTTTATTTAAATTCCATTATCTTTCTGGGATTACCGTTTCTTTCTCCTAATGCTGTTTTATTTATTTATTTATTAATTTTTACTTTTTAGTTTGTTTTGCTTTACAATACTGTATTCGTTTTGCTATACATTGACATGAATCAGCCATGAGTGTACATGAACTCCCTATCCCGACCCCCACCTCCCCTCTCCCACCCCACACCTTCTCTCTGGATTATCCCCATGCATCAGTCCCAAGCATCCTGCATCCTGCATCAAACCTGGACTGGCGATTCGTTTCACTTATGATATCATACATGTTACACTGCCACTCTGCCAACCCATCCCACCCTCTCCCTCTCCCACAGAGTCCAAAAGGCCGTTCTATACATCTGTGTCTCTTTTGCTGTCTTGCATACAGGGTTATCATTACCATCATTTTAAATTCCATATATATGTGTAAGTATACTGTATTGGTGTTTTTCTTTCTGGCTTACTTCACTCTGTATAATCGGCTCCAGCGTCATCCACCTCATTAGAACTGATTCAAATGTATTCTTTTTAATAGCTGAGTAATACTCCATTGTGTATATGTACCACAGCTTTCTTATCCATTCATCTGCTGATGGACATCTAGGTTGCTTCCATGTCCTGGCTATTATAAACAGTGCCGCAATGAACATTGGGGTACACGTGTCTCTTTCAATTCTGGTTTCCTTGGTGTGTATGCCCAGCAGTGGGATNTTCTGGCTTACTTCACTCTGTATAATCGGCTCCAGCGTCATCCACCTCATTAGAACTGATTCAAATGTATTCTTTTTAATAGCTGAGTAATACTCCATTGTGTATATGTACCACAGCTTTCTTATCCATTCATCTGCTGATGGACATCTAGGTTGCTTCCATGTCCTGGCTATTATAAACAGTGCCGCAATGAACATTGGGGTACACGTGTCTCTTTCAATTCTGGTCTCCTCGGTGTGTATGCCCAGCAGTGGGATCACTGGATCATAAGGCATCTCTATTTGCAATTTTTTAAGGAATCTCCACACTGTTCTCCATAGTGTCTGTACTAATTTGCATTCCCACCAACAGTGTAAGAGGGTTCCCTTTTCTCCACACCCTCTCCAGCATTTATTGCTTGTTGACTTTTGGATGGCAGCCATTCTGCAAGTCAGTCAATCCTAAAGGGAATCAACCCTGAACATTCATTGGAAGGATTGATACTGAAGCTGAAGCTCCAATACTTTGGCTACCTGATGTGAAGAGCTGACTCACTGAAAAAGTGTTGCTGGGAAAGATTGAGAGCAAGAGGACAAGGGGGTTGACAGAGGATAAGGTGGTTGGATGTCATTACTGACTCAATGGACATGAGTTTGAGCAAACTCTGGGAGAGGGTGAAGGATAGGGAAACAATGGCGTGCTGCAGTTCATGGGGTCGTAAAGAGTCAGACACAATGTAGTGATTGAAAAACAACAAGCACAGAAAAAATGACAGCTATCACTACTTGGTTCACGTTCACATCATCTTTTGCTGTGGGTATTTGCAATGCCTTCCAACTGTCTTCTCACTTGTTGATCTTGCTTCTTTCACTCCATTCTCCCCAAAGCAGACAGAGCAAATTTGCAAAAACATAAATATGCTCAAAATCTTCCAGTCACTTTCCTTTGTCTTCAGGAGACAGCCCCAATTAACAAATGGGAAACTTGGAGCCTGGAGAGGTTAAGAAATTTTTTCAAGGTCATATAAGCCATGAATAACATGGTCTGGAATCCAGGCTCTGAATCTCCACATTTGGCCTTCTTAACCACTATGCTATCCTGAGAATGAAAGGATAGGTGGTGAGGAGGAATGAAAGGATGAATATATGGAGTAACAAAAAGAGAAAAATATCAAGGGTTGGAAGGAAGTCTAGACAGGTTGGCAGATTCTGGAATGAAAGGATGGAAGGAGGGGTAGAGAATGGCAGGATAAAGATAGAAGGATGAACGGACTGAAAAATGTACATATATAGGGATTTTCCTAAATTGCTTTCTCTCCTTCCTTTTGGCCTGGTCTTTCCTAGCAAGACCTCTTCTTCATGAATATCTACCTGGAACATCTATTAGGGAAGTAGCAAGTCCTGTGAACTCTTCCATTTCTTAACTCCTAGTTCCCTTTTCCTCCTGCCGGCTCACTTTGGCCCTAAACAAGTCTCCCTTGGTGATCAGCTTCCAGTGAACTGATCACTTCTGCCTCCATCCAGAAGCTCAGGCTTTCCTATGACCAGGGACCAAATTTATCTTAATAGTTAATATATACTAGATACTTATTGCATGCTAGATATATAACTATCTCATTTAATTTTCATGACACCTTTACAAGGTGCTGCTAAGTCACTTCAATCGTGTCCAACACTGTGTGACCCCGTAGACGGCAGCCCACCAGGCTCCCCCATCCCTGGGATTCTCCAGGCAAGAACACTGGAGTGGGTTGCCATTTCCTTCTCCAATGCATGAAAGTGAAAAGTGAAAGTGAAGTCGCTCAGTCATGTCCGACTCTTAGTGACCTCATGGACTGCAGCCTACCAGGCTCCTCCATCCATGGGATTTTCCAGGCAAGAGTACTGGAGTGTGAACTATCTCATTTAATTTTCATGACACCTTTACAAGGTAGATATTATTATTTTCTCCATTTATGAAGATTAAGAAACAGAATCCAGAGACCTTAAATAATTTGCCAAAAGTTGCACAACTGCAAAGTATTGGATCCAGGATTAAACTAAGACAGTTGGACCCCAGGGGCCATCTCTTTATGACTGCACTATGCTGCTAAGTCTCCTTTGCTACATCAGCTGTTAGCTCCATTCTTCATGTTTGGATAGACAAGCTCTTATCAGTCCTTGAGAGTGAGACTCGCATTGTCTCTTCTGACCTTACCTAGGGCATTTCTCAGACACCTGCCAATTTATACAGTCACAAACATCTACTGAGTGCATGGCTTCCCAGGTGGCACTAGTGATAAAGAACCTACCAGCCAAGGCAGGAGACATACAAGATTAGGGTTCTACTTCTGGGTCAGGATGATCACCTGAAGGAGGGCATGGCAACACACCCCCAGTATTCTTGCTTGGAGAAACCCATGGACAGAGGAGCCTGAAGGCTATATAGGGTTGCAAAAAGTTGGACATGACTGAAGTAACATGATGTGACTGAAGTCACAGAAAACACCCTCTTCCAACAACACAAGAGAAGACTCTACACATGGACATCACCAGATGGTCAACATCAAAATCAGATTGATTATATTCTTTGCAGCCAAAGATGGGGAGCTGACTGTGGCTCAGATCAATGAACTCCTTATTGCCAAATTTAGACTTAAATTGAAGAAAGTAGAGAAAACCACTAGACCATTCAGGTATGACCTAAATCAAATCCCTTATGATTATACAGTGGAAGTGAGAAATAGATTTAAGGGACTAGATCTGACAGAGTGCCTGATGAACTATGGATGGAAGTTTGTGATATTGTACAGGAGAGAGGAATCAAGACCATCCCCCAGAAAAATAAATGCAAAAAAGTAAAGTGGCTGTCTGGGAAGGCCTTACAAATAGCAGTGAAATGAAGGGAAGCAAAAAGCAAAGGAGAAAAGGAAAGATATACTCATTTGAATGCAGAGTTCCAAAGAATAGCAAGGAGAGATAAGAAAGTCTTCCTCAGTGATCAATGAAAAGAAATAGAGGAAAACAATAGAATGGAAAAGACTAGGGATCTCTTCAAGAAAATTAGAGATACAAAGGGAACATTTCATGCAAAGATGGTCTCAATAAAGACAGAAATGGTAGGGACCTAACAGAAGCAGAAGATATTAAGAAGAGATGGCAAGAATACACAGAAGAACTCTTCATGAACCAGATAATCACGATGGTGTGATCACTCACCTGGAGCCAGACATCCTGGAATGTGAAGTCAAGTGGGCCTTAGGAAGCATCACTATGAACAAAGCTAGTGGAGGTGATAGAATTTCAGCTGGGCTATTTCAAATCCTGAAAGATGATGCTGTGAAAGTGATGTACTTAATATGTCAACAAATTTGGAAAACTCAGCAGTGGTCACAGGACTGGAAAAGGTCAGTTTTCATTCCAATTCCAAAGAAAGGCAATGCCAAAGAATGCTCAAACTACCACACAATTGCACTCATCTCACATGCTAGTAAAGTAATGCTCAAAATTTATGATGCTGTGAAAGTGATGTACTTAATATGTCAACAAATTTGGAAAACTCAGCAGTGGCCACAGGACTGGAAAAGGTCAGTTTTCATTCCAATTCCAAAGAAAGGCAATGCCAAAGAATGCTCAAACTACCACACAATTGCACTCATCTCACATGCTAGTAAAGTAATACTCAAAATTCTCCAAGACAGGCTTCAGCAATACGTGAACTGTGAACTTCCAGATATTCAAGCTGGTTTTAGAAAAGGCAGAGGAGCCAGAGATCAAATTGCCAACATCCAGTGGATCATCAAAAAAGCAAGAGAATTCCAGAAAAACATCTATTCCTGCTTTATTGACTCTTCAAAGCCTTTGACTGTGTGGGTCACAACAAACTGTAGAAAATTCTGAAAGAGATGGGAATACCAGATCACTTGACCTGCCTCTTAAGAAACCTGTATGTACATCAGGAAGCAACAGTCAGAACTGGACATGGAACAACAGACTGGTTCCAAATAGGAAAAGGAGTACGTCAAGGCTGTATATTGTCACCCTGCTTATTTAACTTCTATGCAGAGTACCTAAGTCACTTCAGTCGTGTCCGACTCTGTGTGACCCCATAGACGGCAGCCCACCAGGCTCCCCCGTCCCTGGGGTTCTCCAGGCAAGAACACTGGAGTGGGTTGCCATTTCCTTCTCCAATGCATGAAAGCGAAAGGTGAAAGTGAAGTCGCTCAGTCAGGTCCGACCCAGCGACCCCATGGACTGCAGCCTACCAGGCTCCTCCATCCATGGGATTTTCCAGGCAAGAGAACTGGAGTGGGGTGCCATTGCCTTCTCTGTCTATGCAGAGTACATCATGAGAAACGCTGGGGTGGAAGAAGCACAAGCTGGAATCAAGATTGCCAGGAGAAATATCAATAACCTCTGATATGCAGATGACACCACCCTTATGGCAGAAATTGAAGAAGAACTAAAGAGCCCTTGATGAAAGTGAAAGAGAAGAGTGAAAAGGTTGGCTTAAAGCTCAACATTCAGAAAACGAATATTGGGGCATCCGGATGGCAAATAGATGGGGAACCAGTGGAAACAGTGGCTGACTTTATTATTCTGGGCTCCAAAATCACTGCAGATGGTGACTGCAGCCACGAATGTCATGCAGGCATTCCAAGCTTACTCCTTGGAAGGAAAGTTATGACCAACCTAGACAGCATGTTAAAAAGCAGAGACTTACTTTGTCAACCACGGTCCGTCTAGTCAAGGCTATGGTGTTTCCAGCGGTCATGCATGGATGTGCAAGTTGGACTATGAAGAAAGCTGTGGGCTGAAGAATTGATGCCTTTTAACTGTGGTGTTGGAGAAGACTCTTGAGAGTCCCTTGGACTGCAAGGAGAGCCAACCAGTCCATCCTCAAGGAGATCAGTTCTGGATGTTCATTTGTAGGACTGACTTTGAAGCTGAAACTCCAATACTTTGGCCATCTGATGCGAAGAGCTGACTCATTTTGAAAGACCCTGATGCTGGGAAAGATTGAGGGCAGGAGCAGAAGGGAATGACAGAGGATGAGATGGTTGGATGGCATCACCGATTCAATGGACATGGGTTTGGGTGGACTCCGGGAGTTGGTTATGGACAGGGAGGCGTGGCGTGCTGCTGTTCATGGTGTCACAAAGAAAGAGTCGGACACAACTGAGCGACTGAACTGAACTGAACTGAAGTAACTTAGCATGCACTTATAGAATATACTGCCAGTACCAAACCAGAGCAATCTGGGCCCAAGATACCTCCCACTTGGGAGTAAAGGGCCTCTGACATCCTGCCTGCCTGAGGAAAAACACTCCTGTAGGTGGCATGGCCAAGTTGGGACAAAAGATTTTTATGGTCACAGAATCTGACAAGCCTGAATTCCAGCCCCTATCTGCTATTCAGTTACTCTGTGTGACCTTGGGCAAATTACGTTTCCAAGCATTGGTTTTCTTATCTGCGAAACAGGGAAAATAATAGCAGCTAGTATAAATAGTTGCAAGAATTAAGTAAGATAATGTGTACAAAGAGCTTGACATGATAAAAAATATACCCACGATAGCTCTCATGCTAGTGGTTGTCACATTCTGACTAAAGCAACTTCCTTCTGGGCAGATAATCTGCCTGGAAGCTTTCTAACCTGTGCTAGATTGTAGAAAAATACCTCCCTACCATTAAGACATATAAAATAGCATAAATACTACCTAGGAAGGAAGACTTTGTATCTTAATGTGCGTGTGTTTTTTAAACAAATTGAAAAAGCTCAGTCAACTTTGATCAAAGGCCCTAGGCTCTCGCCTTGCTGCTACTTTTCTCTTCCCCAAAGTCCCCACCTCTTGGCAGAGTATCAGCTGGGTGAGCTCCTCCCTCCTCCAGCTTGATTAGCTTTCCCTTGTTAACAGACAGGGTTCAATGCAATTTAATTTCATTGGGAGGAAGTGGTTCAGAAATCAAGGTCATTTAATTTCTGCAAGGCAAGTAAAGGGTTGCCTTTCTCAAATGATTTTTCTGTCATTTATTCCCCTTAAAATGAAAAGTACAGTGGTTAATACAATGGCTTCAAGGTCATGCTAGATCACCTTTGCAAATAGGAGAAGAATTCTTTCTACAGGATTTTAATTAGGTCGAGTACAACTAATTCTTCCTTTGCTACTTATTCCATTTCCTCTCCTTTCTGTAATTACTGCCAGTGTAACGCTCCTCACACACACAGATGGAGCTGAAGAAAGCCATACGAGTATCCTTTATTTCTCCTTCACGCAAGAAAGGTGGGAGTTATCCACTGCATTCAGTCTTCGTAAATCTGAGGACAACAGTCCTAACAGCCTTACACATGTGAGTGTCAGCATCATTATAAGAAGTGGGGGGAGGTAGGGTGGCTGGTTCCAAATGTGATGCTAACACTGTGACACACAGGTCTCCCTTTTACCTGGTCCACTCTAAATGATTAGGCATCAGAACAAAGAAAATTAACTCACATGCATGTTGCCAATCAGTAAACATGTATCTGCCTATCAAGGCCTTAGAAGGGTGTTAGGTACATAGAAGTCAGAGTTGCAAGGGAGACTGAGGAGCTTAGGTTTGGTGAGACAGACAGTTAGCAGGTAAAATAAATCAACAATACAGTACTTGGTTCTAGAATGGCAAAGGCACTGCTCAGAGACACAGAGTCAGAGCTGGAATTCAAACCCAAGTTTCTCTGACTCCAGACTCCAAGACAAAAATGAGAGAAAAGCAAAGAGCAAGATCAACAGGTTGTCTGGACAGTGAAGAAAGCTGGAACAGAACTTTTAAGTGTCCACAAGCCAGGTTCTGTGATAAATGTGTCTCCTCAAACACCTGTAACACCATCTTAATTTTAGCATAGCATTTTCAGTACCTACTATTTTCCTGCTTTGATTGTTTGCTTTATCAGTCTACTCCTCTCTAGAATGTGAACTTCTAGAGAAGAAGGCTGTAACTGGCTTGATCACTGCAGATTAGTACCTAGTTCCCTGACTGGCACATAGTAGGTGATCAACAAGCATGTATGGAATGACAGATTGCATCACATTTCCCAGGAGCCAAGGGGAGGAGGTGCTACATGGCAAACCCCAACAAGGTACTGTCCATTCTTCCCCGGAGCCCCACGGTATCACCAGCACCTAGGGGAGTGCCTACAGCAGAAGGCAGCTACTCAAGGACCACTGAATAAAGGAGAGAGGGAGGAGGGAGAGAGAGAAGGGGAAGAAGAAAAAAGAGAAGAAGAAGGACAGGAAGAGGAAGAAGAAGAAAGAGGAGGAGGAGGAAAGGGATGAGAAAGGGAAGGAAGGAAGGAAGGAGAGCAGTCAGCTGCAGCAGGACACTCACACATTTAGTAGTAAGCAGATTGAAGTTTGGTTAAATTGTTATTTCCTTTTACTAATGGACCATCTTGCTAGAGACTGAGCCAAAGAAAGCTCACTGGTCTGAATCCATTCTCAAAAAGACCCAGTTGCCTGACCGGTCCACATCCCTGATGACTATCCTCTCTGCAGAGCATCCTCACCTGACCCAGAAGGGAAAGGGCCCTCTGGATACTGCAGGTGTCATCACCGACTTGGATTCCCTTTTCATTCATTTGTGTTTTCCTAAGGAATATTTATTCACGTAGTTTCTGTTTAGGCAATTATTGAAATTATGTCTAATTATGTAATGACAGTAAATAATAATTACCTAGTTGCAACATGTTCTGCTTCTTTATGGGTGAGGATTTTATGCAGTTTACTAAGAAATTTTCTAAGGTAGGAATACGATTAGGAAGAAGGGATGGTGTCATTTTGAATATTTGTTGAGCTATCATTATTCCTACCCAATTGCTATGAGAAAGGCCCTATATATACTTTTTAAAAGTCAGCCCTAGGCCTGTACTCTTTGACTATTACCACAATTACTATTAATAATAGCTACTCTTAATTTAGTGTTTACAACGTTTCAGAACCACGTTAAATATGAATTAAAATTCAATGCAAACTTTTGTGGTTTCAAAGACCAGGAAAGTGCAGTAAATGACTACAGAAGGCTGGGTTGGGAATCAACAGGGAGCAGTGGGGTCTGCGATGAACTGCAGCGTGATACTAAAGGAGACAGCCGTCACTCAGCTTCAGCTGAGTATTGCCTTTGGAGATGTGGGAATGGTGCTGCCTATTCTTCTGACCTTTCAGGAGAAGCCAGAAATGTGGATTTTCATGTGAAATTCCCCAATTTTTAAACTACTGTGTGTGTCCACGGTCTGTGTGCTGCCCATTAATAATCCCTCAGCCTCGGGCAATTTCCATGAGAAGCTTCTGGGAAAGACTAGTCTTTGAGCAGGGGCTGTATCAACTCTGCTGATTGTGGCATGAAAGAAGGGAGGGAGAAACTGTACTGAGCCAACGTGGAGGCTCTAAGAGGCCATCTCTCACTTTTATTTAAAATCTGATGGAGGTAATTTCAGAGAACAATGAAATAGCCGAAGCCTGGTCAGAGTGGAGAGTCGTGTGAGGGGATGGATGTAATAACTGGCAGCACTGATAAGAAGGGCCAGAAACAGACAAGCCAGAGGCAATGAAGTCCTTCTCCAAAGTCTGCACATGTCCCTGGGGCTGGCCAAGGCAGGGATCCGCAGAGAAGGGGTGCCTGGCTGCCCGAGTCAGAGCCCCTCCGGACCAGCAGGGACAGAAAGAGGTTGATCCCTCTTATGTAACAGGGGAAGAGGATATGCATGTTCTTCCCACTTCCGTTTAACTGTCATAACTCAGAGAAGTCTTACGTTCAAGTTCTAGTATCTTGATATTCCTCCCCATAATATCCCTAAACTTCCCCTTTGTGCCATTTGTTGTGTATGTGATTATCTATTTATATCAGATCTACTTTCTCTTATGAATATGGGAGTGGGGATGTTTGTCTTGTTTAGTACTATGTCTTTAGAATCCACAGAGCTTGACACATAGTAGGGGCTCAATAAATAATGACTAAAAATAAGTGGATGAATGCTTATTTGACCTTGGGCATGGGTTACTAATTGCATGGGTTACTCAATAATGTGAAACGGAGAAAAATAGTGCCTCTTAGAATCACCGTCTTCTCTGTGCTAGAACACACAGAAAATTTATACACTGTATGTTTCATCTGCTTTCCACAACAGACATATTAGATCAGCAGGCTTTTAATCTCAAAGTTGTACTAAGGAAACACAGGCTTCCAGCAGCTAAATGACTTGCTCAAGGTCACAGAGCTAGGAAGTGACACTATGGAGATTCCAATCTGGATTTTTCTGCATTTTCATCTTCCTGCAGGATCTTAGAGAGTAAGAACATCATTATAGCAAACTGGTGGAAGCCAAAGCAAACCTCATAAAGAGATGCACTTGTTCTGGTCTTGAATGGTAAATGAGGATCTGAAACCCAGAGGAAACAGAAAACATATTCTAGGTGGAAGGAATGACAGACAGGGCCAAAAGCCTAAAAATATCAGGTCCATTTCAAGAAATGGTGGGTGCTCATTTTAGATAAAGGGGAGTTCTGGGTGAGGCCAAAACCACATTGTGAAATCTCTGAATTCACTCTTTTTCTCAACAGTTATTTAGTGAGTGCCTGCCTCCTGTATGGCACCATGCTGGGGAGAGGGAGACACACGCCTGGCTTCTTGTACCCACAGAGCTGACAGTCTAGCACTTGGCAATACTGACTCTACCGCACTGTGGCAAGGACCAAATGAAGAAGCAGGCAAGAAATGACTTGGAAGAGCTAAACTTACTTTGCTATGTAAATTCTCACTTCTGTTCTGCTCTATCAGTTAGATGCTTCAGGGCGATTAATCAGAACTCAGTTCAAACTGGCTTTGACAGAAAGAGAAGTCATTGACATGGGCAAGAGGGAAGCTGGAGAGTAATCTGGCTCTGCCGGTGCAGGGACTTTATCAAGAAAGCAGACAACTTCACCATGACTCTCTGTTCAGCTCTCCTCTGTGTGGGGCTTCATTCTCAGACAGCCTGCCTCCTCTCACCAGCTCCCGACCTCATACCTCAGTTTCACATCCCACTAAGTTGAAGCTTCTCTTTCTCCATAGCTGAACCTGAGTTCAACTCTCACTGGCCAGAAAGTGATCACTTGATCATCTTGGAACCAATCACCGTGCCCGTAGGGATAGGATATGCTAATTGGCTTACACTAATTGGGGCCTCCTTCTTCACCAATGAAACAAAAAACAGAGAATAAGAGTTAAAGAAAAGTGACTTTACAAAAAAAATCCTGGAGATAATTTTACCAGAAAAATGGTACATTCTGGGAATCAAAAGCATAGCAGAGAAGAGTCCACGTTTCCACTGCAAGGGCTTCAATCCCTGGTCAGGGAACTAAGAATCTGTTTTTGGAGTGGCCAAAAAGATTTTTTTTAAAAGCATAACAGTGCACTATTATTAGCATGAGGTTTGTAATCTTAAGAAATCTCACATTATCAAAAATCACATTATAAATACATCTCACTTGCAAGGCCAAATTTCAGGGGGGCTTTGGCAGAAATTTCTATAACAAGGTTGTCTTTCTTAAGATAGGTGTGATATTTTGTCATTGGAAGCTATAAAACTGATGATACATCATTGAGTATAGCCTTGGCAGCACTTAAGTTCAGATCCAAATCAATGAGCTTCCAGAATGGTCATTCTGGAACCACAAGAGTGGTGGCTGAACGTTAAATCACTAGGAGAGCCTTTAAAATGCTGATGCCCAAGCCTTACCCACAATGATTCTGATTTAATTTGTCTCGGGTGTGGTTTGCTGGTGAGTATTTTTTAAACAGTAGTTTTCAATTGTGAGACCTGGAGAGTTTTTTTTAAACCCCGTTGTGTCCAACTCTTTGCAATCCCATGGACTATAGCTCCCCAAGCTCCTTTGTTCATGAAATTCTCCAAGCAAGAATACTGGAGTGGGTATCATTCCCTTCTCCAGAGGATCTTCCCGACCCAGGTCAGGAATCCCAACCCAGGGATCAAACCCAGATCTCCTGTATTGTAGGCAGATTCTTTACCATCTGAGCCACCAGGGAAGCCCTTACATCCCAAAGTTCAAGCTAAAACCCAAACCAATTATTGATACATCAAAATTTATGAAGGTAAGACCCAGCTAGTATACAATGAAGCTTCCATGAGCATCATTTTTGGTAGCAACCAAGAGCCCCTGGAAAAGAATGTGGCAATCCACTGCAGTATTCTTACCTGGGAAATCCCATGGACACAGGAGCCTGGAGGGCTGCAGTCAATGGAGTCACAAAGAGTCAGACTCAACTCAGTAACTGAACATGCACACAAAAGGAACATAAAGAACATGTCCCCAGCAAGCAGATAACAGCTCCATAAAGCTGCTGGGCATTCCTTTGCAACATATGTCGTGATTTTCCTTCTTATATCCATGCTTTTGGTTCCAAATTTTGTTCCCATTACATGCTCTAGAGGTACAAGTTAAACAGGTTGTGCCAATTAATTGATGACATCAGATACATTTCCCACTATAAAGACTTGTGTGGCAGAAGCAGCTGGGATCATAACTATTTTTATGGCTCACACATGAGGTATCACAAGCCATCATTATCAATGAGTCAAAGTCAATGATTTGCAGTGTAGGGCTTCCCTCATAGCTCAGTTGGTAAAGAATCTCCTGCAGTGCAGGAGACCTGGGTTCGATACTTGGGTCGGGAAGAACCTCTGGAGAAGGAAATGGCAACCCACTCCAGTATTCTTGCCTGGAGAATCCCATGGACAGAGGAGCCTGGTAGGCTACAGTTCATGGAGTCACAAGAGTCGGACACGACTTAGTGACTAAATCACCACTAAACCACCAATATTTAATAAGGGCTTAGTTTGTGACAGCACTGTTCTAAGCAGTTGACATAGACATGACTTATTTAATCTTCAAAAAACCCTGTGCTATCATTACCCCAATTTTACAGATAAGGAAGCCCAGACCCAGAGAGGCTCAGTGGCTGAACCAAGATCCCATGGATACCAAGTGGTTGAGCCAACATTTCAGTCTAAGCAGTCTGGATCCAAAGTCGATACTCTTAAGCTCTACATTATAGGGAAACTGTCTGGAACATAAAAGAAATGTTCAGTGCTTCTTACTGTATATGACCCTAGTGGGCACATGCACAGCTTGAAGGGACTCTCCCCTGTGTTCTCATTAGAGACAGTGGCTGGTGGCCTCTGGACTGCCAGCCTTTCAGATCAGGTCCACAGGGTTCCCTCTTTTATTCACTTGCTCAAATAATTTGTTGAAGGTTAAAAGATGCTGCAGGGGAAGGAGGCGCAAAACAAGGGATGGGTGTTCACCATGCTGATCCTCAATGTCTTTGCTCAAGGAGAATGTTGTCTCCGCACCTCTCCCTATTGACTCTAATTTCGCCTTCAAGACTCAGCTCAAGATTAGTATCCCCTCAGAGAAACTTCTCCCAATCAACTCCTTCTCACTCCCAAGTTTTCCTTCTCTCTCAAATGAAATGTAGAGAAACCAGTTCTCAGATTCAGTTCAGTTCAGTTCAGTCAGTTATGTCTGGCTCTTTGCGACCCCATGAACTGCAGCACCCCAGGCTTTCCTGTCCATCACCAACTCCCAGAACTTGCTCAAACTTATGTCCATCGAGTCGGTGATGCCATCCAACATCTCATCCTCTGTTGTCCCCTTCCCTTCCTGCCTTCAATCTTTCCCAGCATCAGGGTCTTTTCAAATAAGTCAGTTCTTCGCATCAGATAGCCAAAGTATTGGAGGTTCAGCTTCAGCATCAGTCCTTCCAATGAATATTCAGGACTGATTTCCTTCAGGATGGACTGGTTGGATCTCCTCGCAGTCCAAGAGATTCTCAAGAGTATCATCCAATACCACAGTTCAAAAGCTCAATTCTTTGGTGCTCAGCTTTCTTTATAGTTCAACATTCACACATGACTATGGAAAAACCATAGCTTTGACTAGACAGACCTTTGTTGGCAAAGTAACGTCTCTGCTTTTTAATATGCTGTCTAGGTTAGTCACAGCTTTTCTTCCAAGGAGTAAGCGTCTTTTAATTTCATGGCTGCAGTCACCATCTGCAGTGATTTTGGAGCCCAAGAAAGTAAAGTCTGTCACTGTTTCCATTGTTTCCCCATCTATTTTGCCATGAAGTGATGAGATCAGATGCCATGATCTTAGTTTTCTGAATGTTGAGTTTTAAGCCAGCTTTTCACTCTACTTTTTCACTTTCATCAAGAGGCTTTTTACTCTTCTTTGTTTTCTGCCATATGGGTGGTGTCATCTGCATATCTGAGGTTATGGATATTTCTCCCAGCCCAGCATTTCACATAATGCACTCTGCATATAAGTTAAATAAGCAGGGTGACAATATACAGCCTTGATGTACTCCTTTCCCAGTGTGGAACCAATCCATTTTTCCATGTCTGTTTCTAACTGTTGCTTCTTGACTTTCATACGGATTTCTCAGGAGGCAGGTCAGGTGGTCTGGTATTCCCGTCTCTTAAAGAATTTTCCACAGTTTGCTGGAATTTTCCACTGTTCTCAGAAGAATTTTCCACAGTTTTCAGATTAAGAGCTGAGATTCAGGGAGAGAGATGCATTTGTTTACCAAAACCACCTTGATGAACAATCTTGGTTGTGGAAAGATGGTCCTTTGACTCTTCCTCAGGGAAGGATTAGGATGCCCAAACTGAATATCTCTGTATAACAATGAGGGAGGCATTTGGAAGCTGCTGGGGAAAATGAATAGTGAAGAAGTGGGGAAATTCTTGGAGGTGAAAGACCATATTATGACTGCAGGACAGGAAACTTGAAAAATGATGTTGGCCCATGAGAATTCCCCTCATACTCTGCTAGGTCTGGCAGAGAGGGTCTTACAATAAGGATGTCCTCTTAAGTCATCAGTTGTCTATAATTGAACCCCTTTTATTGCCTCTCTCCACCCACTCACCCACCCTCCAAAATATATTAAGTGAATCTTGACTTTTCCCATAGTTGATTGGCATTTTGCAGAGGTGAGGGAAAGAGTTTTGTTGAATATGAGATGATGAAGAGAAGAGCAGGGCCACAGAAAGCAAAAGACAAATGCACCTAACTGTAATGGAAATTAGAACTCGAAATTGGAGCATAAGCCATAAAGTTTAGGAAAATCTTGGGGAAAATTAATCCAATAGCATGAGAGGCAGTTAGAAATATGAGCCAGTGGTATTTAATTCTCAAAAGACAAGGCAACTTCTGCTATTATATTGTGACACAAGGTTCTTCTTCAGGTTAGAATCCTCAAAGGCACTAAACTCTCCTTTGCAAATTGCCAACATTATATAAGAAACTTCAGTAACTTTTAAAAATAATCTCGATTTTGGCCATATTGAACCAATCAAATCTTTTAAAACACTTTACATTTTTATTCCTATACAGACATTTATGTTTGTCCATCTTCCTGAAACATGCTTGCCCATAATCTTTGCCCATTTTTAATTTCTGCTATTCTTTTGGATCTCAACTTTAGCTGTCACTTCCTGTATTACATTAGTGAGGATGTTTTAGACTGCCAGGAGAAAAACAAAATTTAACTCAAAATGACTTAAACAACAGGATATTTACTATTAAATTACGTTAGATTCCTCCCACTTATCATTCTGATGCTATCAGTGCACTGAGTTCTTCATGCCCGTGGGTCAGAAAAAAAAGAAAGGACTGCCAGTGCCAGTGGGGTTAATTGATTATTACATAAAGAACTAGGGGCACAACTACATAGTGGGGGCAGGGAGAACTCACTGGAGCTTCTTTTGGTGCTTCCATGTCCTGAGATTATAGAGAATGGGCAGTTTCAGGAAACATGGCCCAACAAAGGCAAGGCAACAAAGGTTTAGAGTAATCCAGCATGGTAATCAAGGGTGAAGATGATGGATATGAATCAAGAGCTCAACCGCTGCAACAGCAAGAATCATAGTTAGTTACAAAAACCATCTTGCCTTGAGTCTTTGAAGCTACCACCTTGAAAAGGACTCTGTGATTAATTAGTCATATCTTTTCTCTCAGAGAAGAAGTAAGAGTATCTTGTTTTCAAAAGTGGAGGTCAAGAGGAGATCCGATTGATGCAAGCTGTAGAATGTATTAGACACCATATCACCTGAATCCTTATATCCACCACTGAGACTCCATCAGAATTAGGTGCAATCTGACTACACCTCAACTCATCCCTGCACTGCACCACACATTTCTCATCTCCTTCCCAAGGTTTCTGTGTTAATGCTAAGCTATTGGGCACTGTACAACCTGGCTGGTACCCATGCATGCAAAACTTAGAAGTCTGGGCAATTAACACACCACGGGAAAATCCTTGATTGACAAGAGGTGAGAGTTGGTGGAGAAACTATCCACCCTACCTCTCTGATGCACTGTCCTGAGATGCAGTTTACATGGCTTCTTAGAGGACCGTCATGCTCAGTGGCAGCCAACTTGATAATGTGTCCTCATATTGACCCTTCCTCCTTCTTGGCTTCATTCTCTCTGTTCTGCACACATGTTTCCTGATATTATACCATCTAATGAGGTGCATATTAGCCCTTTGTCCCACGATCTGCTTTTTTGAGCAAACCAAAACTAACAATCACCCATAACAAAAAGTATGGAAGTAGGAAGTTGCAGAGTTCATAAGGATGGAGGCAGGAAGTTCCAGAGTTCAGAAGGATGGGTGCCCTTTTTCTCTCTCCAGTCTCTCTTTTTCGAGGCATTGGATTTTGTCCGCACATATATCCTCTCATGGTTTAATAGAGCTCCGAGTAGTAGAACCTACTCCAAGTACCAAAACCTCAAACAAAAATATACAAATTCTGAAAGAGAGGAAGAGAGCATTGCCCTTCCTTTCTGGGTGGGAGTTAAGATTCCCAGAAGCTCCCCAGACTTCTGGGAGATATCATCTCACATCTCATTGCTAGAACTGCATCCCATCCCATTCCTAACTGGCATGAGGAACTGAATTTCTTTCTTTCTTTCTTTCTTTTTTTAATCTAAGACATGATCACTCTGCCTGAGGACCTTCAGCCCTGTGCCGCCAACCTCCGAACAATTCCCAGCAGCACTAGGAACTGAATTTCTTAGTTCAATCATGATTCATCCCCTGAGGTTGAAGAGGACTCATCCTCCCCTAGGTCATGCTCCCATGAAAAAGAAATGAATAGCTGTGGGCACAGTGGTAATTATGTCAAACACTTATTAACTGACCCAGAGGCCACTTTCAATGTTCCTTCACCATTGCCCACCTCCCACTGTAGAGGCTAAACAAGCAGCATATTGACTTTCCAGCTTCCTTTGCAGCTAGGGAGCCATGTTAATGTTTAGACATTTGTATACAAAGAGAAGTTTCGTAAGGAATTTCTTCTAGGTCCTCCTTGATAAAAGTAGAATGACTTGAAAAA
The DNA here is from genome assembly GCA_006408695.1 of Aepyceros melampus. NCBI lineage: Eukaryota > Metazoa > Chordata > Mammalia > Artiodactyla > Bovidae > Aepyceros > Aepyceros melampus. The sequence continues at coordinate 140,309 of SJXQ01007308.1, read as the reverse complement.
AAACTTTCTCTTTCTCTCTTGCTCCCCCTTTGGTTACCTCTCTGATTCATTCCTTTAGACTTGACCATATGAAGATAAGATTCCAGTGCTCTGGAAGCCATCTTGCCACCATGGGGCAATAAACCTAAGCATGAAAGACTAAGAAACTAAAGGTGGAGGACCTTGATGGAAAGAACTTAATACACTCTTAAGCCACTAAAACTGCTCTGGGATAGCTTTTCTCTGGATTTTTAAAGTTATATCAGATACCTGTCTTTCTTATTTAACCATTATTACATTAAGTATTATGTTACATGCGTCTAGAAGCCATTCTAACTGATAAATCAGGCAACATTTCTAGAAAGTTTCCCTGGACCCTATAGAATGTATTAGCTACCCCTTTTCCCTGATAGCCAAGATTGCTGTCATCATGGCTATTACTGCTGTGCACTTTCATTGTTCAGTTAAATAGCGATTCCTATGAGTTATCTAATTTTGCATGCAAAAGCTGAGCCACAGTCACAGAGAGGGTAATACAGGATTCCTACACAGGTCAGTGGGCTGGACTAAGTAGCCCCATCAGTTCAGTCAGTTCAGTCGCGCAGTTGTGTCCGACTCTTTGCGACCCCATGAATTGCAGCATGCCAGGCCTCCCTGTCCATCACCAACTCCCGGAGTTCACTCAGACTCACGTCCATTGAGTCTGTGATGCCATCCAGCCATCTCATCCTCTGTTGTCCCCCTCTCCTCCTGCCCCCAATCCCTCCCAGCATCAGGGTCTTTTCCAATGAGTCAACTCTTCGCATGAGGTGCCCAAAGTACTGGAGCTTCAGTTTTAGCATCATTCCTTCCAAAGAAATCCCAGGGTTGATCTCCTTCAGAATGGACTGGTTGGATCTCCTTGCAGTCCAAGGGACTCTCAAGAGTCTTCTCCAACACCACAGTTCAAATAGTCTCTTACAACTTTGAAATCTATGACTCCAAGTTCCTTTAATATAAATGTCCCTTTTCCAGGTATAAAAATCTTTTTTCCTTTGATTTATGTCATGGCAAATTGTCAGTTTGTATTTCAAAATGGGAGAAAGCAACACAAAACCGTGACTTGGAAAAATTTTCTTATTCTGTTTGCAATGTGGAGAACTAGCAAACTAAATTCCATTTTGCAGATGATTTGGGGATTACTTGTTATTCTGAGCAAGCCTGTCCCCATTCTCCTTCAGCAGTATGGAGAATGGATATGAAAAACTGTGTAAACACTTCTTTCTTTTGAAATGTTATTAACAAAGTATTTCCTGTGGCTATGGCTAATAAGTCACTTGTTTCCTAGTTTTTCTGTATTGATATGCTCTTCAGGGAAACTTAGAACCTCAAATCTCTTCTTACAGTGTAGTATTTATAAAGTTCATTATAGGCTATGATTAACAGAGGAATTGCCTTTAGGGAAGAACAGAAAATTGAAGATTAAATAACCAAATATTTACCTGCAAACAGAAATATTTTATAAGGAGCAAGGACATTTTAAATTTGTAAATGTTTAGAAAATGTTTCCAATATTTTCTCTCTTCACTGAGTGATTTCTTGGTAGTCGACCAGAAAGATGGCAGAAAATGACACTATCTTCCAACTCTATGCCAGGTACTCAGTGAGTCACTTTATAGGTATTATCTAATTAAATGTTTTTTTGTTTTTTTGTTCTTTTGTTTTTTCATTTAAAAAGTGCTTTTTACAATTACATAAGTAATACACAGTTGTAAAATTTTTTTCGGCAATTCAGGGTAATAGAGATGAAAAAGTGAAAGCTCCTCTTCCCTCCCTTTACCCCTCAACTCCCTTAACAGTCCTGGAAATAATCACCATACACTTTGGTACATATCCATCCAGACTTTTCTGTGTGTTTTCATAAATGCACATATTCTTTTAAAAATTTTATTTAATTGAAGGATAATTACAATATTGTATTGGTTTCTGCCATACATTGACATGGATCACCCATAGGTATACATATATCCCCTCTTGGTGTGTATAAGAGACAGTTTTACATGTTAGTGTATATGTGTCCTTGCCACTCTCTTCATTCATCCCACCCTCTCCTTCCTACCCACTCTCTGTGCCCACAAGTCTGTTCTTTATGTCTATGTCTCCATTGCTACCCTGCAAATAGGTTCATCACTACAATCTTTTCAGATTCCATATATATATGTTAATATATATATATATATATATATGATATATGTTGTTCTTTTTCTGACTTACTTCATTCTGTATAAGAGGCTCTAGGTTCATCCATTTCATTAACACTGACTCAAATGCATCCTCTTTATGGCTGAGTAATAGTCCATTTGTGTATGTACCATAGCTTCTTTATCCATTCATCTAGTGATAGTCATCTAGGTTGTTTCCATGTCCTAGCCACTGTAAATAGTGCTGCAATGAACATTGGGGTACATGTGTCTTTTTCAATTATGATTTCCTCAGGGTATATGGCCAGTAGTGGGATTGCTGAGTCATATGGTAGTTTTATTCCTAGTTTTTAAAGGAATCTCCATACTGTCTTCCATAGTGGCTGTATCAATTTACATTCCCATTGTGAGTGCAAGACGGTTCCCTTTTCTCCACACCCTCTTCAGCACTTGTTGATTATAGATTTTTTTGATGATGACCATTCTGACTGGTATGAGATGCTATCTCATTGTGGTTTTGATTAGCATCTCTCTAACAATGAGTGATGTTGAGCATCTTTTCATGTGTTTATTACCCATCTTTATATCTTCTTGGAGAAATGTCTGTTTAGATATTTTGCCCACTTTTTGATTGGGTTTTTTGTTTTTTCTGGTATTAAGTTGTGTAACTGCTTGTATATTTCAGAAATTAATCTGTTGTCAGTTGCTTCATTTGCTATTATTTTCTCCCATTCTGAGGGTTGGTTGTCTTTTCAATTTGTTTATAGTTTCCTTTGCTGTGCAGAAGCTTTTAAGTTTAATTCAGTTCAGTTCAGTTCAGTCGCTCAGTCGTGTCCGACTCTTTGCGACCCCATGAACCGAGCACGCCAGGCCTCCCTGTCCATCACTAACTCCCAGAGTTCACTCAAACTCACATCTCTCGAGTCAGTGATGCCATCCAGCATCTCATCCTCTGTCATCCCCTTCTCCTCCTGCCCCCAATCCCTCCCAGCATCAGAGTCTTTTCCAATGTGTCAACTCTTCCCATGAGATGGCCAAAGTACTGGCCATATGATGCTAGCTTTAGCATCATTCCATCCAAAGTAATCCCAGGGTTGATCCCCTTCAGAATGGACTGGTTGGATCTCCTTGCAGTCCAAGGGACTCTCAAGAGTCTTCTCCAACACCACACTTCAAAAGCATCAATTCTTCGGTGCTCAGCCTTCTTCACAGTCTAACTCTCACATCCATACATGACCACAGGAAAAACCATAGCCTTGACTAGATGGACCTTTGTTGGCAAAGTAATGTCTCTGCTTTAGAAAATGCTATCTAGGTTGATCATAACTTTCCTTCCAAGGAGTAAGCGTCTTTTAATTTCATGGCTGCAATCACCATCTGCAGTGATTTGGGAGCCCCAAAAAATAAAGTTTGACTCTGTTTCCACTGTTTCTCCATCTATTTCCCGTGAAGTGATGGGACCAGATGCCATGATCTTCATTTTCTGAATGTTGAGCTTTTAGCCAACTTTTTCACTCTCCTCTTTCACTTTCATCAAGAGGCTTTTGAATTCCTTTTCACTTTCTGCCATAAGGGTGGTGTCATCTGCATAGCTGAGGTTATTGATATTCCAGCAATCTTGATTCCAGCTTGTGCTTCTTCCAGCCCAGCATTTCTCATGATGTACTCTGCACATAAGTTAAATAAGCAGGGTGACAATATACAGCCTTGACATACTCCTTTTCCTATTTGGAACCAGTCTGTTGTTCCACGTCCAGTTCTGACTGTTGCTTCCTGACCTGCATATAGGTTTCTCAAGAGGCAAGTCAGGTGGTCAGGTATGCCCATCTCTCTCAGAATTTTCCACAGTTTATTGTGATCCATACAGTCAAAGGCTTTGCCAAGTCAATAAAGCAGAAAGAGATATTTTTCTGGAACTCTCTTGCTTTTTCGATGATCCAGTGGATGTTGGCAATTTGATCTCTGGCTCCTCTGCCTTTTCTAAATCCCGGTTGAACATCTGAAAGTTCATGGTTCACGTATTGCTGAAGCCTGGCTTGGAGAATTTTGAGCATTAGTTTACTAGTGTGTGAGATGAGTGCAATTGTGTAGTAGTTTGAGCATTCTTTGGCATTGCCTTTCTTTGGGAATGGAATGAAGATTGCCCTTTTCCAGTCCTGTGGCCACTGCTGAGTTTTCCAAATTTGCTGATATATTTGTCTCCTTAGGTAGGTTTGCTGCTTAAGAGGCAAGTCAGGTGGTCAGGTATGCCCATCTCTCTCAGAATTTTCCACAGTTTATTGTGATCCATACAGTCAAAGGCTTTGCCATAGTCAATAAAGCAGAAAGAGATATTTTTCTGGAACTCTCTTGCTTTTTCGATGATCCAGTGGATGTTGGCAATTTGATCTCTGGCTCCTCTGCCTTTTCTAAATCCCGGTTGAACATCTGAAAGTTCATGGTTCACGTATTGCTGAAGCCTGGCTTGGAGAATTTTGAGCATTAGTTTACTAGTGTGTGAGATGAGTGCAATTGTGTAGTAGTTTGAGCATTCTTTGGCATTGCCTTTCTTTGGGAATGGAATGAAGATTGCCCTTTTCCAGTCCTGTGGCCACTGCTGAGTTTTCCAAATTTGCTGATATATTTGTCTCCTTAGGTAGGTTTGCTGCTGCTGCTGCTAAGTCGCTTCAGTCATGTCCGACCCTGTGCGACCCCATAGACGGTAGCCCACCAGGCTCCCCCGTCCCTGGGATTCTCCAGGCAAGAACACTGGAGTGGGTTGCCATCTCCTTCTCCAATGCATGAAAGTGAGAAGTAAAAGTGAAGTCACTCAGTCATGTCCGACTCTTAGCGACCCCATGGACTGCAGCCTATCAGGCTCCTCTGCCCATGGGATTTTCCAGGCAAGAGTACTGGAGTGGGGTGCCATTGCCTTCTCCAGGTAGGCTTATTCCCAGGTATTTTATTCTCTTTGCAGTGCACATGTTTCATGTATTCTAGAATGCACTTTTTTCAAGTTAAAAAAAAATAAGAACGTATCTTACAATTAAAGGCAGTGTACAGTGGCCAATTTCTCTGTTTCTTACTGGCACATACAATAAAGGTGCATCTTGAAATAAGTGGCATTTGGGAGTAACACAATACCTACTATATGTTGCTATATATACTATACAGTGCTTATACAATATATTTTAGTAGATGTATATGATTGTGTGAATTGCTATGGACAGCTTTCAGTACACATGGGTCTGCCTCATTCATTTTAATGCCTGTGTGAACTACCATTGTCTGCATGTGTGTGCATGAGTGCATGCTCAGCCCAGCAGGCTCCTCTGTCCATGGAATTTCCCAGGCAAGAGTACTGGAGTGGGTTGCCATTTCCTCCTCCAGAGGGTCTTCACAATCTAAGGATCACATGCACGTCTCTTATGCCTCCTGCACTGGCACGCAGATTCTTTACCACTGAGCTACCTAAGAAGCCATTCTTCTCTGAGAAGAATCTGCTGAGAAGCAGGTATGTACCTGTTTCATTTGGCCATATCCCTTGCAGATGGTCTTTCAGATTATTTCTAAATACTCCTGATAGAAAACAGTGCTGCAGTGACCATCCTTGTCCTTAAATCTTTGTAATAAAAAATTTTTTAACAGAGGGATTCCTATCTCATGAGTTTCCCTAGTTATCCTATATTGTAGGAAAACCTTAGCTATTCAAAACTCAGTGAGACACATGTTCAAATCCTGGCTCCAGGGTTACCATATTGAACAGCTCAAGGGGGTTCAAACTGTCATCTGGGTGAGGAGTCAGCAAAATTTTCTATAAAGAGCCAGATAGAGCCAACCCCTGAGATATGTGTATGACTCAGTTTTTTCACCAAGAAAATAAATCTATGTTACAGTGTTTGTGAGAATTAATACAAAACTACAGGTAAAGCATTTACAAGTGTTTGACAAGTGCTATAGCTATTTTAAAACTTTTATTCTTTTACTAAAGAGGAAATTCATAGGTAATAATTCACAGAGGCAAGACACAAACCAGGTAAGTCTGACTCCAAAATTTGTGCCTTTCCCACAGCACCTAGTACCTCAAAAGGAAGGATTTTTTGCAGAGACTCTGAATTCAGAGGGGTAATAAAGTACTAATGTGTCAGTATCAGACACAGTGGACTTTGACTCTTAGAGAGTCCAGCAAATATACTGCCCACCAGAGAGGCAGCTTCTGTGAGACCCATCCCTTTGGGCTTGCTGACATACACAACCAGTGAATTTTCCTGCTATTTATGCCAATTCAATTTGATCATAGTTCTATTACCTGGATGCAAATGCAGCCACAGAGGTGTTGATAAAGCTGTCACAACAAGATGGAAATAGTAAGTCTCATTACTATTAAGAAAAGAACAAATCCATAAATAAGAGATCATCAGGTAAAATAAGATAGTCTCTCCTCCAGCTTCTAACAAATGTCATGTGCAAAACCATGTCATTTCCCCAGGCACCCTCCCTGCCAGACAGATGTATAGAATATGAATTGTGCGGGGAGGGAAATTGATATGCAGAACAGGAGTTGGCAAAATAATTAGAGCTGTGAGGCTCCCTGAGTCTTGTGGTTTATTTCAGAAGTCACCAAATGTAAAATCAGAGGTCCAGATCAGACCGATTATGTAACATATCAGTCCTTGAAAAAAGCCTCAAGATGATGGAGAGGGGGCTGGTACTGTCCCCTGAGGGTGAAAGCAGAGCCAAGCCTGCCACACTGGATAGGTAAGAGCCACCTTCCCAGGTGGGGAAAAGCCAGGACTGCCCCATTGGCTGCACAGCCTTGCTCAGGACAGTGCCAGGCTCCCTACCCACGCTGTCCACTGAGATCCCAACTTCCTGCATCCCTCTCACTCATCCCAACCACTTCTCTTGGCTGAGGCTAAGTCCAAAATGAAAGTTGTATTAAGCTCCTAAAACCTTATCCACTAAGAACCACTTGCAAACGGACCAGATGGGTCTGGATCCCCAGGGGGGCCTCCAGCTCAGTGCCTGGCTATGGTAGGGAGTCTAGAGATGCTTATTGACTAGAATTGACTAAAGCCACCCACAAAATATCCTTGGTGAGATAGGAATGAGATGAAGGAGAGAAGAGGGGAGGAAGGAGGAATGAGGGGAAGGGAGAAGGAATACATGAAGGAGAAGGGCAGAGAAAGTGGTGAAGATGTTGGAACGTGAATTGAGCAGACTGAGGCAAAGACGAGCAGAGAGATGCAGACAAAGAGAGGAGGAGACAGACACAGAGCAGAGACAGAAGGCAGAGGAGGCTAAGGTGAGTGGAATACAGATGGAGCAGGGAGCTGGGCAGACAGAGAGAAGAGGGAGGTGGGTGCAGTGAGACAGACAAACAAGGACACGTGGGACAAACACATGGGAAGAAAGATAGGCACAGAGATGCTCAGACCCCACAGATAGGAGCAGAGCAGAGAGGTGGAAACAGTACAGCCAAAGCCTGAGGAGGGACAGAGAGGGCAGGACCAAAGACTTTTGGGTTGCCCAAGGGAATCCACACTCCTCTCGGGTTATCTTTTTACTGAACTAATTCCTTGATAGAGAAATGGAAGAAGATTCTGAAAACCCATTACTTGGTAGGCAAGAAATGTCCTTCATCTCCAGGCTTGCTGCCAGTTCTAAGGTGGTGCTGGAGGCCTGGGCCTGGGTGGGGGCTAGCCCTTCTGGGCTCCAGGCTCCTCGAGGTAATAAGCTGTGACCAGGACTCACTCTGTCTACCCTCATGGGATTCTTACAGTATCAGCTCAAATAATACCATGAACACCCTCCAAAAAGTACATCACCCTCTGAGATCATCCAGTAACGAAGGTGGGAAGTTGGTTGAATTCTAGCTGACTCTTATGTTCATTCCATTCCTCCCTCCCTCACCCCCAACCCCATTGTCCTTCTCTTTCCCATTCACTGCCATTCCCACCACACACACCGGCACATCCGATTTCCATTCCAAAGAGACCTTGACTTCAGCCCTTAGGGCATGAAATATTCAATCTACTTGGACACTTTTTAATTAATCTAAGGTTTGATTCAGGCCATTGCCCCTTGATGCCTGCCTCTGTAACCCCTTCCTGGATCCGATTAGCTGACTTTGAGCACTGCCCTGGACGCGGAGACAAGACATGAGCACTTCCTCTCCTCTCCAGGAACTGGTTTATTGAGGCATCTGCAAGCTTTCTCTTTGGCTTCTAGCCATTTATGCCTGGAAGAAGCGCAAGGCAATGAGATCTGTCCTACACAAGAGTCAAAGATGACTTCTAAAGAATGAGAAAAGAAAAACTGCAAGCCAAAAGCTACTAACAGCTCAGGCAGCGAATATTCAGATGATTAACAGGCTGGCTGCATCAGAGATATAGATGTTTCATCCAAATTCCACATTGTTCTCACCTGACTTTTTTCAATTATCACAAGATTCATTTGCACATGTTGACATTTTGCTCTGTTTAAAAAAAAAAAAAAGGCTTTTCATTGCTATTATTATATTGTGCTAGTGAGTTTTGCCTGACAGGTTGAGTCATAATAAAATTAAACAGATTGATGCATGTAAGACTTTTAGCACAGTGCCAAGCACATGTTAAGTGCTGGACAAATAACCAGTATTTTGATTAATTTTAGTCATAGTCATTATTACCATATTCATCTTGCAGACAGGCCTGGTGTTTTGTTCTGCCTGTAACAGGTCACACAATATTAAGCACTAAGGTGGTTCTTGGTAAAATTTTCCGAGAAGCTGGGGACTGTTTTGACAGTATGCATGGGACTCCCAAAGAGTCTATGTGTTCCACAGTGGCCTCCCTTCTTTCCTAAATTCCTATCCAGTACCCAACAAATAGGTACCAGGCACTTGGTAAATGTCACGCATCATCCTAGGTACTGTGAAGTCCAGGTAAGCAAGATAGAAAAGGTTTCTGCCTTCAAAATGGTTAAGCCACAGGACTTGCCATCCATGTTAAAGACCATGACAAATCTTTATACGGCACAGTCGGATATTTTCAGATCCTTACCTGCACTGACACACTTAGTCCTCACAATTTGTCCTTGGAGGAGGGACTTATCCAACCCTCTTTTTATATTTTACATAGATAGATAGATAGACTGAGATCCAGAGAGGTAGATTAGCCTGTCAAAAGTCGCGCAGAAATAACAGCAGAGCTGGCAGTTTGGCTCCAGGGTTCACACAGCTAACCACAGCGCTGCGAAATCACCTGGTCCATGGTGCTTATTTCTATTAGTGATGTTTCCCTGTGTTTCAGTAAGTAGATTAGAATATCCTTAAACTCTGTAGAGGGAGGAAGCAGATTAGTGATGACAGGGGCTAGGAAGAGGGGGAATGAGAAATGATCACCAATGGGTATGGAGATTCCATTTGGGAACATGTAAACAAGTTCTGGAACTAGATAGTAATAATGATGCTTGCACAGTATTGTACTTAACCACTATTAAAATGGTCAATTTTATGTTATGGAAATTTTACCCCTTAAAATTTTTCTTTAATCTGTAAGTATAGGGTTGTCCTCTATCTTTTATATCCCCACAACAACTAGAGTGTAAAAATTCTTGGCAAACATTTTGTGATTGGTTGACTGATTGTCAGTGGTCTTAGAAACGGAGCTTGCTTTGTTTTTGTTATCATCACACTTGTGATTATTCTAAACAGAATCCTTTGGGGGCCCAGAAATTCCCTGTCCACCTAAGAGCAACCTGACCACAGATTGTGCTGATTCTGAGGGTGAGGGAACAGGTGTTCAGCACCAGGGGCTGGGCTGGGCTAGGCTAGACTGGGGAAGGTGCTTCTCCAGAAACAGTGATACACAGGGGTAAGTTAACACCAAGATGAGGTTGAGAAGGCAAAGTTCAGGGCCAGAGGAACACTACAAGTTTGAGGTCTGAGGACAAATAGGGGCTAAAAGCAGAAAAACAACCTCAAGTTCAGGAATTGAGAGAATCTGAAGTCTTTGGGGAAGAAAACAATAGTAATATAAAAATAACAGGAATAATAAATCAGACCCTTGGATAGTGCCTTCTACATGTTAGATGCTGACTCAAAGGTTTTCACATACTAATTCAGTTATTCTGCATTATTATTATCATTATCCCCATTTTATAGGTAGAGAAATTAAGGCAGAGAAGTTAAGTAACTTGCCCAAAGTCACACAGGTAGCAAGTGGCAGAATCTGGATTCTAAGCCAAATGGTCAGGAGCCACAGACTGACTCAATCTCAGGAGTTAAGGAGTGAATCTTGAGTTAAGATTCTGGCCTGCTGAGAGCTAACTGCTGGCCTGATGAGATGAAGGACCCCCTGGAGCTTGAGGTTTAAGGATACAAATTAAATGCAGCCCTCAGGGCCCTGACTCACAAGTTTGAAACTTCCTCTTCCACCTTGAGCCACCGTGCAACACAGGTGCCCACGGTTCCTGCCGCCTGCTCCCTGCTTCCATCCATGGCAGAAGGGAGAGGCTACAGGTAGGTCCTCCTGCCTCCAGCTGCCCACGTGGTGATATTTAATTAATCTGTTCATTTGATCTTCTGGTCTGTTCAGTGGCTCCCTTTCCCTGATGCTCCCTGAGGTTTGCATACAGTAAAATTCAGCCCTAATTAAAATTGTTGAGACACCAGCAGTCTCTAATGTTAATAAAACATCAGAATGAGACAGTATTTTTTTTTTAACAAGCTTTTCTTAAAAACTTCGAAAGGGGTATAGAAGGAGCCTATGTAGGAAAGAAGAAAGTTAACAACCTCCCCCTTCAAGAGTGTGACGGTGGCATTTCTAATTCTCTCTTCTGATCTGGGGCTGGAGGCCAATCCTTTGTAGCAGAAAGAAACCTAGGGTCTGTGTCCAGAGATCTCTTGTCCCAAACTTCCTGTTTGGGATCTAGACTTCAGCTAATTGTATCCCCTCTTAGAGTCTTCGTTTTCTATCTGCAAATGAATGCCAGACTAGATTTAGTAGTCTACAGTCTGAGAACATTAAGTTGTCAAATTCTTGTATCCTTGAGCCTGACAGGACAAAGTTACAGGACCATCTGCCTCCCCAGACACTTGCTTCTCTTCATCATCCTGAGAAAAGGGCCGCAAGAAGTTTTCCCACTCAAGTTACTGGGCTCTGAGTGATACAAGCTGCCCCCTAATCACAAGAAACTGAACTACAGATTGGAGTCCTGGTTCCAAGCAGCACTGGAAACCTAACTAAGAGGGCCAGTGAGGTACCTTGGCTCAGAATTCTCTACCCTTGGTGGAACCAGACAGAGCTAGCCAGATTCCCTCTCCAGGGGCAGTTTTCTATTCTCCAGGGGCAGTTTATCTGTTCCCCTGCTCAAGCAGAGTGAAGGAGAAGCACCATGGACACTGGCCAGACCAACCTGGGTGTAAAATCCTACTGGCACCTTCCTGCCATGTAGCAGCTATGTTTTACATCCTTTTTGAGCCTGCTTCATGATCTTTATAAGGATAATAAGAATAATTCCCTCTTTATCTCATTTGATAACTTACATCAACTACGTAGCACGGCGGTGGTGGGGGGGCAGGGGGTGGTGACACATATTAGCCCCAAGTTACAGGTAGTTCGGAGCAGAGGTTACCACTGATGGCAGCAGACAAACAAATAGGAGAGACAAGGACGGGGAGAGGGAGAGACAGAAGGCAAAAGCAGAACATACACAGGGAGGGCGAATAATGCTTGCTGGGGTGAAGTGCCCTTATGGGCAGCTCTCTGCCCACTAGTTCTGGTGGGATTCCACCCCTTTTTCTGCCATAAAGCATGTGACACAGGCCCGAACCAATCAGAGCTTCACATTCTCCTGGCCACTGTGACTGGTCCAGAGGAGAGCATCGATTAAACTTAACCCACTCTCAGATGTCTAGTTGCACCCAGCCACACGGAGACACAGAGCTCAGCTGTTTCTCCAGTTTCTATGAGAAGTTAAGTCCCATGGACCCTTTTGCGACTTTCGAAGACTCATAAATTTGCTGGCCAGGTCATGGGAAAGGATTGCATCATAAAGCAAGTGGCTATTGCTTCCAAAGAGCAATTCTGGTAGAACCAAACATACTCTGTCTCTCTACCTAAGTCAAATACCAAGTAAGCCCTTCATCAACAGAGAACATTATCATAGCAGTTCCTGGGCAGGAGATAAGATGGATATTTGCTGCCTCTAATTTTTCTGGGAAGATGCTCCCATTCCTGGTTTCAACATCCCAGGCATATGGAGAAAAAGGCTTTCCACGCTGATTCCCAGACAGTGTGATATGCAGCCATCCCATTCAACTTATGATTTGCAGGTCTCATTGCCATCAAAATTGAAAGTTTAAACTTTCTGGATACGAACTGGAATTAATAACACAGCAATGGCCTTGCACCAACCATGGGTTCCCCCTGTTAGTTAATAGAATGATTCATTTGAACTGCTGTGGACTGCTTCCCCCTTCACAGATGGTGAGGGGCCCACTTCTCCCCTCTGCTAGTCCTTCCATTTCTAGGGAAAGAGTAGTGAGGCTTATTGAATTCTAATACATCATCATGGCAGCATGGGCATCAGTAGAGACAGATGTGAGAACAGAACATGGAGCCCCATATCCATCCCTCACAACTACCCCCTTCCTCCTCCTCTTCTCAGCAGATCTACTCAGCAGCCCCCCACCCCACCCCACCCCACCCAGGGAAGTGGAGAGTTCATTATGAATACTCGCCAAAAGTCAATAAATACATGGTTGAGATTTCAGTCACCTGGTGGCTGTCTTCACCATCAACAAAGTAATTTCAAGTTTTCAACCTGGTTTGTGGGGTGAAGATGGGTGACAGGGGGCTCAAGGGAGCTCTACAGCCAGAATGATCTTTCCATAAATCAAATTTGATCATGTAAAGCATCTCCACCTCATTTAAAACTCTTCAGTGATTCCCTGTGGCTTCTAGGATATTGACCAAAGCATTTACTATCATTCACAAGGTTCTGCAGGGTCTGGCCTCTGCTGACCTGTCTAGCCTTATATTCATGCCTGTGCTTTCCCACTCTGGAGTGGTTGCACTCCAGTCATGTTGAAAGACTTTCATTCTTTCAGTGGCTTAGGGGGCCTTCCGAGCTCAGATCAAATATCACCTATTCCCTGGAACAAATCCTGGAATAAATAAATAAATAAATCTGGAATAAACCCTGCTTTAATATAGTCTTATAACCCCTCACACTTGTCCTTCATTGCAATTTTATATTTCCTTATTTAATGATTTTTATTATATTATCTTTATTATATTTCCTTATCTAACGATTAGACTGATGCCCTGTCTACCCACTGGTAAGTAACTCCATGTTCTGTTCATCAAGTATCTCCGCTTCTACCACAATGACTGGTACAGAGCAAGAACTCCGTAGATATTTGCTAAATAACTGTAGGGGTAAATTAGTTATAAAGTAGGGCACAGTCCAAGAGCTGAAATCTGGAAGTGGAGATAAAACTGAGAGCATGTAGAGCAAGGTGGGAGAAGAGGCAAGAGAGGTAAACGGAGCAGATCACAGAATAATCATTATTCAGCACCTACTGTATGCCAGGCCCTGTTCTACGCACTGGGGATACAGCAGTGAGTAAAACATATAGCACGTTCTACCTTTATGAACTGTATGTTTCAAGTCATTCCTCTTTTGTGTTGCAGGATACTCACTTGTGTTGCAATGTTGATCTTGGAAGTATCCCCACTTGTAACATTCTTCTAGGTTGTGGCAAGAATAAATTGCACAAGGTGTAAAGGACCTTCTACAGGCAACCTCCAGAGCCGTGGGGCAGGTTGTGGGTGGGGGGTCTTATTCACAGGAAGGCCAATTAAGCACTTCAACATCCCTAAAATAAACCCACTCCACAACCTGTTGTTAAGAAGTGAGTGGCTTCTGGATTGGGTGGAGACTTGGGGAAGTGGACTAAGTTGCACACAGTAGGATTGTTTCCCCCTTACACACCCAAGACCCTCACTCCTACCAGGCACTTCATCTCTTGTCTCTTCCTCCCACGTTGCCTCTCAAAATTCCTTCTGCTCTGAGCAATTCAGCCTTCACTGTCAGCTTGCAAATTTCTCTAATAGTGACCATTACCTTTCTTCAAACGTGCTCCTTGTTTTATGCTCCCATACAAACACTGAATTTGGTGGCCCACCTGTGGAATTCACCATTGCATCACGGCCCACAGGATGTCACACATGGGGCCTTGCTCCTCACACTAAGGACTCGGCCTCTGTCCAGAGGGCCATGTGGGGCATAGAAAGTCTTCAGTAGGGGAGTGATACTGGGCAAACACCCCCGCCCCCGGCCACAGCACCTGAGACTTTGTCTCAGCTGCCAAGAAGAATCCAGATGAGCTGTGGGGTCCTTCTTCTGGCATTAATTAAAGCTTTGCCCAGGGCACAGCTGCAGAGGAGCCCATGGGGTGCAGAACAGACAGGGAGCAGATGCACAGGCAGCTTTCAGCTCAGCAGGCCTGCCCTGCCCCAGGGGTCTTCCTGCTGGAAGCAGAGCTGGAATGGCTTTGGTGAGGGGTATCTCTGAACTGAAAGGGAAATGCTTCCACTTCCCATAGAAGAGGGAAATGGTTGTTTCCTTGAGAAAAGCCTCTAAAATGAAATCACCCTTAGGATCCCTTCTCTCTGATTTCTTTTCAGGACTGAAGCCTGCAGTCAGCAGCTCTTTCACAGAGCACTCTACAGAAGAACCATGGAGTTGTGCAACATGGCAGCCCCACTTCCCACCTCTTGCATCCAACCTCTCCAGGCTGGGTCTAATGGGCCCAGAGAGTCATCTGGTAAGAATCATAATTATCAAAAATAATTGCAACTACCATTTATCAAGAATTCACCAAGGCAATCTGCTTAACATACCCAGTCTCCATTAAGCCCGTCAATAATCTGATGAGATGGAGATTATTATCACCATTTGATAGATAAGGGAACTAAGGCTTATATCTACTTTCAAGTCCTGGTGTGTGTGTGCTCAATTGCTCAGTTGTGTACAGCTCTTTAAGATCCTATGGAGCCTGCTAGGCTCCTCTATCCAGGGGATTCTCCAGGCAAGAATATTGGTGTGAGTTGCCATTTCCTCCTCCAGGGGATCTTCCTGACCCAGGGACCAAACCCACGTCTCCTAACTTGGCAGGCAGATTCTTTACCACTGAACCATCTGGGAAACCTTGCAAGTCCTGGACTCTAAGTTAAAAGCTGTGTGATTCTGAACAAGTTACTTGCTTAACCTTTCTGCCCCGGTGACTTCCCTGAATGAAGAGGCATACAAAAGTCTCTGAGTATAGCCTCCACCCTTACCCCCAGGTCTCCTACCCAGCTCAGGGTGACTCACAGACCATTCTCTGGGCCTACAGGAACCCTAGGAGAGTGAGAGAACTGTCCCATTCTGCAAATGAGGAAGGTTTGATGCTTAGACAAAAATACGGGATCCTACAAAATCTTCTCTGCCCATGTCTGGCTGTGGGGAATTCAATTCTGCAGTACATAAAAACCTACATCACTCTCCAGGTGAAAATCCTAAAAGATGTATCTAACCCATTTGTCATTGGGTTGAAAACTCTGCCACTGACTCCCTTTTGATTACAGAATTCATGGGTAGCCAGCCATAAACAAGAAAGCCAGCAAATTTGAGGGGGGAAGAGCGCAGAAAGAAGGTATGGTGACATGGGAATTAGTAAGAACTGATAGCTTGGGAAAAGAAAAAAGTCCAACTTCAATGAAACTAGTCTCAAAAGAGCAATGTTGTAAGTCACATAAGGAAACAGCAGAAAACACGGTAAAATGGGCAACCCTGGAACCAGGGACTCAAATGCAGTCAGGCCTCTCTAGCTCTCATTTCCATTTCTCTCTGAAATTTGGACTCCTTGTTCCCATTCACTTAGGCCTTCACCCAAAGGGAGTATGGCTGTGACAACTAGAGCTTTATTGCTTCTCTAAGTAACTGAGGAAGAAAAGGTGGACTCTCTTACTTCAAGTTGACTTGAAAAATTTACAGGAAAAAACAGATAGTGACCAATTTTTAAAAAGCCATCTGCAGTAATCAAGATGGTTAGAGATTTCACTAACATAATAGAACCCCAATATAACAGTGGTTTTTAAAAGTTAGCCCTTTTTCTCCAATGCAGTAGTTTAGATATAAGCCAACCAGGGTCTGTGAGGTAAACTCTCTGTTGTCCAAGACCCAGGTGCCTTTCATCTTTTTGCACTGCCATGCCTTGGTATCATTCTCAGTTGCATGGCCTAAGAATGCTCACCACCACATCCACCATCCAGCCAGCAGAAAGAATGAAAAAATTAATGAAAGAAGAAATAGTTGGTATGAAGAGCACAACTCAGAAGTTATATATGTTAATTCCACTGACATTTTATTGGCCAGAACATAGCCACATAGCCACTATAGCTGCAAGGAAACTGAGAAATGTAGTCTTCTATCTGGGCAGCCATGTCCCATACCCAAAACTAGAGGTTCTATCCTTACTACAAAAGGGAGGTTATATATCCAGAATGACTCTCATTTCTGCCAGTCACCCAAAGGCAGGAAGTTTCTAGAAACAGGAACCAGAATATGACCTGGAACTAAGAATATATCCCCCACCCCATCACCCTTTTCTGCTTCTCTTGGATGTCTGATTCATTGCCCTCTCCTTCCTCAGGTCCAGCCCCTTCATGCCCAGGGATGTGAACCCTATGGCCACCTCACCACTTCTAGGCTTCTGCATCCAGTGAAGGAAAATAAGACCAGCCAGGTTCCAACACAAATGAAACTTGGGATGAACGTTCACTGCCAAGTTAAATGAATTTATGATTTAACCCTGGGCCAGTAAGGGGCAAATAAGAACATAATGAGGTCAAGCTATTAGCTATGAGAAATAAATATAAAGTTATGTTAACAAAGGGAATATTAAATCCTCATGCAGATCAGAAGGAGGTATATGTGGCAGGGGTGTTTTTTGGAGATAAATTAATTCTTGAGGTGATGAGATTAGTTTCATTTTAAATACCTAGGGAACAACCAGCTGTAGAAATGCAGAGTAGAAGGAGATGTTCCAATCTATCTACAGCAAAGAAAAGCAGTCCCCAGAACTCAGCTGGCTGGCCTTAAGTTGGAACTGCTGTCTACAGACTTCAGTAACCAAGGCAGATGAGAAGAGCCCTTGACAGGCAGAGCCTAAGACTGGAAACCTGCCAGACATCAGAAGAAACTGATCAGTGTGGCGACTTGAATATTTGAGTGGAGTGAGGGCTGGATTCAAGAACGGGAGGGAAGATAGGAGTGTCGGGATGCTCCAAGGGAGAGGGAATAAAGGGAGTGGGTTAAGGAAGGGTAAGAGAGAAAGGAAAACATTAGGATTGGGGGCATCGGGGAACATCCATACAGTATATGCTTCAAAGTCTAAGCCCTGGGGCATTCTGAGTTTGCCTATGGTCAAGACGCAAAGACTGAGGTCCAGCTGCCGCAGACGTTAAAGAGTTTGGTACTCATCACCTGAACCTGAATCCTTGAGCAAAGAGCTGCTCAAATTTCCATCAGAGTCTAGTGTACCATCATTCAGTTTGGAAACAGCAGGCAAGTTTGTTTCCAGAATAAGGAAGGAAATAGCACCCTCCTGAGCCACCAGGCATCAGAACATTCCTGTTGTAGACTCTGAGGTGGAGAGGGTGGGGGGCATCACTGGGGACTACTGAACAAGATATGGGATATCCAAGCCAGATGGGATATAGAAGCCAGATACCCAAATGGTTAAGGTAGCTAGAGACCCACTGTATGAGTTTGCTAAGATTGCCATTGATGAAACACCTTAGGCTGGGTAACTAGACAACAGATATTTATTTGCTCACAGTTCTAAAGGACAATGATCAAGGTGTCAGTAAAGTTGGTTTCTTCTGAGACCTCTTTCCTTGGCTTGTAGATGGTCGTCTTCTCCGTGTTTTCACATGGTCTTTGCTCTGTGTATCTGTGTCCTAATATCCTCTTCTTATAAGGACACCTGCCACATTGGATTAGGGCCTGCTACAATGACCTTATTTAACCTTAATTACCTCTTTAAAGACTATAGCCAGATGGTCACATCCCAAATTTAGGACTAGGGAGTTAAGGTCTTCAACATATGAATTTGGGGGACACTTCAGCTCATAGCATCATCTGTAATCACCCATAAAGGGAGCTTACTCTGAAATTTCATGTATCAAAGCCACAAGGAAAGATAGACTAAACTCACATCTCTAATTACAAATTTTGGAAAAGAAGGTTTGGGGTTAGTCCAGTTTGGGGTAGATGTCCATCGCTGGTCCAACTGGCTAAGCCCAAGGATGTGGGCTCATTTAGAAAAAACATGGCTTTCAAGACTCTGCCTATAGATGGTGGCAGCAAGCTGTTGGCCTGTGGCCTAGACAGATACTCTGTATTAACTATCAGAATAAACTTAAACTCTTCAGTAAGCATATAGAATCCTTCACTCCCTATCCCTTTCATTGCTGCCTCTCTGCCACATACTCTGTGACCCCTGCACAAATTCTGTCCTTCATCTGTGCTAAATGAACAATGCCATGACCTCACTCACTGTTTTCCTGCCTCCAGGCCTTTGCTCAGGCTGTTCCATCTAATGAGCCTTCTCTCTCCACCCTCTTTGTCTACCTGACAAGCTCCCACTTATATTTGTATTTTAGAGCCCACCTGGAGCATTCTCTTTGGAAAACGTTTTCTAACTTCCTGTGGAGTCATCCTCTCTCTTTTGTTTCATACTGTGCCTGGATGTACTTCTTTTAATATGCTTAGAACACTCAGCCACAATTTTTGTTAGATTGCTTTTCTCTTGAAGCAGACTCTGGATTCTAGGTTGTTAAGAGAAAATTCACCTTATCTATCCTAAAGTCTAGCACAGTGTTTGCCTTATACCTAAAACCATTTGTGGAATAATGAATGAATGCATGTTTTCAGCTGGGCACAATAGATGAAAATAAAGCATGAGTCTCTATCCTTTAGGAACCTCCAAGTGACTATGACAAACATTATTACATGGGTACTGATTATAAAAATAAAGATATAAACCAAGGGCTAAGGAAGTACAAAAGGAGTTGCCATTTAAACTGGGAGAATTACGGACAGCTTCTGGAAGGAGGTGATTTTGAGTGTCACAAAGGATTAGTAGGAGTTTGCCAAGTGGTGTTAGAAGGGGAGGGGAACTAGAGAGACAAGGCCAAATGGATAGAGCAGGGACAAGATTTGGGGAAAGTATCTTACCAGGCTTGTAGGTGCAACATGGAGCAGTTATAGAGATAACATAGGGATACCGAGTGGGGAAAGCATCATCTGGTGTTCTGAGAAAAGGTGGCCCCAGTAACACCTGGGCCCTTGAGCTGTACTTGGAACAAGCTGAGATGATAAAACTGCTTTGTGTTGTACTCATGGAGCCACCAGCTCCTCATGGCATCCGCCTAGAATCTCTCTCCCTCCATGGATATCGCAGGAGGAAGGGAAAGACACTTGAAGCTGCCAACAGTCTTGAGCCAAAGAAACCAAGCCTTCAGAGTCTGGGGTCTGCACTGACCTCTGTCACAACCTCCCTCAAGTGACAAAGGGGTGTGGTGGCCCCTCTGAGTCTGGCATAAGATATTTGCCTCTCAGCACCTGCACATAATAGAATGTTTTCTAAGCCTCTCTAATTTCACTGCTCTCACCTCACTGAGCCTCAGTTGTTCATCTAAAAAAAGGTGATATTGGCTCCTCAGGCTTATTTTGTGACCTGTGTAGGTCAACCACCTAACCATGATTGACATCTAAAAGGTACTTAAGTAACAGTGGCCATTACAATTAATTTCTTAAATAAAAATGTGCTTGTCTTTCTTCCCTTGCTCTAGAACCATAGCTTCTGGAGAAGATTTATGCCCCATACTGTCTAGCACACATTTTTGCTCAATAAATGTATGTTACATCAGTGACTGCCTAGAATCCTAGAATTTTTAGACTAGGAGGTACCTAAGAAATAAGCTATCCCATTATGATATCATACATGCTGCACTGCCATTCTCCCAAATCATCCCTCCCTCTCCCTCTCCCACAGAGTCCAAAGGCTGTTCTGTACATCTGTGTCTCTTTTGCTGTCTCATGTACAGGTTTATCATTACCATCTTTCTAAATTCCATATATATGTGTAAGTATACTGTATTGGTGTTTTTCTTTCTGGGTTACTTCACTCTGTATAATCGGCTCCAGCTTCATCCACTTCATCGGGATCGGGAGTTCATGTACACTCGTGGCTGATTCATGTCAATGTATAGCAAAACAAATACAGTATTGTAAAGCAAAACAAACTAAAAAATAAAAATTAATTAAAAGCAAAAAAAATAAAAAGAAATAAGCTATCCCAAACCCTCATTTGGGCTTCTCTGGTGGCTCAGATGGTAAAGAATCCACGTGCAGCTTGGGAGACCTGGGTTCGATTCCTGGGTTGAGAAGATCCCCTGGAGGAAGGCCTGGCAAACCCTCCAGTATTCTTGCCTGGAGAATCCCCAAGGACATAGGAGTCTGATGGACTACAATCCATGACGTCACAAAGAGTCAAACATGACTGAATGACTAAGCATAGCACAGTAAACCCTCATTTTTCCCAGGGAGGAAATAGAGACTTCTAACTCCATCACATATGTCCTTACCCACAAAAAGGGAGTAGCTGTTGGATTTTCACAGGAATTAAATGAATGAATACACATGAAGCATTAAGACAGTGTCTGGCACATAATGCTTCTGCTACTGCTATGTCGCTTCAGTTGTGTCCAACTCTGTGACCCCACCGACGGCAACCCACCAGGCTCCCCATGCCTGGCACATAATAACCATTAGTAAATATTAGTACTGTTATAAGATGATTGAGACGGGCCCAAAGGCACAGCATGAAGTAGTAGTGAGCCTGAAGCCGAGCCCTGTGCCCTTCCCAGTTTATCACTGTCCCCATTACACCTCACTGCTTCCAGAAACTCCTTATCAATAACTAGTTCCTGAGTTCACGTGTGATATGGAATTCACATGGTGTTCCCATGAACCAACAGAGCGTAGATTGACCCCTAATTCCTAGGGAGGACTTCTCAGGCAATCTAATGGTCAGCCAAACCAAGGTCTTAACCAGCTTAGAGCTCCATCAACTCTGAGCACCATCCCTGCTGGCAACATCCCAAATATGCTGAACTACTTCCTCTTCAATTATATAGATCAGTTTGTCTCAAAAAGGGCAAATTTTACCCCCAGAAGACATTTTATAATATCTGGAGACATTTTTAGTCATCAAAATTGGGGTGAAGAGTGTAGTGGGTAAAAAGCCTGGACTCTGGAGCGAAACTGCACAATCTGCAGATAGCTTTAGCGTTAAAGAGATAAAGGTTTAAATTTTAGCTCATCCACTTAGGAGCTGTGTTGGACTTGGACTTGATACTTAGTTTATCGGAGCTGCAGTTTCCTCATCTGAAAATTGGAGATAATTATGCTGTAGAGAAGCTCTAAAATGATGATACAAAAAAGAACTTCAGTTCAATTCAGTCGCTCAGTCGTATCTGACTCTTTGCGATCCTGTGAATCGCAGCACGCCAGGCCTCCCTGTCCATAACCAACTCCCGGAGTTCACTCAGACTCGCGTCCATCGAGTCAGTGGTGCCATCCAGCCATCTCATCCTCTGTTGTCCCCTTCTCCTCCTGCCCCCAATCCCTCCCAGCATCAGAGTCTTTTCCAATAAGTCAACTCTTTGCATGAGGTGGCCATAGTACTGGAGTTTGAGCTTCAGTATCATTCCTTCTAAAGAAATCCCAGGGTTGATCTCCTTCAGAACGGACTGGTTGGATCTCCTTGCAGTCCAACGGACTCTCAAGAGTCTTCTCTAACACCACAGTTCAAAGGCATCAATTTTTTGGCACTCAGGCTTCTTCACAGTCCAACTCTCACATCCATACATGACCACAGGAAAAACCATAGCCTTGAGTAGATGGAACATAGTCAGCAAAGTAATGTCTCTGCTTTTGAATATGCTGTCTAGGTTGGTCATACCTTTTCTTCCAAGGAGTAAGCGTCTTTTAATTTCATGGCTGCAATCACCATCTACAGTGATTTTGGAGCCCCCCAAAATAAAGTCAGACACTATTTCCACTGTTTCCCCATCTATTTCCCATGAAGTGACGGGACCAGATGCCGTGATCTTCGTTTTCTGAATGTTGAGCTTTAAGCCACTTAGTACATGCCTAAAACATAATAGGTAGGTAGCAGACAACAACCATTAACTACTTAACTCTTCATTTTAGTAAGGTATGTAAACATGGAATTTTTAAAATGTTGGTTAGTGATGACCCAGAAGTTGGCTGACAGAAGACAGATTTAACAAACGTCAAACTTGTCATTGCAATAAGATGGCAGAGTAGAAGGAGGTGTACTCATCTTCTGCGAGAACAACAAAATTGAAACTTGCTGCTGAACAACCATCACAAGACAATGTTGGATCCCATAAAAAAAGATACACTGCACACAAAGGCAAAGGAGAAGGCCCAAAAGATGGTTCAGTTCAGTTCAGTTCCGTTAAGTCACTCAATCGTGTCCGACTCTTTGCAACCCCATGAATCACAGCACACCAGGCCTCCCTGTTCATCAACAACTCCTGGAGTTCACTCAGATTCACGTCCATCGAGTCGGTGATGCCATCCAGCCATCGTATCCTCTGTTGTCCCCTTCTCCTCCTGCCACCAATCCCTCACATCATCAGAGTCTTTTCCAGTGAGTCAACTCTTGACACCAGGTGGCCAAAGTATTGGAGTCTCAGCTTTAGTATCACTCCTTCCAAAGTACGCCCAGGACTGATCTCCTTTAGAAAAACTGGTTGGATCTCCTTGCAGTCCAAGGGACTCTCAAGAGTCTTCTCCAACACGACAATTCAAAAGCATCATTTCTTCAACACTCAGCCTTCTTCACAGTCCAACTCTCACATCCATACATGACCACTGCAAAAACCATACCCTTGACTAGATGGACCTTTGTTGGCAAAGTAATGTCTCTGCTTGTTAATGTGCTATCTAGATTGGCCATAACTTTCCTTCTAAGGAGTAAATGTCTTTTAATTTCATGGCTGCAGTCACCATCTGCAGTCATTTGGGAGCCCCCAAAAACAGTCTGACATTGTTTCCACTGTTTCTCCATCTATTTTCCATGAAGTGATGAGACCAGATGCCATGATCTTAGTTTTCTGAATGTTGAGCTTGAAGCCAACTTTTTCACTCTCCTCTTTCACTTTCAACAAGAGGCTTTTGAGATCCTCTTCACTTTCTGCCATAAGGGTGGTGTCATCTGCATATCTGAGGTTATTGATATTTCTCCCTGTAATCTTGATTCCAGCTTGTGCTTCTTCCAGCCCAGTGTTTCTCATGATGTACTCTGCATAGAAGTTAAATAAGCAGGGTGACAATATACAGCCTTGACGTACTCCTCTCCCTATTTGGAACCAGTCTGTTGTTCCATGTCCAGTTCTAACTGTTGCTTCCTGACCTGCATATAGGTTTCTCAAGAGGCAGGTCAGGTGACTGGTATTCCTATCTCTTTCAGAATTTTCCACAGTTTATTGTGATCCACACAGTCAAAGGCTTTGGCATAGTCGATAAAGCAGAAATAGATGTTTTTCTGAAACTCTCTTGCTTTTTCCATGATCCAGCAGATGTTGACAATTGGATCTCTGGTTCCTCTACCTTTTCTAAAACCAGCTTGAACATCTGGAATTTCATGGTTCATATATTGCTGAAGCTGGCTTGGAAAATTTTGAGCATTACTTTCCTAGCATGTGAGATGAGTGCAATTGTGTGGTAGTTTGAGCATTCTTTGGCATTGCCTTTCTTTGAGATTGGAATGAAAACTGATCTTTTCCAGTCCTGTGGCCACTGCTGAGTTTTCCAAATGTGCATACTGAGTGCAGCACTTTCACAGCATCATCTTCCAGGATTTGAAAAAGCTCCACTGGAATTCCATCACCTCCACTAGCTTTGCTTGTAGTGATGTTTCCTAAAGCCCCCTTGACTTCACATTCCAGGATGTCTGGCTCTAGGTGAGTGATCACACCATCGTGATTATCTCAGTCATGAAAATCTTTTTTGTATAGTTCTTCTGTGTATTCCTGCCACTGTTTCCTAATTTCTTCTGCTTTTGTTTGGTCCCTATCATTTCTGTCCTTTATCGAGCCCATCTTTGCATGAAATTTTCCCTTGGCACCTCTAATTTTCTTGAATAGATCTCTAGTCTTTCCCATTCTGTTGTTCTCCTCTATTCCTTTGCATTGATCGCTGAGAAAGGCTTTCTTATTTCTCCTTGCTATTCTTTGGAACTCTGCATTCAGATAGGTATATCTTTCCTTTTCTCCTTTGCTTTTCACTTCTCTTCTTTTCACAGCTATTTGTAAGGCCTCCCCAGGCAGCCATTTTGCTTTTTTGCATTTCTTTGCCATGGGGATTGTCTTGACCCCTGTGTCCTGTACAATGTCACCAACCTCCTTTGATAGTTCATCAGGCACTCTGTCTATAAGATCTAGTCCCTTAAATCTATTTCTCACTTCCACGTATAATCATAAGGGATTTGATTTAGGTCATACCTGAATGGTCTAGTGGTTTTCCCCACTTTCTTCAATTTCAGTCTGAATTTGGCAATAAGAAGTTCATGATCTAAGCCACAGTCAGCTCACAGTCTTGTTTTTGCTGGCTGTATAGAGCTTCTCCATCTTTGGCTGCAAAGAATATAACCAACCTGATTTTGGTGTTGACCATCTGGTGATGTCTACGTGTAGAGTCTTCTCTTGTGTTGTTGGAAGAGAGTGTTTACTATGACTAGTGCATGGTCTTGGCAAAACTCTGCTAGCCTTTGCCCTACTTCTTTCTGTATTCCAAGGCCAAATTTGCCTGTTACCCCAGGTGGTTCTTGACTACCTACTTTTGCATTCCAGTTTCCTATAATGAAAAGGACGTCTTTTTTTGGGTGTTAGTTCTAAAAGATCTTGTAGGTCTTCATAGAACCGTTCAACTTCAGCTTCTTCAGCATTACTGGTTGGGGCATAGGCTTGGATTACCATGATATTGAATGATTTGCCTTGGAAATGAACAGAGATCATTCTGTCATTTTTGAGACTGCATCCAAGGACTGCATTTCCAACTCTTTTGTTGACCATGATGGCTACTCCATTTCTTCTAAGGGATTCCTGCCCACAGTAGTAGATATAATGGTCATCTGAGTTAAATTCACCCATTCCAGTCCATTTTAGTTCGCTGATTCCTAGAATGTCGACATTCAGTCTTGCCATTTCCTTTTTGACCACTTCTATTTTGCCTTGATTCATGGACCTAACATTTCAGGTTCCTATGCAATATTGCTCTTTACAGCATTGGACCTTGCTTCTATCATCAGTCACATCCACAACTGGGTATTGTTTTTGCTTTGGCTCCATCCCTTTATCCTTTCTGGAATCATTTCTCCACTGATCCCCAGTAGCATATTGGGCACCTAAAGACCTGGGAATTCCTCTTTCAGTATCCTATCATTTTGCCTTTTCATACTGTTCATTGGGTTCTCAAGGTAAGAATACTGAAGGGTTTGCCATTCCCTTCTCCAGAGGATTACATTCTGTCAGACTTCTCCACCATGACCCATCCATCTTGGGTGGCCCCACACGGCATGGCTTAGTTTCACTGAGTTAGACAAGGCTGTGGTCCATGTGATCAGATTGATTAGTTTTCTATGATTATGGTTTCGTGTGTCTGCCTTCTGATGCCCTCTTGCAACACCTACTGTCTTACTTGGGTTTCTCTTACCTTGGACGTGGGATGGTAGGAGAGGTGAAATCACATTTAAAATCAAACCCTAATATCCACCAGAGATCCTCCGAAGGCTCAAACAAAACCTTATGTGCACCAGGACCCAGAAGCCCTACAGAGACTGAGCCAGATCGGCTTTTGGGTGTTTGAGTGTCTCTTGTGAAGTCACAGGTCAGCAGTGGCCTGCCAGGGGGATAGGTGCTCTGGCTGCAGAAGACCTGTGTCATGCAGCATTACCCACCATAGAGCCGCTGAGCAGACGACCCACAAACAGCAGAACTGTTATACCAAAGAAATTCTTGCACTGTTAAGAAAGTTCTAGAATCCACAATAGGTTTCTGAACCTGGGGATCCAGCAAAGGGACTGAGAACCCACAAGGAATTTCACTTTGTAGGCCAGTGGGATTTGATTACAGAATTTACATGGGACTGGGGAAACAGACATTTGGAGGGCACAAACAAAACCTTGTGTGCATCAGGAGCCAGGAGAAAGGAGCAGCATCCTCACAAGACAATGAGTCAGACTTATGAGTGTGTAGGAGTCTCAGGTGGAGGCTTGGGTCAACAGTTTGGCCTCAGGCCAAACAACAGGGAGGGAACACAGCCCCATCCATCAACAGAAAATTGGATTAAAGATTTACTGAGCATGGCCCCACCTAGCAGAACAAAACCCACTTTCCCCAACAGGCAGTTTCTCCCATCAGAGAGCTTCCATAAGCCTCTTATCTTTATTCATCAGTGAGCAGACAGAATGAAAACCATAATCACAGAAAACTAACTAAACTGATCACATGGACCCAGCCTTGTCTAACTCAATGAAATATGCCATGTAGGGTCACCCAAGATGGACAGGTCATAGTGACCTCCAAATGTCTGTTTCCCCAGTCCCCCCAGTTCTGACAAAATGTGGCCCACTGGAGAAGGGAATGGCAAACCACTTCAGTATTTTTGCCTTGAAAACCCCATGAACAGTATGAAAAGTCAAAAAGATATGACACTGAAAGATAAACTCCCCAGATTGGTAGGTGCCCATTATACTACGGGAGAAGAGTGGAAAAATAACTCCAGGAACAATTGAGAGACAGAGCCAAAGCAAAAACAACGCCCAATAGTGGATGTGACTGGTGATGGAAGTAAAGTCTGATGCTATAGAGAACAATATTGCATAGGAACCTGGAATGTTAGGTCCATGAATCAGAGTACATTGGAAGTGGTCAAACAGGAGATGGCAAGAGTGAACATCTACATTTTTGGAATCAGAGAACTAAAATGGACCAGAATCAGAGAACTAAAATGGACTGGAATGGGCAAATTTAATTCAGATGAACATTATATCTACTATGGTGGGCAAGAATCCCTTAGAAGAAATAGAGTATCCCCCATTGTCAACAAAAGAGTCTGAAATGCCGTACTTCGGTGCAACATAAAAAATGACAGAATAATCTCTGTTTCCAAGAAAAAACATTCACTATCACAGTAATCCAAGTCTATGCCCCAACTGCTAATGCCGAAGAAGCTGAAATTGGACCATTCTATGATGACTTACAAGACCTCTAGAATTAACACCAAAAAAAGATGTCCTTTTCATCCTAGGTGACTGGAATGCAAAAGTAGGAAGTCAAGAGATACCTGGAGTAACGAGCAAGTTTGGCCTTGAAGAACAAAATGAACCAGGGCAAAAGCTAATAGAGCTTAGCCAAGAGAATGCACTGGTCATGGCAAGCACCCTCTTCAACAACATGAGATGACTCTACACGTAGACATCACCAGATGGTCAATACCAAAATCATATTGATTATATTCTTTGCAGCCAAAGATGGGAAGCTCTATACAGTCAGCAAAAACAAGACCAGGAGCTGACTGTGGCTCAGACCATGAAAAATTATTGCAAAATTCAGACTTAAATTGAAGAAAGTAGGGAAAACCACTAGACCATTCACGTATGACCTAAATCAAATCCCGTATGATTATATGGTGGAAGTAACCAATAGATTCAAGGGATAATATCTGATAAACAGTGCCTGAAGAACTATGGACAAAGGTTCATGACATTGTACAGGAGGTGGTCATCAAGACCATTCCCAAGAAAAAGAAATGCAAAAAATGCAAAATGGTTGTCTGAGGAGAACTTACGAATACCTGAGAAAACAAGAGAAGTGAAAAGCAAAGGAGAAAAGGAAAGATATACTCATCTGAATTCAGAGTTCCAAAGAATAGCAAGGAGAGAGAAGAAGGGCTTCTTAAGTGAACAATACAAAGAAACAGAGGAAAATAATAGAATGGGATAGATGAAATCTCTTCAAGAAAACTAGAGATACCAAGGGAACATTTCATGCAAAGATGGGCACAATAAAGGACAGAAATGATATGAATCTAACAGAAGCAGAAGATATTAAGAAGAGGTGGCAAGATTACACAGAACTGTACAAAAAGATCTTCATGACCCAGATAACCACTATGGAGTGATCACTCACCTAGAGCCAGACACCCTGGAATGTGAAGTCAAGTGGGCCTTAGGAAGCATCACTATGAACAAAGCTAGTGGAGGTGATGGAATTCCAGTGGAGCTACTTTAAATCCTAACAGATGATGCTGTGAAAATGCTGCACTCAGTATGCCAGCAAATTTGGAAAACTCAGCAGTGGCCACAGGACTGGAAAAGGTCAGTTTTCATTCCAATCTCAAAGAAAGGCAATTCCAAAGAATGTTCAAACTACCACACAATTGCACTTATCTCACATGTTAGCAAAGTAATACTCAAAATTCTCCAAGCAAGTCTTCAGCAATATGTGAACCGTGAACTTCCAGATGTTCAAGCTGGTTTTAGAAAAGGCAGAGGAACAGAGATCAAATTGCCAACATACATTGGATCATAGAAAAAGCAAGAGAGTTTCAGAAAAACATCTACTTTTGCTTTATTGACAATGCCAAAGCCTTTGACGGTGTGGATCACAATAAACTATGGAAAATTCTGAAAGAGATGGGAATACCAGACCACCCGACCTGCCTCCTGAGAAATCTGTCTGCAGATCAAGAAGCAATAGTTAGAACCAGACATGGAACAATGGACTGATTCCAAATTGGGAAAGGAGTACATCAAGGCTGTATATAGTAACCCTGCTTATTCAACTTATATGCAGAGCACATCATGTGAAATGTCAGGCTGGATGAAGCACAAGCTGAATCAAGATTGCCAGGAGAAATATCAGTAACCTCAGATACGCAGATGACACCACCTTTACAGCAGAAAATGAAAGGAACTAAAAAGCCTCTTGATGAAAGTGAAAGAGGAGAGTGAAAAAGCTGGCTTAAAGCTCAACATTCAAAAACCTGAGATTATGGCATCTGTTTCCATTACTTCATGGCAAATAGATGGGGAACAATGGAAACAGTGTCAGACTTTATTTTCTTGGTCTCCAAAATCACTGCAGATGGTGATTGCAGCCATGAAATTAAAAGACACTTGCTTCTTGAAAGAAAAGCTCTGACCAACCTAGACAGCATATTAAAAAGCAAAGACATCCCTTCACCAACAAAGGTCTATTGAGTCAAAGCTATGGTTTTTCCAGTCGTCATGTATGGACGTGAGAGTTGGACTAAAGACAAAGCTGAGCACCAAGGAATTGATGCTTTTGAACTGTGATGTTGGAGAAGACTCTTGAGAGTCCCTTGGACTGCAAGGAGATCAAATCAGTCAATCTTAAAGAAATCAACCTTGAATATTCACTGGAAGGGCTGATGCTGAAGCTGATGCTCCAATAGTTTGGCCATCTGATGCAAAGACCTGACTCACTGGAAAAGATCATGATTCCGGGAAAGATTGAAGGTGGGAGAAGAAGGGGACGTCAGAGGATGATATGGTTGATGGCATCACCAATTCAATGGATATGAGTTTGAGCAAGCTCTGGGAGTCGGTGATGGACAGAGAAGGCCTGAGTGCTGCAGTCCATGGGGTCTCAAAGAGTCAGACATGACTGAGCAATTGAACTGAACTGAACTGATGACTCACTTAGGGCCAAGGAAGGCTCCAAGGCAGGAGATGGGAACATAGCCAAAGTGAATAGGAGGAATGAAGGCAGAAATGATGCAGGAAAGAATCCATGCATGTGTAGGAAATTGTCATTCATTCATGTATTTTAAAATGTTATAGGCCAAGATGTATGCTAGAGTCATAGATATCCATTTATTCATTCAATAAAAATTTAATGAGCACCTACTATGTACTATTAGGTACATATCTACAGTGCTAGAGCCTATTGTACTAACATATTATCCATTTGTTCACATCTTGTTTTAAAATTTACTTATTTTTAGTTGGAAGATAATTGCTTTACAATACTGTATTGGTCTCTGCCATACATCAAAATGAATTAGCCATAGATGTACAAGTTTCTGCTCAATCCTGAACCTTCCTCTCACCTCCTACCCCTTCTAACCCCTCTAGGTTGTCATAAAGCACCAGGTTTGAGTTCCCTGCATCATACAGCACATTCCCACTGGCTATCTATGTTATACATAGTAATATATGTTTCAATGCTAATCTGTCTATTCATCCCACCCTCTCCTTCCCCCACTGTGTCAGCCGGTCTGGTCTCTATGTCTGCATCTCCACTGTTGCCTTCCAAATAGGTTAATCGGTACCATCTTTCTAGATTCCATGTTTATGCATTGTTGTTGTTGTTCAGTTGCTAAGTTGTGTCCAACTATTTGTGATGCCATGGCATGCCAGTCTTCTCTGTCCTTCGCTATCTCCCAGAGTTTCTCAAATTCACGTCCATTGAGTTGGTGATATATGTGCTAATACACAGCATTTGTTTTTCTCTTTCTGACTTCCTTCAGTCTATATAATGGACTCTAGGTTCATCCACTTCATTAGAACTGACTCAATGTGTTCCTTTTTACAGCTGAGTAATATTCCATGGTATATATGCACCACAACTTCTTTGTCCATTCATCTATTGATAGACATCTAGATTGCTTATATGTCCTAGATACTGTAAATAGTGCTGCAATGAACATTGGGGTACATGTGTCTCTTTTAATTACAGTTTCCTTAGGGTATATGGCCAGTAGTGTGACTGTTGGGTCATATGGTAGTTTTATTCCTAGTTTTTTAAGGAATCTCCAAAAAATAAACTCAAAATGGATTAAAGAATTAAATGTAAGTCCAGAAACTATAGAGCTTTTGGAGGAAAACATAGGCAGTACACTCCTTGACATAAAACACAGCAAGATCCTCTATGACCCACTTTCTCTAGTAGTGGAAATAAAAATAAACAAATAGGATCTAATTAAACTTAAAATTTTTTGCACAGCAAAAGAAACTATAAACAAGGTGAAAAGACAACCCTCAGAACTGGAGAAAATAACAGCAAATGAAACAACTGACCAAAGATTAATCTCCAAATTATACAAGCAGCTCATGTAGCTCAATGTGCGAGTGCGTGCATTCTCTGTCATTTCAGTCGTGTCTGACTCTTTGCAGCCCTACTGACTGTAGCCTACCAGGCTCCTCAGTCTATGGGATTCTCCAGGCAAGAATACTGGAGTGTGTTGCCATGCTCTCCTCCAGGGGATATTCCCAAACTAGGGATCGAACCTACGTCTCCTGCATTACAGGTTGATTCTTTACCATTAAACCACCAGGGAAGCCCTGTAGCTCAATACCAGAAAAACAAATAACCCAATCAAAAATTGGGCAGAAGACATAAACAGACATTTCTCTAAAGAAGACATATAGATGGCTAATAAACCGCTTCAGTCGTGTCCAACTCTGTGCGACCCCATAGACGGCAGCCCACCAGGCTCCCCCGTCCCTGGGATTCTCCAGGCAAGAACACTGGAGTAGGTTGCCATTTCCTTCTCCAATGCATGAAAGAGAAAAGTCAAAGTGAAGTCGTTCAGTCGTTCAGACTCTTCATGACTCCATGGATGCAGCCCACCAGCCTCCTCCATCCATGGGATTTTCTAGGCAAGAGTACTGGAGTGGGGTGCCATTACCTTCTCCAATAAACACATGCGAAAATGCTCAACATAGCTCATTATTAGAGAAATGCAAATCAAAACTACACTGAACTATCACCTATGGTCAGAATGGCCATCATCAAAAAATCTACAATTAATGCTGGAGAGGGTGTGGAGAAAAGGGAACACTCTGGCACTGACAGTCGAAAAGTTCATTTCTTTATTTATTCTGTAGTTATTCATTGAGTGCCCACTTGGTCACAGGTATTGTGTTACCATTTCACATGCATTCCCCAATCCCCTACTTGCTCACTCACTTCCTCATTAATTCATTATTTAATAAATTCATTCAACAGTTGTTTATAAGAATCTGTGCTATCCCAGACACTAGGTTAACTACTGATGAAAGATTGAAAGCTCTAGAAAGGGAAGAGACAGGACTTTCATCTAGGATGGGGAAACCACAAGGGAAGCAAAAAATTGGGGGCTTTATGGAATCATGATGAAACCTGCTTAGTGGTCAACCCTTTGTGGAGAGAAGACTCTCCAGAGAAGCTAATAGGCAGAAGCTCATCTTCCCAAGACCCCAAGGTGTCAATAGTGTGAGTGTGAATGAAAAAGTCTAAGGTCTGAACTAGAATTGTTAGGTGATTTTCTAGTACTGGGTTGCAGAGAACTTTAGCGTTTAAAGCATCAGTCTCTTGGGTTTGGGGCCTCTGTTAATTGCTTTGTGGAAGATGGATTTTAGAATTCTTGGGAAAATTGAAGGAACAGCTTCTAGACTGAGCTTCTTGGAATGACTCCTAAAGCCACACAGCAGAATTGAGCCTCCAAAGGAACCTCCACTCCCACCATACTAATCTACAGCTGGAAATCTGAGCCATCTCTACTATGTGCTGCACCAGAAAGGGTGCCTATTTTTTATTATTATTATTAATTACTTCTTTATTTTACTTTACAATATTGGTTGGTTTTGCCATACATTGACTTGAGTCCACCATGAGTGTACATGTGTTCCTCATCCTGAACCCCCCTCCCACCTCCCTCCCCATCCCATCCCTCTGGGTCATCCCATTGCACAAGCCCCAAGCACTCTGTATCATACGTCAAACCTGGACTGGTGATTCGTTTCATATATGATATTTTACATGTTTCAATGCCATTCTCCCAAATCATCCTGCCCTCGCCATCTCCCACAGAGTCCAAAAGACTGTTCAATACATTTGTGTCTCTTTTGCTGTCTCACATACAGGGTTATCGTTACCTTTCTAAATTCCATATATATGCGTTAGTATACTGTACTTGTGTTTTTCTTTCTGGCTTACTTCACTCTGTATAATAGGCTCAAGTTTCATCCATCTCATTAGAACTGATTCAAATGTATTATTTTTAATGTCTGAGTAATATTCTTTTGTGTATATGTACCACAGCTTTCTTATCCATTCATCTGCTGATGGGCATCTAGGATGCCTCCACGTCCTGGCTATTACAAACAGTGCAGCAATGAACATTTGGGTACACATGTCTTTTTCAATTCTGGTTTCCTCAGTGTGTATGCCCAGCAGTGGGATTGCTGGGTCATAACTTGCCTCCTACTTAATTCAGTTCTGAAACTGACTAAAGCAAGAGTGTCTGATTTTCAGAAGCCTCCTTTGGGAGATGTAGTTTTTATCTTTCCAGGAACAAAAGGAGGGAAGCGAGAGTGAAAGTGGATTGAACCAATCCACAGCCTTCCTCATAGGAGATTACTTTAGTTGTAAATTAGTGATAAAATAGGTGCTGAAATGAAATCTAACCCTCTAAATTACCATCAGAATATACTGTTCTACTGGTATTAAAAGCTTTCCCTTAAAAAGTTGGCTGAATGAAAGTATGCTAATGATCCATTCATTCTGGAGTCCAGCTGAATCAGAATTTTTGTGGATAGGGACAAGGAATCTGTATTTTTTAAAAACTTTATTTAGTAATCCTTCCAATCAGCCTGAACTAACCTTTGAGAATAGCTAATTCATAATAAATGATTAATTCTTCCAGGTATATGTACATCTCAACAGATGACAGTTTCCTCAAAAGAGTAGATTATCTCACGTCAGAGTAGGACTGTTAAAGGAAGACAGCTTTTTATTTCCATCAAATGAACCAGGTAGGCACCACTCATTTCACACATGTCAAATCTTCTCCCTAAGGGGGTTTTTGGAACTTCCCACTGCATTTAAACAAAGAATGCCAATGCCATCAGCAACTAACAATAGATAGTTGCAAAGTTTCATCTTAAGAACTGAAATCAGACACACATCAAATAAAGTCTCTGTCCTCATGTTGCAGGAAAGGGGACCCCTTCCAGGGCCCAAAAGTGGGCTCTTATCTAACACTTGGAAATGAGTTGTCCAAGGAGACTCACGTGCTGACAAAGCAAGAGATTTTACTGGGCAAGGGCACCAGGGCAGAGAGCAGTAGGGTAAGGGAAACCAAGAGAACTGCTCTGCCATGTGGCCCACAGTCTCAGGTTTTGTGGTGATTGTGATGGGATTAGTTTCTGGGTTGTCTTTAGCCAATCATTCTGACTCAGAGTCCTTCCTGGTGGTGCATGCTTTGTTCAGCCAAGACGGATGCTAGTGAAAAGGATTCTCGGAGGTGGTTGGACATGTGATGTGACTTTTTGACCTTTCCTGAACTTTCCCTGTTGGTGGTGGCTTATTAGTTCCCTGTTCCTTACCAGGACCTCCTGTCATAAAACAACTCATGGAAATGGTTACTATGGTGCCTGGCCAGGGTGGGTGGTTTCAATCAGTGTGCTCCCCCTAACACTTATAATGCTAACCACCTAACAGACTAGACTAACAGGTAACCAGACAGTCATAATAACGAGTTAGAGGTGACAAGTTGATGTCCTGATTTGGGGCTAGGGAGGAGGTGTGTGGACACAGAGTGAGAAAGAAATGTCGGCTTGGACCCCTGCCCAGCAGGAGGCATCAGAAAGTCCTCTTGAGAAAAGTGCTGTCTCAGCTGAATCTAAAGGATGAGCTGGCCAGGAACAGAGGCCAGGAAGATGCAAGAGTGCTTCAGGCGGGGGGACACATATGTGCCAAGGCCTAGAGCCCTGAAAAAGCCAGACACATTTGAAGACCTGAACAGCCTTGAGAATGGCTGGAGCACAGAAAATGAAATGGCTGATTCTGAAAGTGGTGACCCTGTACAAAAGGAGAACAAGGGAAGCAACAGCAGCCAAAACCTGGGAAGAGCAGAGAGATCTGGCACAGACTGTCCAAGGATGGAGCAGCGACCATCCAGTGCCCAGAACTGGCAAGCAGCCTCTCTGTCAGCTAACCGGCTATAATTTAGCTGAAACAGCAGGAGTAAATGGTGAATCCAATAGGGCTGCAATGAAATCACTCTTCCAGCTTCATGCCAAAGGAGCATCTAAGAAGCAAAAGCTTTCAGTGGCCTTGCTAGAGAAGCCTGAGCACAATACTTACTGCAGGAGTCTGTATTTAGGAGCCCACAGCACAGATCATGTCCTTAAACCAAGCACATTGGTAACACATTGGTAATCAACATTATATGATTCCTTTTAGTCTCCTTTCCCTTTCTTGCCTCTGATCCAGGCAAAAAGGACACTGGAGACCCATACACATAGATAGACACACACACACACACACACACACACGTGTAAACGCCCGGAAGCTCAATTATAAATGTCTTGTTCTCACTTATTCCTCCCACTAAGCCCTGTGCTCAGCCCTCTTGACTTCTGGTTCTCCTTTCTTTCAGCTCACCTGACCATTCACATTCAGCACCAACCTCCCCAGTTATGCCTTGACAATTCTCTCCCTTACCATGATTCAACTTTTTCTTCCAGCTAGCCAGTCTTAAAAGCTGCTTTGATAGACCCTCTTCCAGTTTAATCCAGGACAGTGTTTTGTGATGAAAAAATTGTGTGTCTTGGATCCCTTCCTAGCTGTATGACCTTGAGCAAGTGATAACCTCCCCGAGCCTTGATTCCCTCATCTGTTAAATGGGAACAACAGTGGCGCCTCAATATTGCAGTGAAGATCAACTGGGAATCCATGCAATACCTTTACTGCAGTATCTGGCATATAAAAAATGCTAGAAAAGTAAAGTGTTCTTTTGTTTTCTTTTCCCTCAGCAAAAGGAGTGTTTTCTCATGGCCAGTAGTCTGAAATTAGGTAATCATTATGATCATGTTTTCTTTTTTCACTTTCCCAAATTATGTTGAGAAAGCAGATAAGTAGCACTTGTTTCTTGCATTTTTTAGTTTCTTGCATTTTTAGCTATTCTAGGAATAACCATTGCAGCACAAAGAAGAATGCATATTTGATTTCTCCCAAGCTAACTCTCAGAGAGTTTGATGTTTTAATGTAATCAGTTGTTTTGCCATTTCCTTGTTTCTTTGTTTTGCATACTTTCATTCTGCCTAGAATTTATCTTTAAATTATCACAGTGGCAATGATGAATGATATCCAAGCACAAAGAGTTTAAACATCACTCAGTAATACCATGACTGTAGCAACCCACTCCAGTACTCTTGCCTGGAAAATCCTATGGACGGAGGAGCCTGGTGGGCTGCAGTCCATGGTGTCATGAAGAATCGGACACGACTGAGTGACTTCACTTTCACTTTTCACTTTCATGCATAGGAGAAGGAAATGGCAACTCACTGCAGTGTTCTTGCCTGGAGAAACCCAAGGACGACGGAGCCTGGTGGGCTGCCATCTATGGGGTCGCACAGAGTCGGAAACAACTGAAGTGACTTAGCTTAGCCCATTATTCTAGTGATTCTCCACCAGAGGTGGCACTTCCCTGACAAAAGCCATTTGGAAATGGAGGGAGCATTTGGGGTTGTCATAGTAATCAAGCAGAAACCATTGACAGCAAAAGGAGCTGTTTGCAAAACAATCCGCAATGAGCAGGATTTGTCCAGCCCCAAATACCTATAATAGTGACCCATTGATAAATATCATATAAAGCCCAATGAAGCCACACAGAGAAATTCTGGGCAAACTGAGACTAGACACTAGGATTATTTCTGTCCAAGCAGCTTTCCAATTTAAAAAAGTTATTTAATATATGTAATAGACATGTAACAGATATGAATTTAGCTCTTATTCTATGAATTAAGTGGACAAAAACTGTCATAGCACTTTATTTTCTCTATGTCAAATTTGAATCCCAGCCTCATCCCATTGGCCAGGTGGGAAATTCAATTCCAGTCATTACCAGAGTTTCTTCTCACTCTCCAGGACTAAGAAAGGACCTCAAAGTTCTTAGAAAAAGCAGAGTACTATGATAGCCACTTCACTCTTGAGTCAGGCAGCTCTACTGTGATGGGTCTTGCTTAGCCATGGGACCCCAAAGGATGCTGGAAGCCCAGGGTCTAAACATATCTCCACAGGTGAACCTTGACCATCACCCTGAGGTCTTGACTCCCCGAGGCCTCATTAAGGGATCAGCTTCTAGCCTCACAGAAGCTCCCCAACTTCCTCTACTTGGGATTTATTCTTCTCTCTGCCCTTCTCACTTCTGCCCCACCCCCCAAAAGAACTTGCCTCCCCGTCCTCACTTTTCAGATCCCATCTAGTATTACCTCCCCAGTAAGCTCTGCAATAAAGCTAGAAGGGGCCTCTCCTTCCAGGCAAAGACAAAGGAGTGGAAAACACCTTATTTTATTTATTCTAAAATGTAAATCTTTTCCTGCCTCTTAACATCTCTGAAAGTCTGAGGCATCACTATTGATGCTATCTTACCATTGGTCATTGGCAGTCAAGACACAGGTAACATTTTCTGTGCATATCCAAATTGACTGTGGCTCCAGATAGCACATCTGGACACCTACAACCCTTTGACTTGTCAATCAACAAGTGATTGAGGGAAAGGGAGATTTCCCACCTAAGAAAGGGATATGAATCTTTATTGTTATCTGAAAACTTTCATTGCAAGATCAAGAAAATGTCAGCATCGAAACTTGTAGAATGAATGTCAGAGGTTTGGAAGAAAATCCCAGAGACAATGATGGAGCCGTCTTCTAGGAAATGCTATATCATCAACACTCTGAACACACAGAGGCTGACTCTGTGTGGAAAAACAGACATTGTGGATCACAGAGGGCTCTGAGTTGAAAAATGATTTACAAGGGCTGTGCATTGTATGTGAAGAGGTTTTAATATCATCCTAAACCATTTTTTGTCAAAATTTTCTTTTTGATATATCCATTAGAATTCCATTAGAGTGATACAAGTTCAAATTGATGTCTCAAAAAGACAAACAGGCTTTTTTTAAAAAACAAATATAAAAGTAAAATTCTAATGACAAGCATGTATCATAGCTTAATTAGTAGTATGATTCTTTTTTCTTAGTGAAATAAAAAACAGTGGTACATCTTAAAATCAATTGCATCTTAAATTCCAGGAGTTAAGGTGCGAGGAGAAGAAAACATAAATGAAGACTTCATTAGGTGATCCAGCAACACACTGCACACCAACTGAGAAAAAGCAGATTGTAGTCTGCAATTTCTAGATTCTAAACTGCAAATCCCCTCCCTGAGCTCCCAAAGTATTGCCTAATGAAGAGCAAAGACAGGGCTGTGAGCTCCAACATGGCAAGTCCTTGACAAGGGATGCAAGGACCTATCCATTAAGTGGCCTCAGAAACCCTGGAAAGATGTCAAGTGGACTAGCTCTCAAGCTGATGGTTATCCTTTCTGAACACCACTTAATGGCTCATGCCTTCCCTGATCATGCATCCATTTGGAACCTGCATGATTTGTGCCTGACATCCTGAAACATCTCTTGTATCTGCCTTTATCCTAAGCCTTATGAGCAGAAGAGGCACAGACTTCAGAGAGGACCCAAACAGATCTGCTTTCACATCCCAACTTTCGGATGTATCAGTCGCATGTTGTGGACAAATCACTTAATCTTGTTGGAGCTCTCTCCCTCCCTTCTTTCCTTCCTTCCTTTTCTCTCTCCCTTCCTCCCTTCTTTCTTAAACAAATGCTATGTGTCAAACACTATCCTAAGCACTTTGCAAAACAAAGTCATTTAATTCTCAGAACAACCTATAAAGCAGAAACTACTATTTCATCATTCTTATTTACAGACTGGGATATTTTGGCATGAGGAATTTAATAAACTTACCTGTGCTCACACAGCCAGTAAGCAGCTGAGTGAAGATTCAGACCCATATTCTTTGGACTTCCTTCCTACACTCTGCTACACTGCCACTCTTGTCAGCAAAAAATAATAACTGATTATGATCTCTGGGTTATTGAGGTGCTTAAATAATAGAAATAGATTCCCTGGCACATAGTGAGGCTTTGATAAATGACAGTCATCAATTTCATTCTCCAAGCTGCTAGTCCTTTAATTCAGGTAGAGAATAATAATAAATTTTACTTATATTATTACACAAGTTTAGAAAATGCTTTCACCTTAATCACTCTCATTGGTCCTTATAACAGTCATACAATCCACTGTTTTGATTATAATAATGTTAACATATGGTACCTTATGTGTCCCAGGCATTATTCTGTGTGTCATGCATTTAGTCTTAAACTGACTTAGTTCCACAGCTTTGTGAAGTAAGTATTAATACTATAATTATCCACATCACTGACTCAGACAGGTGAAGTAATGTGCCCAAGGTCACACAGTTAGTGGAGCTGGAATGAAGCTCAGAGTTTGGTTTCAGACTCTGAGCTCTGAACCTCTACTCTGGTGGAGGGAGGGGGGAGGGTTGGGGTCCAAGTATGAGGCAATTCAAGCTCTTAAACCCTGTGATGAGTAACAGAGTCAGTAAGTGACAAAGCCAGAACCCAAACCCAGGGTTATCTGTTTATATGCCCCCAAGAGTGATTTTTCTGACCCTGCTACCTGCACATCCAAGTGGCCTAATGGAAACAGCCTTGAGTTGACAGTCTGGAAACACAGGTTCTAGTTCTGCCAGTAAAATACTTGGTCAACAGTTGAGTGGCCTTGGACAAATCTCTTTGCCTCTATATCTTATTTAAAGCATGAGGGAGTCAGGGGATGGAGTCAAGACGGTGAAGTAGGAGAACAGAGTTCATGTCTCCTCACATCTTGGCACCTGTTAGGCACTGTTCTAGACACCTAAGGGGACAAGAGGAACACCCATGAGACCAGGTAAGATGTGGGAGGGAGGGAAGAAAAGTGGAGACAATGGATCAGCACCCCTAAGGAGAGGCTGGGGGAGGGGAGAGGCTCTCATATTCAGAGAGGTTCACTCGCTGTAGGCGGGATTGGTGAGGAAGGAGAAGGACTTCAGGGGATTGGAAAGGAATGCAGCCAGTGTCTTCATGGCTGGCAACCTTGCTGGGGTACCAGGTCTGAAGCTCCATCCCCGGGGACCCCTTCTGGCTTTGCAGATCCTGAGTGTGAGCACCCCTCCCCCAGGATCTCATTCAGCCCCCTAGGGGCCTGAGATGCCCCCTCCAGGCCTCTCTTGGCCACATGGGTCTTCTGGCCTGGGCCCTACACCCTAACCAGGCCTCTTCCAACTCAGTGGGT